>OX438890.1:26089889-26689889 GCA_949316265.1 Diarsia mendica
CATCACACCTGAAATCTCTGACAATCCCATGTAAAAAGGGGCCGACCTTATTGCCCTCAACCGGGCACAAATCCAAAATAAGTAATGGGCTAGCTCGCCGTCCGTCCGTCTTATGACTCCCGTCGTGGCCGCGGATTTTTGTACTAGATGACGTGGCCTCGGCACAAGGGCAAAGAAGGAACATGGGTTCAGTTTTTAGTCAGTAGAAGTCTGACACTCCCCTTCGCTCTGCCCAAGAGCGGGGGGGGGTCATTCGATGATTTTCCACCCAACAAAAAAAAAAAAGGTCGTGTCGACGGTGCGTTCGTGTTCCACGCGCGCCTCAAAGAGATGTCAGCAACATGGAAGGGCCCCGTCGAGGCTGCGGGGTGTTCGAAAGAGATACCGCGACCTCGACACAAACATGAGTGGTATTTAGTCAGTAGAAGTCTACCGCTCTGTCCAGAGTGGCAGGAGTCATTTGATGATTTCCCACCTACCAAACGAAAAATAAGACCCCATGCAAAACAGTCCTGCTTGCGTACAGTCAAACAACGAGGCACTCTGTCTGTTTTACGAATAATGAATATTAAAATATTCGGTTCTTTTCGTATTATTGAAAAGTGTTCAATACAAATAAAAGTGGTGTACAAAAAGCCACAACATTCCGTTGGTGGCAATAATATTAAATATCGATGTGTGACGTCACACGGCTCAGTGCTCGCCGGACCGCCCGATAATATAACATTGTTCGCTATGCTCCGTTCGAACGTGGATACTTACTTGCTTTTAATAAAGATAAATATGTCTATTTTCCCACATTCTTCATTCTACTACTACATACTACACTTCGCGTAGGTACTACTATACTCTTCATGATATTATGTAAATTGAGTGACTACAGAATAAGGCTCACAGTTTGGCAGTTTCAGTAGCGTCCCTTAGTTCCTGTAATGTCTAGACGAAAGAACGCGTTATCCAATTCCCATTGTTTGTGTTGCAACACCACATTCACACAAGAGAACACAGTCAGTAGTAGTAGGTATGAGAATAAACGCATAGCAATCAAATGAATATTTCTTATTTGAAGGTCGCCAGTATTCCCGTCGGGGCTGAGGGTTGCTCGAAAGAGATACCACGCCCTCGATACAAAGGGCTATAAGAAGGAACATGGGTGATTTTTAGACAGTAGAAGTCTGATACTCCCTACCGCTCTGCCCAAAGCGGGAGGGGCCATTTGATGATTAACCACCCTCCAAAAAAGGAATGGTCGCCAGCGTTTAATAAATAAGTAAGTAATCTTCATTACTAATGGATCGGACTCGTTGGTAGCACAAAATAAATCCTATGAACTAATTAACCAGTTAACGAACTCTCCTCCCTACTCTCTCTCACATGACGAATAGTTCAAACGCTCCTCGGTATTGTCTCGCTATCTAACCGGTACATTTGTTGGTTGCTATTGTGTTGCTTCGCTCCCACTCGGTTATTTACTTCCCCACCACGCAACCAACATATTTTTATTGTTTTATCATCGCCAATGTACGAGGTGCCGTCTTAAATGCTCAGAGATAGAACTCGCTTTGAGTGTGGCAGTAAAAAGTTTAGTTGTTAAATTTTAACGTCAACATATTTTGACGTTTTCGTGGTCTGGCGAGGTCTTAAAATACAAGAACCTTTAGTCCAGCAGTTTATGGATGATGAAAATTGTACATAAAACTCTGAAGAGCAATTTAAATAACAAAACAATATAAAATAATGCGACTTCTCAAAGACATAACTTATTATCTCAGTGCTACGAAGGGGTCTACGAGGTGCTACGCCGTAGACGCTGTAGAGTTTTCGTAGACTCTCGTAGCACCCCGCTACGCTAGTAAAGTTCGAGAACGCAATAATGTACAAAATTAATGTTTTGTGTTATGATAGATATTAATGTTTAATTTTGTTTACGACTCAAATAAAAATTATTTATTGTGCCGGATATAGTACTAACAGAAAATATTACATTTTAGTTTGCAAGATAGCTATGTTTTATTTTACTCATGAGTTTGTTCATTTAAACTGTGTGTATATGATTTGTTCTTTTGTAATAACTTTAAACTTATTTCTAGAATATAAAGAAGAATCTATCAAATAACTATTATATTTTCCACACAAGTTTCTATTTTTGGACCTAACATTGTAGTGTTTAGCTAACACGTAATATTGACCGAACAACCAGCTAAGAGTAACGGCAGTTAGCAATACAGAACAAACATGCTGACCACGTGTTTGTTTGTCCTTTTGTCTGTCACACAAGCAAGTGCAGAAGTTTCACTCCACATGACTCGAGGTAAGAGAAAATCTTATTTTTTTAATATTTTTTTTATTTTCATTAATCTTATGACTTATAATCCAGAAAGAAAATAGAGGTAACTATGGGAATCTCTAGTTTATAAAATATACCTAATTACATATTCCTGCCAGCAATTTTATAAGTTTAATATTAATTGAATCGATAGGTTAATAGATAGTACATCTTTTCTATTATGTTTTCTTTCACGGTTTATAACTAAACTTACAAGTTTGTACCTTGTGAGTTTAGCTAGTATACGCTAGGCAGTCTTCAAACAGCAACTCTTATGAGTCCAGACTTCTATCAGAAAAGATTGGTAGTTGTTCCATGTGAACTATATTATTCAGTTATATCAAATTCGACTGGAAGCCGACTGTAATATACCTAAGAAATGGTTAGGTGATGAAGATGTTTTCTTGTGACATAATCCTTGGCAGTTTTTGGGTTTGCCTTCTGGCTTCTGTCTGCACAATGAAGTCTCAGCTGCGAGTCGACACCTAATCCTGGCTAAAAAGCCACCTCCAGTTTCTTGTGGAGCAGTTCAGTGTTGAAACTGGAGATTATAGCCACTGTAAATAGTACTGTGTTGTGTTTTATGTTCCCTAGTATTTTTGAGAATATTAGCTTTCTGCTGTAAAAGTATACTCTGAATCACTAGAAACGCTACCTTGATAAAATCGATCACTTTTATAACGTTTCGAATTCCTAGAACCAGGGTTGAATAAAAACACTTAGCAAAATACGAAAACGTTTTTCTCGAGAAATAACGCTTTCTACTTTAAGATAAGGCGTATTTCGTTATACTATGGGTTCCGAAATATATGTTCGTGTTCATGAAAACGTTAATCAAAACAACAAGAGAAAATCGGTTTTGGATTTTACACATTTCATCTATAGACCTCAGGCTAAGTGTAAACAGAAGTTATTTACATTTCAATGCACGTGACTGTGCTCTGCCTATGTGCTACCCCCGTCACTGTCACACAACTGTCAAATTACTAGTGCATGAAAGAGACGGGAATATATTATATCTAAGCCAAAGCACATACTGACAGGTAATGACAAGATTTTGAATTACTCAATGCAAGAACTTTAAAATATTTAGTTTTACAGTATTAAATGATTCCGTATTTCATCTTTAAACAGTTCTCAGCAAAAAGTTTAAAAATCCGTATCAAAGTTAATTCCCTATCTCTTGGGAATATTAAAGCTCCGGGTGATTGCCAGGATTTTAATAGAATATTAATTGCTTCCTCTAAAATTGAAATAGCTGCGATATTTATAACCGACACCACTATAACAATAATAATTTAACTAATTAAAACAATTAAGCTGAAATTAATATTTCCGTCGCTCCTGTTATTTTAATTGCTATAACACTCATAGTTAGGATTTCATTCTTGGCGTTATTATTTTAAATGGGGTTTGGGCTTGGGACACTGTGATATTAGAAGGGAAATGTTTGGTAAGAACTTGGTGGAAAGACGATTGGAAAAGTTAATTATTCTCTTCACGGTCACGGATTGGTTCACAACAAACAACCTTGTTCTTAATGCCAAGAAAACTAAAATAATTAAGTTCGCTTTACCTAATGTTAGAAATCTAGGTCCCAGTATTATCCTCGCCCATCAGGAGCTGGAAACTGCCGACTCTGCTATATTTCTGGGCATAACAGTAGATTCAAAATTACAATGGGGTTTACACATATCAAGCCTAGCGGGAAGGCTTAGTTCAGCCGCATACGCCGTCAGAAAAGTAAGACAATTCACTGACGTTGATACAGCACGGTTAGTCTACTTTAGTTATTTTCACAGCGTTATGTCCTACGGTATTCTGCTGTGGGGCAAAGCTGCTGATATTCAAAATATATTTGTACTGCAGAAGCGAGCGGTTCGTGCAATTTATCAGCTGGGAGCCCGAGTTTCCCTTAGAGATTTTTTTAAGGAGATTGGTATTCTCACTGTTGCTTCTCAGTACATCTTTGCCAACATTTTATATACCTATTAGACAAAATATCCACCTGTACACTAAAAACAGTGATGTCCACAATTTTAACACTAGAAATAAGCATAAACTACGCGCTCCTTTTCACCGGCTTCACAAAGTTCACAATTCATTCGTAGGGCTCGGGATTACATTTTATAATAAACTGCCATCTTCTTTTCTGGACTTGCCATTTAATGAGTTTAAAGCCAAAGTTAAATCTAATCTTTGTTTAAAAGCTTACTATTCTATTAACGACTACTTAGATGATAAGAATAGTTGGTCGCTGAGTTGAACACAAGACAATGTTTGTTATTTGTGTTCTTTCTCCAAAATTAGTTTACTGTTATGTTATGTATTTATTATTTTATTTTTACACTGTTTATTGTTATATACTTTTGTTTAATAATGATTGTGTCTGTAGTAAATCTTAAATTTAACTGACACCTTGCTATTGTATCGAGTCTGGTTCTTCTAACCAACCTAACAGACAGATGTGTGCTGGGGAGTTTGTTCCGCCACTTCTTCTTTCCAGCTAAACACTAGGAAGTGTCGATGGGTGGGCGTTTTTGGGGGACTGTCTTATAAAAATGTAAATACAGTGAAACCTGGTTAAATGTGTCTCAGATATCCAAATCTGTCTCATGTCTCAGTATGAGTTCCAGTAAAGTTATAGAAGTTTCTCACTTATCCAAGTCCCAGTTAGCCAAATTTCACTGTAGTAAAGTAAAGTAAAGTAAATTTTGACCTTCGAAAAGTGCTGATTATCAGCCTAGTTTGAATAAATGAATTTTGACTTTGACTTTGACTTCATAATGGAACACTAGTAATTGCATGCCAGTGTTTTGGATCTTGCATTAAAACAGACTTTATCAAATGGCCTGAACCGGCCCCTAACTGAACTAACATAAACTCATTTCGCTTAGTTATCGATACAGATAACTCGAGCAATCTTCTACTTATTCTCTTTTATGACTTACAACGTATAGTCATCAATCAGATCGTCCTTATTGATGATAGACATTAACACTGATTGAAAAACTGATCCGAAAGTTTTTGGCGTTCCTTCATCAATGTATGACGACACGTTTGGGGCAGTGGCTGAGTTATTGACTGCTACGCTACGTGTTGTGGGTTTGATCCCCGCACGGGTCAAATATTTTTAAGAGTTACAGGTCGTTTTTCCGGGTCTGGATGTTTGTGTATACAGGAGAAATTCTATGATTAAAAAAAACCTTAAAGTTTGAGAAAATGTTCGGCTGCAGAGGGTCATCGTGACTGACCCCTGTGGCAGTGTGTACTAAAGTCCTAAAACTCGATATACCAAATTAACGCCTGACTGTACTACTTCTTTCTCATTAGCTGTCCCATAAGTCCACGTCTTCATTACTGTCTGCGTCAGTTTTTCTTGCGGTGAACTATTGCGTGGGGGGAGGGGGGGGTGTTGCAGTCAGCTTTGGAGAGGGGTGGGGGGTGGGGGGTGTCGTCGAGGCGCTCGTTTGTTACAAACTTTAACACGCCCTGCATAATGACGCTGTGGACTGCTTAGCAGAGGGAGCGAGGCAATGCGATGCGATGGAACAGGGTGGGAAGTAGGAAAGGACCTAGACATGTGGATATCACAAAGCAATTTTTTTTTGGTGGTTGGAAAATCATCAGTGTCAGAGAGAAATAAAATGTTTATTATTATTATTTCTACTGACTAAAAACCACCCATGTTCCTTCAATAGCCCTTTGTGTCGAGGCCGCGGTATCTCTTTCGAACAATCCGCAGCCCCGACGCGAGATCACAAAGCCTTTTTGGTCATTTGTGTCAATCCGAGTGAAATTAAATGAATTCAGTCAACGATAAACATTTGTATGTCTAATCAGGGAGGAATGCTTTACCCAACTTATTTTATAATTATACAGGGTATCAGGGTCATCGAAGCACAAACGCTTACCACCATTTAGTACATTATTTCGAGCTTAGAAATAATGATGTATTGGTAATTTAAACAAGAAATCAGCTATTACGTACTTTTTGATCTTTTGATGCTGTAGTTATTGAATTTTTGTAAGAAACCGCTGAAGAAATGAATCCATAGTAAGCGTTTTACGTGAATATCCCTTCCGAACTGTATTGCAAGGAGGTTTCTTTTATAAAGTTCCGTCAGATAATAGATGTAGTGAGCATTCCGTATAGTAATTTATTTGTATATTATATTATTGCATTTATATATTTCACGTATAAATTAAATTTTCTATGTTTAGGATTTGCCCTTCCACTAAATTTGCTACGAATCAATATCATACATTTTCAAATACATCGTACGTTTTGTGTTTAATGAAGCTGAATTGTCGATAATTAGTGTTAAATAATTCAATTGGAAAGCGAAGTTCCAGGTATCACGAAAATACTTAAAATTAATGAAATTATCAACGAATTTGAAACAAATTCACAGTCGAATATACAGGCTACGTTAATACATACCTACTCAAATGCAATTACATTCAATTAGATATTTCGACCCGTGGGGTGTCCGGGCAGTCCCGTGGGGTGTCCGGGCAAGAATAGCACCCACCCATTTCATCCCGAGGGTGTCGTAGAAGGCGACTAAGGGAAAAATCCGGAAGTCGGGCAGCAGCGGCTTCTGTGTACTTAACAACTTCACTGCGATCCCCAAGACGCCTGCCAAGCGTGGGGATTATGGCAACTCCCCCCTTAAAATGTCAGACAGATTAAGCACACGGCCCCCAGTCCCCGGCGGCTCCACTATTCCTGACCTCGGTAGCGGGTCAGGTAACGGTGGAGCAGGGGGTGCTAAGAATCCCCGGCAGATACCCCGCTACCACCCCAAACGGACTTTGGCCCTGGCAACACACAACATCCGCACATTGCGGACCAACGAAAAGATTGTCGAGCTGGAGGAGGAATTGAGCAAGTTGCGATGGGACATACTGGGATTGAGTGAAATAAGACGAGAGGGTCAAGACACGATAATCCTGGATTCCGGCAACATGTTCTTCTTCCGGGAAGGAGACCGAAAATCCCAGGGTGGTGTTGGGTTTCTCGTCCGTAAGCCCCTCGTTAACAACGTAGTAAAGGTCGATAGTGTGTCGAGCAGGGTAGCATACCTTATACTCAGAATCACCGATCGGTATTCGCTGAAGGTCATACAGGTATATGCGCCGACCTCGACATACCCTGACGATGAAGTGGAGGCTATGTATGAGGATATATCGAAAGCCATGCATACCTCCAAGTCATACTTTACAGTTGTGATGGGGGACTTCAACGCAAAGGTGGGCACACGGAATGGCGATGAGTTGAGAGTGGGGAAGTATGGTTATGGACAGCGGAACCAGAGGGGCCAGAGGCTGGTTGACTTCATGGAAAAGGAGGGACTCTATTCGATGAACTCTTTTTTCCAGAAGCGCCCGACTAAAAAGTGGACCTGGATAAGCCCTGATGGTTCCATCAAAAATGAGATCGACTTCATCATGACGACCAAGAAGCAAACATTCAATGATGTCTCCGTGATCGGCAGGGTGAAAACCGGTAGCGATCACCGTATTGTCAGAGGCACATTGAATATCGATGTTAAGCTTGAGAGGTCACGTCTGGTGAAGTCCACGCTCCGTCCTAATCCTGCCCAGATCCTAAATCCCGAAAGCTTTCAACTCGAACTGCATAATCGCTTCCAATGCCTAACCGAATGCGAAACAGTGGACGAGCTAAACACCGGGTTGGTGGAAACTGTCCATGCAGTGGGGTATAAGTTCTTCAATATCCCACGCCGGAAAAAGCCTCAAAAGCTCTCGGCAAACACAATCCAGTTGATGGAAGACCGGTCTGAGATGAGACTGCAATCTTCGGTAGATATGTCGGAATATGGCAAACTCAATAGGCGCATCTCAAAGTCCATGCGACACGACTTGCGGTCCTATAATACTCAATGTATTAAGACCGCAATTGAGCGAAACCAGGGCTCCAAAGTGTTCGCGAAGAATGCGTCTATTGGGCAAAGCCAAATGACAAAACTGAAGATCGAGGACGGCAGTATCATCTCATCGAAGCCAGAGATCCTGGAAGAGCTAGAGAGGTTTTATGGACAGTTGTACACCTCGACCCGACAGCCCGTTGTCAGTTCAGCTCAGGACACCAGAGCGAAACTGACCCGACACTACACTGAGGATATCCCAGACGTCAGCCTGTATGAGATTAGAATGGCCCTCCAACAGCTTAAGAACAACAAGGCGCCGGGGGATGATGGAATCACGACAGAACTTCTGCGAGCGGGTGGAAAACCAGTACTCTTAATCCTCCAGAAGCTGTTTGACTCCGTCATACTCGAAGGTATTACGCCAGAAGCATGGCACAGGAGTGTGGTGGTGCTCTTCTTCAAAAAAGGTGACAACACCCTATTGAAGAATTATAGACCCATCTCACTCCTGAGCCATGTGTACAAGCTGTTCTCGAGGGTCATTACGAACCGTCTCGAACGCAGGTTTGATGACTTCCAGCCTCCCGAACAAGCCGGTTTCCGAAAAGGCTTCAGCACCATGGACCACATCCATACGCTCCGCCAGATTATACAGAAGACTGAGGAGTATAATCGGCCATTATGTCTAGCGTTTGTGGACTATGAAAAAGCCTTCGATTCGATCGAAACCTGGGCGGTGTTACAGTCTCTTCAGCGGTGCCGTATCGACTATAGGTATATCGAAGTGCTGAAGTGTATGTGTAGAAACGCCACTATGTCGATCCGATTACAGGACGAGAGCACGAAACCAATCCAATTGCAAAGAGGCGTGAGACAGGGAGACGTTATTTCTCCGAAACTGTTCACGAACGCATTGGAGGATGTTTTCAAACTCTTGGACTGGGATGGATTCGGCATCAACATCAACGGCGAATATATCACTCACCTTCGTTTTGCCGATGATATAGTCATCATGGCTGAATCGCTGGAGGATATGAACACAATGCTCAGAGACCTCAGTAACGTTTCTCAACAGGTGGGTCTTAAGATGAACATGGACAAGACGAAAGTCATGTTTAATGACCGTGTTCCACCCGTACCGGTAATTGTTGGGAGCGATACTCTCGAAGTTGTTGATAGTTATGTTTACCTGGGACAAACTGTTAAACTGGGTAGATCGAACTTCGACAAAGAGGTCGCCCGAAGAATCCAACTCGGATGGGCAGCGTTCGGGAAACTACGCGACATCTTTTCGTCCAAAATTCCGCAGTGTCTCAAGACGAGGGTGTATGACCAGTGTGTGTTGCCAGTGATGACTTATGGCACAGAGACATGGTCCTTAACTGCTGGCCTCTTAGAAAAGCTCAGAGTCACGCAACGAGCCATGGAGAGGGCTATGCTCGGAGTTTCTTTGTGCGACAGAATCCGGAATGAGGAAATTCGCCGAAGAACCAGGGTCACCGACATAGCTCGCAGAATATGCAAGTTGAAGTGGCAATGGGCAGGCCACATCGCTCGAAGAACGGACAACCGATGGGGAAGAAAGGTTCTCGAGTGGCGACCACGAACCGGAAGACGCAGCGTTGGCAGGCCTCCCACCAGGTGGACCGACGACATCGTGAGAGTCGCGGGCAACCGGTGGATGCAAACGGCAGGCTGCCGATCTTTATGGCGTTCTATGGGGGAGGCCTTTGTCCAGCAGTGGACGTCTAATGGTTGATGATGAGATATTTCGAGTAATTATTGAATGATTACTAAATTATTCACATGGAAATAGTTTTAACTAACCCGCGTCGTGGTTCCTTCTCAATAACAGGAGGCCTAAGTCAGCCTAAATAACCTAACCCATGCTACCTGTTGTCCCAGACCGTAGATCTCTTGGAGAAGAATGGGTATGAAACTCTATGAACATTAATACTGTTCGAAGCTAATATATTATAGCGTAGTACTGTTTAGTGGGACACAAGCTTTACTTAACGAATGTCCTCAACGATCCTCGTTCAAAAAGGAGTACTTGTTATTTTTCAGCCGGTTTTTAGTGTTGCTTCAGGATATGAGAAAACGGAATACTTATGGTCCGGACGCCCGGACGACGGCCGGATGCCCGGGCAGTACATTACCTACTTGAAATGCGCTGAGCGCAGCCCTGAGTTCTCTGTTGAAATGTTTCGTTTTAGCTTACTGATGCGTTTTTGTTTACCTCACTGAATTACAATGGGATGAAGCTTTGCTGTCAGGTCTTTGCCAAATTACACTATTTGATGTTGTGCGTGTTAAAGGAAACTACCTACATATTACTGCTACTGCCATTAGAGTGCCCCGTTTGGTCTCGTGGGCGCGACTGTTGAGCGTGGGGTCCTGGGTTTGAATCCCGGGTCAGGCAAGTGCTATAGGGTTTTGCCATAACAAATTATTCAGTAGTAGCCAGGCGTTTGGAAGTTGGTGGTTCGATACTCCCGTGCCTCGTAAAGCACGTTAAGCCGTTGGTCCGGCACCTGGGTGCTTACTCTGGAATAATTATAATTCCGATAGATCGACATTGGTCAAACGTCAGTTGGTTGAGTTAAACGTCAGGGATTGGCTAGACTCAGTGAGTCCAGCCAATGCCTGACGTTTGACTGACAATTCCAATGTCGATCTATCGGAATTATATTCGAGAGTAAGCACACTGATCTCACTCCGGTCGTGTCCATAAAGTGTCGATATGTAAGAAGAAGTTTTGTTCAACTGAGTTTTGTCAACAGAACTAGCAACTGACAGAAATAAAATTATCCACGTCAACATGTCGTTTGAGTGAACCGCAAAGTTTCCAAGTGGTATTTATAAAGCCACCCTTATATACCATTCAAAACACAGGTCGTCACGACGCGTTAGTGGATCCACACAAAAATGTGCAAACATTTGCACAGCGGAGCGCAGGACTGTGCAAACTGCGAACTGTGCAAACGGTCGTATTTGCCGGCGCTAAACGGCGGTGTCCGGTGTCTGGTGACAATACTATTTAGGTATAATATGTGTTTAGACAGACAGTTTTGCTCGATCGTGATTTTCATGTTTATGTAGAAAATATCTGTATAATGTTTGGTATTCTTGTTATTATAATTCCTAGCTTTCCGAGGGAATTCTGGAAGGTTGTTTAGATTAGCCAATATTGTAGATATTATGAAGTTACTAAGTAGCGTTACTGATAGGCGCAATACAACTGATCGCTTTCTCGAAAAATCATAGAAAAATGAATGACAGATTTCAGCGATAAGCGGTCAATGGGTGTCCAACTTTGGATTTCAACTCAGTGGATCTCTTGGATGCAAAGATTTCTCTTTGCATCAAAGACACAAGACAAATCAAACAAATCAAAACCCTTAGATATTGACCGAGACTACGCACCATCGAGCGTCCATAAACCCGTTCCGAATTACTGTGAGCGCGATATCAATGTCCCTTGAATCGTCATAGATGACGTCGTGACATGCGCCATCTTGCGTTTACACCGACCATGCCCCAAATAAATATCACCGTGAGCGCTGTCAAAAATGACAGATGTCACTGGACGACTCGTCGTTCTCTACCTCAAAATCTGAGTTATCCGAGTCGATAGAGTCAACCAACACTTCCATTTCAAAAATAGGATAGAAATGCTCTGTGAAAATTAGGTCTTGTGAAAGGTTTTGGTTTTGGGGTTATGTTTTTGTTATCGAGTGACGAGTGAGCACTGAAAACGCGTTTACGAGCGTTCCGAATTGATGACAGCTCTTAGCTGTCATAATCGTGATAATATCTAAATCGGAACGCAAAATATAGACATGAGCGCTGTGAGCGATTATTTTATAATACGGAACGCGGCCTTAGTTTATCACAATACCAGAACAGAACAAAGAAACAAAGTCATTTTAAAACCAGATCCACATCGTAGGTACCTTTGTTTACGAGTCATTACCTACAAGGAGGCAACTGAGAAATCCAGACTATTCGTGCGTCTCGACTCACTAGATTATACCAGAATCTTCTAAAACGTGGCAAAGAATCTACGCGCTACGGCGTGTGTACTGTGTACAGAATAGAATTTTTCCTTCCCGTCTCCCAAACGGCGAAAAACATAAATTCTCGTCTCGCGTGAAATATCATAATTTGTGAACTGCTGCGAATTCTTTAGGCTTTGTACGGAGCGCGATGATATTATGTATCTTAGTATTTATATGTATGGTTGTGGTAGCTAAAAATGCACGTTATGCATATTCCCAACATGTGAATAAAATATAAAATATTTGTTTTTGGAAAAATAAAATTTAATGCTCTACATATATGAATTTAAGTTTCAACTTCAGCCAATTATATGACTTTTCATCGGCACTACTAGTCATCCTGAAAGCAATTTAATTTACATTTTAAAGTTGATAATAATTTTAGTAGAAATAACGGAAATGTGAAACACGGATTTTAATAACAAGTTTAGGTATAATAACCGATGTTATTTATTGTAGTACGCTTTTCTTCCCCGAGTCATTGGCCTGAGAGCTTTGTATCCAATTCCTAGGCTTGGCAAAGCTTCCCCTAATAGCCAGAAAGCTAACTCTGTTAGAACATAATCTCTTTATCCTGGATTATCTTATTAAACTACAGTCTACCTCATTCGATTCTTATAAGGACCCGGCCCCAACCTCAGCCCATGCGGCGCGATTTTAATCAAATGACACACGTGTGAGTTGCTACTTGCTTGTTACCTCCGTGTACGTTTCGATGCTCCGCAAATCGCGCCGCGGCGACTGGTCATTGCATGCGCGAAAAATAAATAATCTTCCATTTTTTGACTGATTTTAATTTTGTCAACCCGCATGTCGCTTGAGCGTGTTGGTCATGGCCGAGCCGTAACAGTAGAATTCGGCTATTTTTTGTGGCAGATTCTCCTAAAGTAATAAATAAAAAGCAACAAAGAAAAAACTCTTTGTTACAGCTCGTAGATTTGGTATTTTCGTGGATAAAACTAACGTATCTCCGCGAGCTCACCTTTGTTCCAACCACTTTAACTGTAGTTGTTTCTTTGATCAAACTACAATGAAATATCACATTCGTGTTTTTATGTCGAAAACCCTGGTTGTTTCTTTTTTGGTTACAAATATTTGCTGGTGCAGTGCGGGTAGGTAAATGCCGCTTGTTTTCTATGGAATTCTAGTATCCTCACGTCACGCGTCATGGTGTCTTTCACCGTTTTAAGAGCAGTGATGAACAAATATATTACACAAAGTTAAGGGCCTGTGTTGGATAAACTACCCTCACGGGATTCGCGGACATTACCACAAGACCACTATTACTGCAACACTGCTGGAATATCTCTAACTTTTTCTAGCGCACTAGCCTTTTTGCACTACATTTACTTTATTACGTACTAACATATAAATTAATTAAAAATACATAATTTAGAAAAGTTTTAAGTTATAAATAAGTGTAAGGTTTAAATAATATTTAGATTTAAGTACATTTAAGTATATCTAGAGACTTACCGACCGGACGACCCCACAGTCAAACCATGCATTGCAGCGGTTATGTGGGGCTTAGTTTATAAGTTATTTACCTTTTTGGAATAAAATAAATAATAAAAAATCTTCATTAGCAAAAATTGTGTTGGCTCGGCAAATATGCTAGATATTAATGCAATTTAAAGCCTATAGCAAACAATGTCTATATAAATAATGTACCTATCTATCTAAGTGAAAACTATTTTAGAATATTGAATCATAAGTTCCGGAGAAAACCCTCTATATACAAAATCTTCTAAATGATATTAGTATAAACAATTACAAGTGTTTATCTCTCCTATTGTTTTACAAAGTAAGTCAATCATGAGTAAGGACTCACTTTGCGACATGTCTCTCAAGCCCTCTTGCCTGTTCACGCCGACCCTCAGGGCGCACGCTCATTGGTCAAACAGCGCCGGCCGTAATAGGGCGCACGCTTCATTGGCCGCGCGGCTTTGCGCGCTAATCGCGTGCTAAACACGCCATTACACGCGTGCTATTCCTCGCTTGATTTAACTCGGACTATTCTAATGATTGTCTGTACGTCTGAGAGAGAATCTCGTTTAGTTTAATAGTTTGTGTTCAGTATTTTGGTTGCTTGCTTTGTGTTTGTACGGGTGAAATAGCTTGAGTTTAAGTTTGTGTTTTGAAGTGAATGGACTAATAATTGTTGGTGAAAATGATGAGTCGATTAAGGCGCTGACAAGAGCCAAATAGGCTTCTATTGAACAATTTTTTAGCCAAATCTATACAGTTTGACACGGCGGAAAAAATATATGTTAATCTTGAACATATTTCTGATAATTTCGTTGTATTCAAAACGCATTTTTGAAAAGTTTTCTCGATACAAAAAAATGGTAAACTAACCTCTTATAATGATCTTCCAACAAAAATATCTGTATTATTGATCAACGTACGTTGGTAAAATTTATAACAATAACGTATCATATTTAAATACAAAATTTCGTTGTTTTTAATTTTTGATTATGTAATAAATTATTTATAAGTAATTAATCATTATATGGTTTTTAGGAAGTTCGAGCGTTGCGTCATCGCGCTCTCTTTCTTACGTATGCAATCCGACAGTGAGCGCTTAGGCGCGGTGCTAGACGGACGTATGTCACTTTGCGCCCCACTGACAGCTATCCGTTCATCTATAAATTATTATTGACCGCGTCACAATGTTAGTCCAGGATCCACGGTACATTTTTTCACTTGATTACTATCAAGCTAATTTTCCGTGAGCAGCTGCATTTTGATGAGACGCCAACGTTACCCTATACGAAAACTCTCGATTGTGGTAGGTAATAGGGGCAGCAGGGATAAAATATATATTGATTATAAATATATTTAGGTATTTGATGATTTTCAAAAATCTATTACTAACAATTTTTTTTTTGTTAAATCTGATGATCATTATCTAAATCTAAATCCAACATGTATTGATAACGAGCTCATCAAAAATTATTACAAACCAGCTGTTTTTTAGGGGTCCGTAGCCGAATGGCAAAAAACGGAACCCTTATAGATTCGTCATGTCTGTTTGTCCGTCTGTCCACCCGTATGTCACAGTCACTTCATTCGGAAACTATTGAGACTACACAGTTGAAACTCGGTAGGTAGATGTATTCTGTGAACTGCTTTACGATTTTTATACAAAAATAAAAAAAAGGATTTATGGGGCATAAATGGAACTGAAACTATTTTTTTTTTCAACAAACCTATACCTACGCGTGGGGTGTCTATGAGGTCTTTAAAAAAAACCCGACTGCTTAAAAACAAAACTAAAAAGAATAAAATAAGCCTCAGAATTTAAAAGCAGAATAGAAGGATCAACAGTCGGGACCCATTCATTTTTGTGACTTATCAAGGAGCTCCGTAAAATTTAAATGGGTCCCGACTGTTGATCCTTCTATTCTGCTTTTAAATTCTGAGGCTTATTTTATTATTTTTAGTTTTGTTTTTAAGCAGTCGGGTTTTTTGTTTTTATAATATATTTTTTTATTTAACACTTTTTAGTCAGTTTTCATTAACTTCGTTATTACTATTATAAGACGGTAGATTTCGATTCGATTTTATATTCATTCCGTACACGTAAAAAAATCCGGTTATAAGTAAGAAATGCGAAATTGTTTGTTCTAATAACTTTAAATCGTTATATATCCTAAACGGTTTTATAAAATGAAAAATGATAAAGGAAACCTAATATTCATTTTCAAATACCTATTCGACGATACCCCACTTGACGTGGTGCGTCGTTTTTTTTTTTCATTTTGACAATATGGCGACTAGTTGTTACTATAGTGAGTATTGTTTACTGTAATGTTTTTAGTGACACTCGCGAGGTCAAGACGAATCGATTGACATACGGATCATCAAAATCGGCCAAGGCGTTTGGCCTTTAAAGTGCCACTGTATAGGAACAAACATACATACATACATACATAGACTGATAAACACATAACCCTTCTTTGCTTTGCGCAGTCGGGTAAAAATGACATTGAGGTTCCACAAACAATTTTTTCTCAAAGCCAATCGTTTGAAAGACAGACACTTCAAAATTGGTAAAATGGCGACCGGCCTCGCGGTCGCTTGCCTTCGGTATTGCCAACAATGACCAGCTTTTCAAGGCTGCTATCTCCTCTTTGCATTATGTGGCCGAAATAAGACAAAATACGCTGTAGGCAAACTGTTGACAATCGAGTCTTGATATCGAGTTGGTAAAGGATAGACACATTTCTGCGTTTGGCCGTCCATGGAATTCGGAGAATCCGCCTAAAACACCACATTTCGAATGCATCTATCCTCTGTCTTACTCTTGTTTGGATTGTTGTGAGAGTGCTGTGAGGAAAATCAGGAAAACTAGTGGTCTGACCAAACGGGCCTTCGTTTTGAAACAAGAGTAAGACAGAGAAAAACATCTGGGAAAAACGTGGTGTAAACCACGTTTTTCCCAGATGTTCTGGGGGCGTAATATAGCATCTTTAGCCATAGCTATCCGCCGTTTTATTTCTGGGACGCAGCTACCTTCATTACTTATATTGGAGCCCAGTTAATCGAAGCTGTCCACAGTACAGATGCCTTAGATGTTATAGGCGCCCGATAGCTTTCCCGCACGATCTACCACCATAAGCTTGGTTTTCTGCCTATTTATTGCAAACCTTACTTTGCCACTTTCTACTTCCAATCTGTGCAGTATCTCTTTCATGTTGCTAAAAGTTGTAGCAAGGAGAACGGTGTCGTCAGTGTACCTCAGATTGGAAATCCACTTTCCACCAACAGTAAACCCCTTGTCCCAGCCCTCAAGAGTCTTGAATGATATTACTCTTCATACACATTGAAGAGCAGAGGTGAGAGGATGCATCCCTGCCTAACGCATTTGAGCAGTCGGTGTCGATTTTGACGAAAGAGCGGTTGTTGATGTAGAGGCATCGGACTAGGTCAATAAGATGTTGAGGCGTTCCCATTGCCTTTAAGAACCCCCCACAGCTTGCCCCACTCCACGCAATCAAATGCTTTGGTATAATGTATGAAACATATCAATACAGGGCTGTTAAATTCCCGGCTTTTCTCTATAATTTGGCGAACGTTCAGGATTTGTTCCCGCGTGCCTTTGCCTTTAACAAAACCTGCTTGCTCTTCTAGAATTTGCTCCAGAAAGTGTATTAGCCTGTTGTTTATGATGTACAGGAGTATTGATGGTGCGTGGAGTAAGTGCCAAACACTTATTATAATTTTAGGAATTTTGTAGGTAACTTGTAAAGAGTGGGTTTAATAGAAAATATCCAATCCCCAAAACCCAGTTAGTAATCATTTTTAATGACTTCGTTATCGATACATATTGGAAGGAAGGAAGGGGACTCTTTGATCAAACCATCCATACTTACCTACATTTTGTAGGACAAATATTTTTTTAAATAATTTAGATAATTATCATCAGATTTATCAAAAAAAAACTCAGCTGATGATTCTCAAAAGTGTTTGTACTAACACTTTTGAGAATCATCAAACCAACATATTTTATCCCTGCTATTACCCCTATTACTTACCCCAATCGAGAATTCGAGAGTTTTCGTGCAGGAAATTCTTAGGCGTCTCGCCGTCTCATCAGAATTAGCTTGATAGTAATCAAGAGCAAAAATGGACCCCGGATCCTGGACTATTTGTTTCATACTTGTAGTATGGCGCTAGGGTATCGGAAAAATTGTGGGCGTGACCAAAAATACTGAAACATCAGAAGTCAATAGCTATTGTCATCGTCTTAAATAGGAAATTGTCATCATTTTAGGCGAAAAACGTCCATTGGCAAGGCTCAAGTGTCGCCACATTGACCGGTTCCGTGCGTCTCGCATCGAGCGGATTAAACCATGGAATGCCCTTCCATTGTTTTGTCATAATAATTTACGTTTTAAGTTCCATAGTTAGTTAGAATAAGTCATCATCATCATCATCATCCTGCCCTTATCCTATGTCATTTGGGGTCGGCGCAACACGTTGTTTTCTTCCATTCTGCCCTGTTAGTCGTCACGTTATCATTTATTACTTTTTCCTTCATATCACCCCTCACACACTCCATCCATCTTTTCTTTGGTCTTCCTCTCCCTCTCCATCTATCCACATTTATATTCATAACTTTTTTAGTCACATTCGGTTCATCCCTCCTTATCACAAGTCCGTACCACGACAATCAGTGACCGACCCGTGGTACAACTGCGATGTCCAACTGGTTGTACTACGGAGAAGTAAATTTACCCATGGTTCAACAGGGTTCAACTGGTTGTTCTATGGGGAAATATCTTTACCAATGGTTCAATTACAGTGAGTTGTTCTTTCCTTGGTCCAACTAGTTGTACTTCTGGGTATTGAATGTATGATCTATGGAACAACTACTGGTAATAAACAGGAAAAGGTTATCTATTAATGCTGAAGTGCAATGCAATTACTACCTCCTCTTTTAACCAAAATTATAATACGACCGTCTCGCGACAGTATCCTTTATGGGCACCGGGCCGTAGGCCGACGAAGGAGGCCGGCGGAGGCCCGGCACTTCGGGGACAGAAGACAATAGTGTTATGTAATATGCGAGCGAAGCGAGCGCGCGTCATGGAGTACTACATGCGTTGCATGTATGAGTGACGTCATTATTATTATTATTTCACATCTTTATTGCACCAATCACTTGCACCCATTTTTTAACCGACTTAAAAAAGAAGGAGGTTATTACAATAGCAATCGTTGTCAGATCACTTAACGATAGTCATTTGTTTTAGACGTTCATTTGTTTTACACGATCATCCTATCCCCGTGGTCCAACCAGTTGGACATAATTCCACAGTTGTACCACGGGTCATAATCATAAATATCAGAAAAAAGAGTTGAACCATGGGTAAATTTACTTCCCCGTAGTACAACCAGTTGGACATCGCAGTTGTACCACGGGTCGGGGTGGCGACAATCGATTCCCTTTTAACTTTTCTGTAATTGTCGCAACTATTAAATTCTCGTTCCTTACTTTATCCATTCACACATCCACCTCAACATTCTCATTTTTGTTAGGTCAAGAATCTCATCAACATTTTTAGTTAGAATATGTAAACATTCTTAAAAAAATGAGCATTTAAAGTAATTCTATTAAAGTACAGAAAGTAGAGATTCTGGAGATTTTTTTAAAAGATAGCTTTAATTCGCTGTGCTCATTCAGTGCGGGGTCATCGAATGAGCGCAATAGTCCGGGAGCTTTCAAACATACTCCTGCACTATAAAGATGGCTCATAAAATGTGTTAGTGAGTGCTCAATTTAAGTTTTGAATGGCGGTGCTACCTTTCACGGTTAATAGCAAAATTCTATGAATATGACTGTATTACCAAAACGCTATTGAAGTCAATCCAAATCAATTTACGTTGATTTATCATAATAAATTGCCCTACTGAAAATGTATCCTGTAAATAAATGTTGTATGGTGTACAATAAAGTATATTCTATATATACCTACACTTATGTAATCTTACCCTTTGTATCTTTTATCTTGTTAGTTTAACTTAAGCTAACACAAGTTAACACCTATGAAGGTTCAGTTAGCACAAACCGGAAAACTTATATATGTTTGAGACAATTGACCGAAAGACTACTTAACTTTTATTATCAATTTGCAAATTGTCTTTGCTCCAAAACAAAATTCATACAATCTGTGTGTAAACCAGATACTTGACTATGGGGCACTGATGGTATGGGAACTGTTCCTTCCCGTTCTGTGGTCACGTGGTCCACCCTGCCCGGGATATGGACTGGCCCGTTCAGCCCTCTCCAAATGTGTGAATAATTAGAGTAGCGAGTGTCCCGCCCGTGACGGGGCGCGGCACGACGTGCATTAAATTTTTATGGCCGCATAAATTACGCCAAATGCCTCGATAATAATGGAGGCGGAAGGCTCTTTAAATGCCTTCGTTTCAGGATAAATTATTATTAATTCCAACGTTTATTCAACGATTGAGTTGCTGTCCCGGACAAATATTACGAATACAATATAATATTTTGCTATAATGCCACGTTTAAATATTGAATACATTTTGTATTCAGGGCGCGGATTGTATTTGCGACCGTGTTATATATTTTCGCTATGAATTTCAATATTGAACCAATGCAATGGATTTTTAGTAAAGTACGAACTGATATATGCTGGAAGTACATGTCGCATAGGAAGGTAAAGTTTGCTATTTATTTTCGTATTATTTTTCGCTCGCTTTATAGTATTAATGAACAATATGGCATTTATAATGTCAGCGATACAAACATAGCTCAACATAGAATCACCCGCTTGCTCAGCCATTAAAGAAAAATCCCTTAAATTGTTAGCATCTTCGTTCAGTAAGCTATAAATAGTATTCGTTCCAATCCGCATGAGGATATTTAGTGGTTTGTTTACTGCGGGAGACGCTGGGGCCATTATGAGGCGGAAGACGCGCCATTACGTTAATTGGCACATCGCCAAGGTTCCGTCGCCAGGGTCCCGTCGCCAGGGTCCCGGAGATGGCAGGTCAGGCGGCAGCTGATGCGATTATTGTAACAATATGCAACTTACGATACAGTGGGGTTATATCATGTAGATTAACCCTGGCAGGCTGCTTTTTACCCACGACGGAACGGAGACGGTATATGCGTTTGGGGTGAGAGGTTGTTTGTTTGTTTGTGCAAATACATGTTGCCATTTTTCTCCAAAACTACAAGTCCGATTTTGATGCAGTTTTCAGTTATGGGTTCGGGTTTGATTGGTGCATGTTCTTAGATAGGTGTTACGGTGACAACTCACCAGGGGGCGCTGCAGCAAAGATTTTTTGTGCAAATCAAAGTTGCCATTTTTCTCCAAAACTACAAGTCCGATTTTGATTCAGTTTTCAATTATGGGTTAAGGTTTGATTGGTGCATGTTCTTAGATAAAAAAATAAAAATAAAAGTAAAAAGTTTAAAATAAAAAGCAAAATTAAAAATTTTGAAAAAACCCACGACTGTTAAAAATTAATAAAAAAAAGGATAAAATAACATAAAACACCCACCTTAAAAAAACCCAAGAATGTCCGTCGGGAGCTGAACATTGCAAAACTAGTTCATTTAATGTCAGCTCCCGACGGACATTCTTGGGTTTTTTTAAGGTGTTTTATGTTATTTTATCCTTTTTTCAATTAATTTTTGAGACGATTTAATTGTCTTTTGTTAATTTAGCCTTACAAAACAAACAATTGAAAAGAAGATGGATGAGATGGGGTTGAGTTCAACCGTGTGATATGGTTGTTTAGTCCTTAGACTTATAAGTTTTACCTAATTGTCTATTGACAATCATCTATTGAGCTATAAGCTACAGAAAATCTTATATTCAATCCTGTTGAAATTCGGCGTAGAAAAACGAAATGCTTTGATAACAAATGCCTTTGGTCTAGAACCCACGATCTGTGAATGATTGTACGTACCTACTACTAATTATGTTATTAGCTGCCCAACTAAAAATAATTTACTCCGAAATTCAAATACGACGCTTCAAACAAACACCCACAGCTATGACATCCCACAGTTATTTGATAACCCAAGTTCATTGCGGAAGAGGATATTATGCGACAGCCATTAGGAGGCAATCCCGTCGCCTTTCCTAGTTATCATAAATACATATGTATCGACACGATACAAATTTACTTTGATAGGATTTATGTCCCCGTCCGCAGGATTAGATAGCTCTTGAATATTCAATCGGGATCCACTAGCGCCGGACGATGAACCCTGAATAAATAGGTGAGAGCGTAAAAATAATCTACGCGACTTGCTGTGGTGGATAGTGCGGTTTTGTGGTGGGAAGCCATGGAGCCCATGTGGGAAGCTGATTGTGTTTCGTGCATAGTTTTACGTGTGAAAGGTTTCTATTGAAGGGTTAAGACCAATAAGAACTGTTGAAGTTGATGTATAATCTCCCTATACTATTCCTAGTGCAGTGGTGGCCCAGTGGTGGCGGCTCCGACATACGAACAGTGAGTCGTGGGTTCGAACCCAGTCAGGCGCATTTATACTTTGTGTAATTTATTTTATCACCACTGCTCTCAAAACGGTGAAGGAAAATATCGTGAATAAACCGGCCATGTCTTCCAACCAAAAATAATTCGAAGACATGTGACATCTACCAAACCGCACTGGACCCGCGTGGTAGATTATAGCCCATCCCTCTCCTAGAGAGGAGGCCTGAGTCCCTGCAGTGGGGTCATTATAGGCTGATGATGATGACATGATGACTATTCCCAACAGGCACACCCGGTGTTGTGGACACATGCCTCTTCATTGTGAAATGAAGTGGCCTGTAATCAACTCCTGCCTATAACTCGATATATTTGGGGTTGGTAAAGCATGTCTTTTTCTTCCATACTTCCCTATTTCTCGTCATGTCAGCAGTCACCTCCTCTCTAGCCCTACCATCCTTCACACAGTCCATCCATATTTTCTTTGATCTTCTTCTACTAATTTAATAAATGCGAAAGTTTTTGAGGATTTATGAATGTTTGTTGTACTTTTTCATGCAAAAAACTACATCAGTTTTGAATGAAAAGCACACAGATAGTATATAATCTGCTTTAATACATAAGATACTTTTAATTCTGGTTATGTGATCCTGTGGTACAATATCGAACTTTATTTCCTCTTTTTATTACCCAACTGCAGCGAAGCCCAAAGGCAGGGTTATGTGTTTTTCCTTTTTATTCAACACAGCGTAAGTGACAATAATATAGAAACAATGAAACAGCTGTCGGCAACTGCAAGTCAAACTAAAAAGTGTAAAATGATGAAACGAGGTCCAGCTGGAGTGCAGGACAATCCTGGCTCCATCCATTGTTATAAGGAGTTTGTGGTTCTCTCTCAACGTATAATATTTCTATCGCGTAATAACCCCGGGATTGCAGTGGACAACTTTTTGATCCTTGTTCCAACTACTTTCTTTGGAAACTCGTATAAAATACGGAATTGGAACGTTTCTGTTCAGAAAACTCGGCGTTTATTTGAAAACAAAATTGGATGGAGTTCGTTGTGCTTTGTGCATTCTAGATCTAATTAGAATTGAAAGTCTTAGAGCGTGGTGATCCCTTGTTGCAACTAAAGTCTTATTCATGTCGCTGCCATGACATGCTTCAACAATTTCGACACTTCCACGGCCTTTTAATGGTAGCGCAGAAGTTCACAAACAGCTCGAAGAAATCTAAGTAAGAACGCAATAGGTAGGCATACTAAACAACGGGAATGAATACTAAAAAGACACTGAAACTTTTGATAAAGTAGGTATATACAATTATATTATACATGGCATTGACATGAGAACCTCCTTCCTTTTTCGCCCGTTAAAAAACGAACATCTGCAGTCTTCTTCCAAGTCAATCAGAACTATCTATATTAGTATCAATACAAAACTTTTAACAGGAAATCCTATCAGTTAGTTGGAGCAATAAGTCGATGGGCTACGCGGACTGAAAGTTTGGCCATAACCCTCGGGCCAGTGCAGGCTAGTTACTGGACTGGCTATAACGGTTATAGCCGCGAGGAAGATATTGGCTTGCTTAACTGATTCAAACAGATTCGTTTGTACCAAGAGACTGTTAACGATGGTTTTATACGGTTAAGTTGGGTTTTCGATAAAATTCTCATATAAAAGTTTGAGGGTGCGTAGCTGGGTTAAGTGCTATCAGTTAATCCGTTTAGTTTAGGTACTAATTAAAGAGCTTTAGAAACTTTGTTAAGAGTGTCGTGTCCACCTGTTTACTTATTGTATTGTTTAACTTAACACATTTAATAAAAATACCTGGGACACGGTAATATTATCATACAGTAGTTCGACTTCATACAAACGGACGAAGCGCGAGCTATGCCTACGCGCCTCGATTAAGGGATGCGCCTGGGATGCAGACAGTCGCGACTGTGCCGCAGTGACGAGCGGACGGTATGTTGTTTTTTTAACAATAAATGCGCGATGTTTTCTCTAAAAATAAGACAAGTACATTTAATTTACATTTTTTGGTTTTATGAATACGTTAATAACGTATCCAGAGATAACTTTTTTTTAATTACCTGGAAACTTTGAAAGATAAGACTATAAAATAATTTCACTTACTAGTAGGTAGGCTTATAATGTGTGTCTTTTTAATGGATAAGTATTTCTTTATATGTCCCGAAAAAAAACATGGTTTTTTAATTAAATTTATCAATCAAAAAACAACACGCATGTTTATTGAACACTTTCTATTCAATTCACAAAGTATTTTATTTGTTTTAAAAAGTATATTTACGATCACAAAACTAAATGGAAACACAAAATAAGCACATGTAATTAAAATACTGGAGGCGGGCAGCCCTTACGCATGTTTACGTACCGCGCGGCTGTAGGCATTTATTTCAAGGACACGGCCGAGTCACACTACTGTACATATTTATACTGTGCCTGGGACAATTACAGTGAGCACAAAAATACACTATTGCTTTGGTGGTGTATTTTTTTTCTAAACAATGCAGCTGGGTTGTGCCCGAATCCCTATTCCCACGAATTTACAAAACGGGTCAGTTATCTACCGATTGTGTTTTTACATACAATTTAGATTTCAGATGGTAAATCTGCCAAAAACACAAAATAGAGAGAATACTGTACTAAATGGAGTTCGCGGCCCTGGTGTCCAGATAGATAATACAGTTATTATGATGGCTGAATATTTACAACAAAAATGAAACAGAATGAGACTATATATATGAATGAACATTAAAATACACACGCACTAACTAAATCAACATCATGTAACATTCAACTAAGCCAAACATCCTCAAAAACAAAATCTTTTCCTCAAATAAAAACTTGACCCAAAGACACGATCGTTTTTTTTTTTCTCAATCAGAGACGAATGTTATCTCACCAGCTCCTGACACTACGGATTGATCGCTTGAGCTTTTAATTAAAGTGTCAGCAGGAAAGATGGCGTCGTAACTCTCTCTGCTGTGCCCCGTATGATAATCGGCGTTAAGTAGGCCGTAATCACATCTCTTTGGTGTTTTTTGGAGGTTTCCCTTACAGATTGATGGTTTCGACGTGTGCTTGTGGGGTAATAAAGGTGTATAAACGTCTACGGGAAAGTTATCCGCTCCTCCATTTACGGGCTTACAGTGTAAGGAAAAATTGGATAAAATTGGGTAGTCGATACTACTGGGATGTCTGTTTTTAGATGGATTTGACGGGACTAACATAAGTTAACGTTATAACAAAACTGCACAAATTACTTACTGCCTCAAAAACACCAGAGTACAAATAAGTACGATCTAAAATATCTCTCTACCGGGGCGCAAGTACAGTCATGAGCACGAATAATTATGTATAGGTGCACTTAGCAAAATTCAATCGCTATTTTCTTGTGAAATAACGGTTTCTATTTTGAGATATTAAGACCTATTTCGTAATCATGAAGACTTCGAAGCCATAGTGGCTTCGAAGTCTTCATGAAAACGTAAAATATGTTAATCAACAAAGTAGCAGAAAATCACTTGTAAACTTGTACGGTCGTGTAAAATAACTGTCACCGATCCACAGATTGACCTATTATACTTGCATCTAAAAATATAACCTCTAAGCACAAAACCCGCAGTTTCGGCCTAACACACGGTCGTTTCCTATACTCCGTAGCACTTACGGTCATAAGATTAGTTCGGGGTCCGAAGTAGTCCGAACTAAGAATGAATGAGAACACGATTGGACGGTTGTCCCTATTTCCGAACTGTATGAATCCGAAAATAATAGGGATTAGGGTTCAAATCGAAGTTTTAAGCTAGTTTCGCACTGGCCAGTTTCTTCGTTGACGGACTAAGAGAGTTCACCTCAGTTCACCTTTCACCCCTACCCCTAGTAAGGACAAAGTAGTGTAAATTTTACTTTTCCCCCTCCTTTGCTTCAGACTGTTCATCATGCAGGGTACAGGGTATAAATAAAAATAACATTATATTTAGACCCTTATTTTTCAAACAGTATTGGGATAAGGATCTCAATAGATTTGAAATTGATAAAAGGGTTTTGAAGGGTCACTTCCTGTTTGTTTTGTTATAAACACAAAGAGATTTATGCACCATAATATTCACTGTCAATCCATATTTTAACCTTTTCTAGTGTAGTGTGATATTCAAAATCATTTTTAAACGGTTTTATTTAGCTCACCCCGTTTGTTTTATTATTTACTAGCTGATGCCCGCGACTTCGTTCACGTGGAAATTTTGATGTGTGACTGTCTCGTTGATCGAGTGGCCTCAAGTGCAACTACTGAGGACGAGGTCCGGGGTTTGATTGCAAAGTGTTTTCGTAGTAGAGGCCACGGAGCGTGGTTTTCGTGCCCGGTCGATGGCAATATTATATCTATAGACGTCAAACGCCCTCTATTACATGGCGCTTGAACATTACTGTGGGTTTACGATTAGGTACACCACTGCCTAATTCTTTCGGGATTAAGGCGTAATGTTATTTTATATGTGAGACCTGACGGCTTGATCAAAATGTGATGATGTGAGTAATGATTACAAAAGGCGTCCTTATGGGCGCTGTAATTAGGAGCGGCAGCGGCTTGAATCAAAATGAAATGGAGTTGAGACGACGATGGCTTAAAAACCGTAACCGTACCTTAACTTATTTCTCAAAATGTACAAACAAATTCCTTGTTCTTTGGTGACAGCCCTCTTACATAACCACTCTTAATCATTTATATTAACCTCTCAAATTAGGAAAATCGTGCATGGTAAGTTCATCTTCTGTTGGCACTGGATGGGAAAACTCATCGGAAAGTGGAATTTTCGCATCTACATCTAATTCCAGGCGACTCCCTCCTGTTTAAAGCAGCTTATTTGCAAAGACATCTGTTCCATGGCCAATCGCAGATTTTTGCCGATGTTGCAAGTTGGGGTAAGATTCAGCGGCAATTTGTAAACGGAAAGTGCAATCTGGCCGTTTGTTTAGCAAAGTTGCAGCAATGCCCGAGGAAGCTACAGCGATAAGACGGCACAGTTGGCGCAGTGCCTCGGCGTTTGACTGTGGCGCTGCCATGCATGTCCTGTATTCGATTCCCGCACTGAACAAATAGATTTACGTCGTGGGTCTTATCTAATTTTAATTAGGTTTTTATTTTAAAGTTTTACAGCTGTTTTCCTACTGTGTACCGGTCAATTTGTATTTGTTGACTGTTCACGACAAATATTAACACCGCAATTCAGAAAATGGTGTCAAATGAACACTGCCAGTTGTCGAAGGCGAAGTTAAACTGCCAAAATTTAATGCATGTGTTAGAAAGTGTATGTAAATCTATATGTATATGTATTAATATCCACCAATTAATAAAGTTTGAGTGTCAGGATGATTACTAGTTATTTACTGTGTTCGAAAGTCTCTTTAAAAAGGTGTGTTGGGAATAGGGGTTTTATGAAGTAAAAGCACAAAAGACAAGACTATTCATTTTATTTCTTTTGGTCTTGTCAACTACATCAAGCTCGATTCCATTCGCTAGGTTCCTAGTCTTCGTGGAGAAGAATGGACAAGAAACTCCACGGGAACATATTTTAAAGTATTATGCAAAGTCAACCCGACATTGTCTTGTACTGTCTCAAATTACAGCAATTTATCAGTTTATATAAACAACAATCAATATAAACCACACTATAGTACATATTTCTAAAACATAGTCATCAGTAATATTCATGGCATAATATCAATTAACTTACATGAACATTGTAGATCCTTAGGACAATACTCATAGGTTACAGCTTGCTACACTTGGTAGTCTTGGTTCATTAGTCTGTAGGACGTTACCTGTAAACTTTATTCTATACACATGGATTATACCATAATTATGAACACTCTGGGTACCGATCCAGATATTACTCGTATTAACTAGTTAACTCGTGGAATAGTTGCAGCGTAACTGTTCCCGAATTGCCGGTCCTTTCACTTTTATAACCGTCCAATCTTAAAAAGTTAATCAACGACTACCGCCATAATACACCAATGGCAAATGGTTATACATTATAGCTAAATAACTAATAACGTAAATGATAATTAGCAAATCCTATGTAGTGAAACTATTTTAAAACGTCTTAAGTTAATTTAGCAATATAGTATGTTTTTATTTGTAATCTTTATGACTATCTGATAAAATATGAATATCAACCGATAGTTCAGAGAATTGATTGAAACTACTTAATTTATTAAAATTGCAAGATAAAATGTAGGGAACATTTTAAGTATCTTTTAATAATAACTATATAATTTATTGGCAACTTATAATAAATAAACATTTAACTTGACTTAACTATTCCAAATACCACAATAGTATTTGTGGTTCGGAAACCAAGTCTTTTAAGCTACAATAAAAGCTACTTCTATAAAATGCGTCGGGATATAATATATCATTTGAATAATGTAAATTAGGTTTATTTGAAATTAGAACCTTTGTTTTTAAGATATTTTCGGTGATTATTAAAACAACAATATACTTGACTCAACGTCGCCCTACGTCATTGTCACTTGACATCTGACAGCCGACGTTGCTACGTTATTTTGGTCTGAATCAAGGAAATCTCAATTTTATATACTTGAACAATTAAAAACAGTGCTAAAATTACAAAAATAATTAAAAAGATATAACACGGCCATTCTGATATGTACTTCGTTCTCGAAGTACATTTTTTGATAAAACAATTCATCAATCACAAAACATAAAAAATAAAGAGTTATTTATCTTTAAACATTTTTCAATAAGATATAACATGGTCATTTTGCTATGTACCTGGTCCTTGAAGTACATTTCTGGCAATCAAATTCTTTGGTTTTAAAATGGTATATTATTGGCACAGCGACAGGCACAGCCACCTTTTTTTTATAAGTCACAGGCACAGCCACCTTTTTTTATAAGGCACAGCCACAGGCACAGTCACCTTTTTTTATAAGCCACAGGCACAGCCACCTTTTTTTTATTTTTTTATAAGGCACAGCCACATTTTTTTATAAGGCACACCTACAGGCACAGCCACAGCCACCCTTTTTATTTTTAAGGCACAGCCACAGGCACAGCCACCCTTTTTTTTTGTAAGTTATAAGTCATTTAATCATTTGATTAACCAGGTGCAATAGTTGTTATAAAAAATTTAGAGACTTAAATAGCGTCTTCAACAATAGCATTCTCATAGACCATTTCACCTGGCCTAAATCGTAGCTTGTCCTTAGAATTTACAATAATTATTGTTTCATTTTAAATAACACATCAAAATTTCTGTCCACATATCTATGACTTTATCGTGTACTGTTTCTTTGACTTTCATTTTTTTTTAATGTACCCAGATCGTAATCAATAGTATACTCTAACCATTGAATCATACAATCTCATTTACATCACCAAACAGTCACCGCTCGGTCAATCTGACAATATCATTGCGAATCTAGTTTATCATTTTGTACTATTCCATAAAAAATACAGATTATTATTATTTTAACATATTATCTTAAATTTTTAGATTAATATCACGCCTTGTAATCCCCGAAGGGTTTAACCTACCTAATCAAGTTTAAACAAATAGGTAATCATTTAAATGAATAATTATCACATTGGTAATATTAAATAATAAAAATACTCAACTAGTAATACAACAGTAGTATTTTGCCATTTACTGCCATATCTAGTAAAAAAAATGAAACCCACTTTTGGTTTGTGTCAGTGTTTGCTTGGCTGGTTATTAGCTACTAGACATTTGTGTTGTTATTGTAATCGTTTATCCTCAAATTAGTTGTACGTTAATTTCTGCGTTTTCATAAACACGTTTTTTTTTTATTGTTTAATTTAAATTATCAGCAAGTGAATTATTGTTTATTCTTGATGAGGAAACCCCTGAGCTTTGAAGTTCTAATATACTTAATTGTATTAGTTTTTTTTTTTTAGACATGTTTTCGTATTAATCAAAAAGTCTTTTGTATTGATTAACTCAGTTAGACCGACCGACCGATAAATGAGTTTCGAGAAATAAAAAATTCTACCCTCGTTATATGATTCAATCTTATCTATTTAGATCGTTTATTGTAGTTTCAAACTTCATACTACGTAACGTTTATACATTATATTCACAATATTTATTTTGAGAGAACCAGAATTATCAAGGAAACAAATATTGACATTGTCATTAATACTATTTACAAGACGAGGTTCAAAAATAACGTCAGATATTTGAATATCTCCAATCCCATAATCTCACTAATTGAATTGAAGATGAGATACTTATTTATCTTTTATTGTATTATTGGTTGTTTCGTGAAAACTAACAATCTGCATGAATTTGGGGGTACTAACCAAGCCAGGGTAATGCTTTGCATTACGAAAAATTTATAAATATTTTCATCACAAGTTTTGGATGTCTGGTAAGTACATTAAAAACTTTTAGAAAGAAGCTTAACTTTGAATCAACAATTTCCTAAATTATTCTAGTTTTATTTTTACAGTTTCTAGGATCTTTTATCACTACGTTATTAGATAATAAATAAATTAAAATAAAACAAAGCCTCTAAAGGCCTTTACCGACATTAGCGAATTCGTACTGCTGCTTGATTTAAGCCATGGCTTGGCTGCCAAGTGGTTCCAGCAGCTTCTCAATCTCGCTGTCGGAGTACGTGCTGTCGACGTTCTCATCATAGCCAAGTCGAGGCGGTGAGCTATCGGCGTCACAGCTTTCATCATCACACCAGCAGCAGCTCCAGCATTGATCATGAAAATAAAACAGGAAGACCATTAGAAATTATATCAGAGAGCCAGAGACTATCCCACTTCTGATGTTAGAAAGTGTATGTAAATCTATATGTATATGTATTAATATCCACCAATTAATAAAGTTTGAGTGTCAGGATGATTACTAGTTATTTACTGTGTTCGAAAGTCTCTTTAAAAAGGTGTGTTGGGAATAGGGGTTTTATGAAGTAAAAGCACAAAAGACAAGACTATTCATTTTATTTCTTTTGGTCTTGTCAACTACATCAAGCTCGATTCCATTCGCTAGGTTCCTAGTCTTCGTGGAGAAGAATGGACAAGAAACTCCACGGGAACATATTTTAAAGTATTATGCAAAGTCAACCCGACATTGTCTTGTACTGTCTCAAATTACAGCAATTTATCAGTTTATATAAACAACAATCAATATAAACCACACTATAGTACATATTTCTAAAACATAGTCATCAGTAATATTCATGGCATAATATCAATTAACTTACATGAACATTGTAGATCCTTAGGACAATACTCATAGGTTACAGCTTGCTACACTTGGTAGTCTTGGTTCATTAGTCTGTAGGACGTTACCTGTAAACTTTATTCTATACACATGGATTATACCATAATTATGAACACTCTGGGTACCGATCCAGATATTACTCGTATTAACTAGTTAACTCGTGGAATAGTTGCAGCGTAACTGTTCCCGAATTGCCGGTCCTTTCACTTTTATAACCGTCCAATCTTAAAAAGTTAATCAACGACTACCGCCATAATACACCAATGGCAAATGGTTATACATTATAGCTAAATAACTAATAACGTAAATGATAATTAGCAAATCCTATGTAGTGAAACTATTTTAAAACGTCTTAAGTTAATTTAGCAATATAGTATGTTTTTATTTGTAATCTTTATGACTATCTGATAAAATATGAATATCAACCGATAGTTCAGAGAATTGATTGAAACTACTTAATTTATTAAAATTGCAAGATAAAATGTAGGGAACATTTTAAGTATCTTTTAATAATAACTATATAATTTATTGGCAACTTATAATAAATAAACATTTAACTTGACTTAACTATTCCAAATACCACAATAGTATTTGTGGTTCGGAAACCAAGTCTTTTAAGCTACAATAAAAGCTACTTCTATAAAATGCGTCGGGATATAATATATCATTTGAATAATGTAAATTAGGTTTATTTGAAATTAGAACCTTTGTTTTTAAGATATTTTCGGTGATTATTAAAACAACAATATACTTGACTCAACGTCGCCCTACGTCATTGTCACTTGACATCTGACAGCCGACGTTGCTACGTTATTTTGGTCTGAATCAAGGAAATCTCAATTTTATATACTTGAACAATTAAAAACAGTGCTAAAATTACAAAAATAATTAAAAAGATATAACACATGCAATGCAAACACACACCACCGGGCTTATGCTATGTAGTTTCCTGCATGAATGGCTCGCGGAGGCACTACACTGGGGGGTAACCGCCCGGGTGTGATTTCATAGCGACATGGAGAGAGTGACTGTCGCAACCCCGTGCAGGGCACAGTGGTGGTAAGTCCCCTTTTTGAGGACTGGCTTGAGAGGTGCCACGGCGCCCTCACCTTCCATCTGGCGCAGGTCCTTACCGGACACGCGCGGTTGTTTCGGCCTGCACCGAATCAGGCGGAAGGAAACGCCCGGATGCTACCATTGCAAGGATCAGCCGGAGGACACGGTGGAGCACACCACGGAGGCTTGCCCCGCTTGGGCGGTGCCCCGCTTGGGTTGAGCCCCGTCGTGTTCTCTTAGCGGCGATCGGCGGCGGCGACCTCTCGCGTCCGACCCTGGTTCAAGCCATGGTGCGGGGCGAGAGGAAATGGGACGCCGTCGCCTCCTTCTGCGAAGCAGTGATGCTAGCGAAGGAGGTGGTGGAACGTGAGAGGGAGAGAACCTCTCGTCCCAGCTGCCGCAGGAGGCGCTCCGGGTGTCGGGGGCCACGTGATGGCTTCCGGCCACCGTAGACGCGGGCCTGTGGACGGTGAGTAATGGGCTAGCTCGCCGTCCGCCCGTCTTATGACGACGACAGGCCTTGTCAACGGCGCGTTCGTGTTCCACGCGCGCCTCAAAGAGATGTCAGCAATACGGAAGGGGCCCGCAAGGGCCGGGGCTGCGGGCTGTTCGAAAGAGATATTGCGGCCCCAGCACAAAGGGCAAAGAAGGAACATGGGTGGTTTTAGTCAGTAGAAGTCTGACATTCCCTACCGCTCTGCCCAGAGCGGGAGGAGTAATTTGATGACTTCCCACCCTCCAAAAAAAAACCCTATGTAGATTTTCGAAGCAGCGTCATTTAAACTAATCAAGAGTACCTTTTTTTATCGTAACTGTTTGAAAAAGACGATTTAAAAGTTTTCTTGTGAACACATTTATTAATTAGTACCGTTATGGTGCAATAGATGTCGTTACATGTATGTTTCTAACGATGATAAGTTCTTCATAAACACTTTAAATTCGTATATCTTTTGATAGAGAGCACCTATTACAATGAAACAAAAACTAAAACCCTAATCATATTAGTTTTAAAATGTACACGTGATAATACTATAATAATAAAGTAATACATCCAAAACACACACACTACATACAAAAATTCTAAAAATGATTGTACAATAAAAGAAAACATTATTTTTTTCTAAATAATATGTTCAATAGACAGAAACTCTACGTCTACAGATTTATAATATTGTATTTAAAATTAAAAGTAGATTACATTAATCTACTCTGAATTGATTTGAAAACCATTTAACATCAAAATAAAAACAAATACCTGGAACTTACAAAAAGTGAAAACCGATTGGGGATCGAACTCGCGAACATGTTTAACATTTTTGGAAATCCTTCAACATTATAAAAAATCACAAAAAGTGGATACTGACTGTGATTTGAACTTGCGTACCTTTGTTTACAGGTAAGTCTCTGTACCGTTAGGCTACGTACACCATTGAGATATTGTTTGAAATAGACCTTCTATTTTAATATATAGTATGACAGTTGACAGTTCGATTGTGGCGATACCGGAAATTTGAAATGCCGTAAGGGACTTCAGCTTTCTCTTGGATTTGCAACGCTCGCACCAAGCGCCTAAAGTGAAAAATTGCACAGCACGCTCGATGTCCCTTGCGTTATTTCGTATTTCCAGTATCAAGCTGTAAAACAGTTGAGGATTATGGATAATGCAATACTGCTCACCCCCTTAAGTTATTATGGGGATAATTTATAGCCCATGTGTTATTCCAGACTATAATCTACCTCTGTGCCAAATTTCATTCAGATCTGATCAGCCGTTCTGGCGTGAAAGAGTAACAAACATCCATCCATCCTCACAAACTTTCACATTTATAATATTAGTAGGACGACATGGAGAGAGTGACTGTCGCAACCCCGTGCAGGGCACAGTGGTGGTAAGTCCCCTTTTTGAGGACTGGCTTGAGAGGTGCCACGGCGCCCTCACCTTCCATCTGGCGCAGGTCCTCACCGGACACGCGCGGTTGTTTCGGCCTGCACCGAATCAGGCGGAAGGAAACGCCCGGATGCTACCATTGCAAGGATCAGCCGGAGGACACGGTGGAGCACACCACGGAGGCTTGCCCCGCTTGGGCGGTGCCCCGCTTGGGTTGAGCCCCGTCGTGTTCTCTTAGCGGCGATCGGCGGCGGCGACCTCTCGCGTCCGACCCTGGTTCAAGCCATGGTGCGGGGCGAGAGGAAATGGGACGCCGTCGCCTCCTTCTGCGAAGCAGTGATGCTAGCGAAGGAGGTGGTGGAACGTGAGAGGGAGAGAACCTCTCGTCCCAGCTGCCGCAGGAGGCGCTCCGGGTGTCGGGGGCCACGTGATGGCTTCCGGCCACCGTAGACGCGGGCCTGTGGACGGTGAGTAATGGGCTAGCTCGCCGTCCGCCCGTCTTATGACGACGACAGGCCTTGTCAACGGCGCGTTCGTGTTCCACGCGCGCCTCAAAGAGATGTCAGCAATACGGAAGGGGCCCGCAAGGGCCGGGGCTGCGGGCTGTTCGAAAGAGATATTGCGGCCCCAGCACAAAGGGCAAAGAAGGAACATGGGTGGTTTTAGTCAGTAGAAGTCTGACATTCCCTACCGCTCTGCCCAGAGCGGGAGGAGTAATTTGATGACTTCCCACCCTCCAAAAAAAAACCCTATGTAGATTTTCGAAGCAGCGTCATTTAAACTAATCAAGAGTACCTTTTTTTATCGTAACTGTTTGAAAAAGACGATTTAAAAGTTTTCTTGTGAACACATTTATTAATTAGTACCGTTATGGTGCAATAGATGTCGTTACATGTATGTTTCTAACGATGATAAGTTCTTCATAAACACTTTAAATTCGTATATCTTTTGATAGAGAGCACCTATTACAATGAAACAAAAACTAAAACCCTAATCATATTAGTTTTAAAATGTACACGTGATAATACTATAATAATAAAGTAATACATCCAAAACACACACACTACATACAAAAATTCTAAAAATGATTGTACAATAAAAGAAAACATTATTTTTTTCTAAATAATATGTTCAATAGACAGAAACTCTACGTCTACAGATTTATAATATTGTATTTAAAATTAAAAGTAGATTACATTAATCTACTCTGAATTGATTTGAAAACCATTTAACATCAAAATAAAAACAAATACCTGGAACTTACAAAAAGTGAAAACCGATTGGGGATCGAACTCGCGAACATGTTTAACATTTTTGGAAATCCTTCAACATTATAAAAAATCACAAAAAGTGGATACTGACTGTGATTTGAACTTGCGTACCTTTGTTTACAGGTAAGTCTCTGTACCGTTAGGCTACGTACACCATTGAGATATTGTTTGAAATAGACCTTCTATTTTAATATATAGTATGACAGTTGACAGTTCGATTGTGGCGATACCGGAAATTTGAAATGCCGTAAGGGACTTCAGCTTTCTCTTGGATTTGCAACGCTCGCACCAAGCGCCTAAAGTGAAAAATTGCACAGCACGCTCGATGTCCCTTGCGTTATTTCGTATTTCCAGTATCAAGCTGTAAAACAGTTGAGGATTATGGATAATGCAATACTGCTCACCCCCTTAAGTTATTATGGGGATAATTTATAGCCCATGTGTTATTCCAGACTATAATCTACCTCTGTGTCAAATTTCATTCAGATCTGATCAGCCGTTCTGGCGTGAAAGAGTAACAAACATCCATCCATCCTCACAAACTTTCACATTTATAATATTAGTAGGATAGGATAGGATAGTAGGAAGTAGGATTCTTGGATCAAATTTAGTAATTCAAATTTCACCCACTTCCAGTCAACCGATTAATCTGAAATTTTGTACACACATTGGATTTTGGTGACAATACAATTATGTTTATTCATTATCATTATAAATTCAAGATGGCCGCCGCTACAAAATGGCGGATAATTTATGTTTTATTAATCCCATCAATATGGGTATCAAATGAAAGGGCTCAACAAGTAGAATACAATATACTATAAAAAATTGAAATCCAAGATGGCGGCCGCTACAAAATGGCGGATAATTTATTTATGTTTTATTAATCCCATCAATATGGGTATCAAATGAAAGGGCTCAACAAGCAGAATACAATATACTATAAAAAATTGAAATCCAAGATGGCGGCCGCTACAAAATGGCGGATAACGTAGGTTTTATCAATCCCATCAATATGGGTATCAAATGAAAGGGCTCAACAAGCAGAATACAATATACTATAAAAAATTGAAATACAAGATGGCGGCCGCTACAAAATGGCGGTTAACGTAGGTTTTATCGATCCCATCAATATGGGTATCAAATGAAAGTGCTCAACCAGTATAATACAATATACTATATAAAATTAAAATCCAAGATGGCGGCCCCTTTAAACAGAATGCGAAATAAAAACTAAAAACTAGAAAATAAAAAAATAGGTAAAAAAACTTTTTAAGTTAAACGGTTTTATGTTAAACATACATTGCAATAGTTAAGATAAATGTACTAAAAACCAAAAAATAATAAAATAGAAAACCGTGGGGCACGTCAATTGTCTACAATCGTTGATTGAAATCATAATAATAATAATTATGTCGATAATTTGTAGACAATTGACGTGCCCCACGGTTTTCTATTTTATTATTTTTTGGTTTTTAGTACATTTATCTTAACTATTGCAATGTATGTTTAACATAAAACCGTTTAACTTAAATAGTAGATTGTATCATAAGGGAGCAAAATAATATTTTTACGGCGAGGGCGTTTTTTTGAATCCAGAGCGAAGTGAGGGATTCTAGAGTAGAATCCCGAACGTAGTGAGGGATTCTTTAGTAGAATCCTGAACGTAGCGAGGGATTCAAAGTACGTCGCCCGAGCCCAAAATATATTTTGCACCCGAGTGATACACTCGACTTTTCATCACCCTCTATGAGAAAATAAAAGGCGCCTCATATTTTATTGTAATATTATTATTTAATAAAAATAGAGTGACGACACGTTTAAATCCATCAGACATATTAATTACGAATATGTGTCCAGTTTTACGTCCTTATTAAGACAACACGTAAACAACCTTCTAATCCATATTAAGAAATTGTCGTATGCCTTTAAATATTTCTCCCGGGATTTCGTAGGGATTAAGTTTTGTATGACGTTATTAGCTTCTATTTTTATTGTTTCAGGAGTTAATGCACTATCACTTTCAGAACTCGACGTAGAGCACATTTTTTTTGCACAAAATACAATAAAGTCCGTACCGATTATTAGAACAGGGAAGTGAATCGCGCGCTTTTGTTTTTTTTTTTAATTTAGTTACCGCGTCTCCTCGCACCGTACAGCCAACACAATACAACTTACGTTCGATTTCAATGAACGATTCATGTTCTAAATTCAAATCTCATTACTGCCCGCTAAAAAGTCTAATGGAGAAAAGAGCTACTTTGCTCGCACTTATAGAGGAACAAAACGACACTTTTCGAATTGAAGGGATGAAAAAGTTTTTTTACCTATTTTTTTTCATCCCTTCAATTCGAAAAGTGTCGTTTTGTTCCTCTTTAAGTGCGAGCAAAGTAGCTCTTTTCTCCATTAGACTTTTTAGCGGGCAGTAATGAGATTTGAATTTAGAACATGAATCGTTCATTGAAATCGAGCGCAAATTGTATTGTGTTGGCTGTACGGTGCGAGGAGACGCGGTAACTAAATTAAAAAAAAAATACAAAAGTGTGCGATTTACTTCCCTGTTCTATTAATTCGGTACGGACTTTATTGTATTTTGTGCAAAAAAAAAACGAGCTCTACGTCGAGTTCTGAAAGTGATAGTGCATTAACTCCTGAAACAATAAAAATAGAAGCTAATAACGTCATACAAAACTTAATCCCTACGAAATCCCGGGAGAAATATTTAAAGGCATACGACAATTATTTCTTAATATGGAGTAGAAGGTTGTTTAGTAACGTGTTGTCTTGTGTGTTGTGTAACGTAAAACTGGACACATATTCGTAATTAATATGTCTGGTGGATTTAAACGTGTCGTCACTCTATTTTTATTAAATAATAATATTAGTGTCCGACCGAAACACGATTTTCAGCCGAAACCGTAACCGAACCTTCGGCCTTGGTCCCAGTTTCGGCCGAAACCGAAACCGAAACTTATGAAATACTTATCTATATATATAAAAGGAGAACTGACTGGGTGACATATCAACGTACAGCCGAAACTACTGGGGTTAGGAATGTGAAATTTTGCACACGGCTTCCTATTATAATGTAGGGGAGCACTAAGAAGGGGTTTTTGGAAATTTAACCTTTAAGGGGGTGAAAAGGGGGATGAAAGTTTGTATGGAAAATCGTCACTTTTGTAGTTGAACCGACATCCACGCGGGCGAAGCCGTGGGCAAAGTGCTAGTGGAATATAAAATCTAGTGTATTTTTACGCATATAAACACAGTTAACACGTGTAAAAGATACTACTTTAATAGTTGCAAAAAATGCAACAATTAAAGTAGATAGGTAACCAAAATAGCTCTTTATTTGTAAAATTAATAATGTGAATAAAAAAAATAAAAAATGCAATCAACATATTTGTCAAACTTTTAAAAAAATAAGCACTACATTTTTAACATTAGGTACTATATTTGTTAGTAATTTCCAAAAAAAAAACTATGCACCTCGCATACTAAAAGGAAAAAAATGCGACATGACTGATGCGATGTACTGAAGGCCATTCACGCTAATAGAAAATATATGAAACTTAAAAAAAAATCTATTTATCAAAAAAAGTACATCATATCGTTTTCAAAGATGGTGTTTTAAGAAATAATTTCATTACGAACTTTTTAAATTATAATAATTAGTTAAGGTTTTAGGCGCTTTGCACATGGAGCAACTATTGCAGCAACTGGCAACTAGCTGTTTACATATATTTCAATTGGATTGCGCACACATAGCAACTCGAGTTTCGAGTTCCGGCCATCGTCAACAGTTTTCAGTTGCTGCAATCGATGACTGAGTTAGTTGTTAATTGCCGCAACTAGCAACTGTTAAATTAAAGTTAACGTAGACGGCGACGACGTAATAAAATTAGAGCAATTGCTGCTTCTTCGATATTCATCGTCACACTGAACGCTGTTCGCTGCGTAGATTGAGCAACTCGGTTAGGAAAGTTGCTCACAGATTGCCATAAAATTGCTGCAACCGTCAACGTTGTAGCAACTATCAACTAGTTACAGGAAACTTTTAAAGTTGCTTAAGTTGCCTCAACTTAAGTTGCTCCATGTGAAAAGCGGCTAAATCACCGGAGATAGTTGTGTATCGAAACTACGGGGCGGTTCGAATACGGGTGCAAAATTTAATCCATCAACAATTACAAACAAATATAGTAATGTTTGAATCAAACATCACAGGTATCTTCACACATCTTTTATTTAAGTGTTAAATTAATATCAACATAAATTCATATTTTATAAGTTCTTGGGAAAACTTAACAGAACCAAGTAAAATATCTAATGAATTCTTTTCTATACACACCTACTTACAACCTATTTATTTTACACTGTAGCACCAGACCCTAATAAATGCCATAAAAATACATCATTAATCATAAGTAAAAACAAATACCTAATTTTTGCGCGAGAAAAATCGCACAACCTCAAATCATCACGATCGCGCCGGCTAGCGAACTCAACTGGCACTCGAAGTTAGCTGAATGATGCGCGACAATTCACGTATACCTTGTTTCGGCGGGGCCGAAAGGTTCGGCCAAATATTGGCCGAAACCGAAACTATGGCCGAAACTAGATTTTTCGGCCGAAACTAGCCGAAACCGAAACCGAAACCGAACCTTCGGTCGGTCCTTAAATAATATTACAATAAAATATGAGGCGCCTTTTATTTTCTCATAGAGGGTGATGAAAAGTCGAGTGTATCACTCGGGTGCAAAATATATTTTGGGCTCGGGCGACGTACTTTGAATCCCTCGCTACGTTCAGGATTCTACTAAAGAATCCCTCACTACGTTCGGGATTCTACTCTAGAATCCCTCACTTCACTCTGGATTCAAAAAAGCGCCCTCGCCGTAAAAATATTATTTTGCTCCCTTATGATACAATCTACTATTACCTCATCGGGGGTTTCATCATCCTACGATTCAGTCCCTGTTATCTTACTTGGTATTGGTAGATTATTTCATACATATTCTCTCTCTCAGTATGTTTTTGAATTTATTCCGTGAGTCTATTCAGACAACGCGAAATAGGCTTTTACTCGACTATACAAATGGCAGCAACTTTACTTGGCACAATTCCAACCACGAATTAGCATCACAACGAAAATTAATCATACAAAAACGTACTATAACTACAGTGAGCAGAAGTGAGGTACAATAAACACAAACAATTTAAGTGTGTCCTCTCCCGAGTCGCCCAGTGATTAGTGTCGCAAGTGATCGATCTACAGCCAAGAGCCAGTGTAGCCGTGTAGCCACTGTAGCCACAGTAGCCACTGTCGCCGGTAGCCACTCCGAACTGATTACTGACGCTAATTATGATAGATAGCGCCGGCCGAACATTGCTCATGTTTTAACGATGTTTTCTTTATCATCTGTTGAGTAGTTTGTGTGCTCGCTGATATTGATTGCGAGGAGTTGCAACAGGTTGTCACTTTTAAATTGATTTATGGCTAATTTGTTTTGATTAAATATACTGAGAAAATGTTTATGGTTCAAAAGGTGGTAAAGGGATATTATAAAATAGTGCAACAGTTAGAAGGATACAAATACAAATGGTATATTTTCTTAAACAAGGTCGTGCAACTTAACTAGTGATAGAAGTGCCCTTTTAAGCAATTAAATAATAAAGAAGGGCTAAGGGGGATAAGAAATGTTATGCAATATAAACTGGAAATCTGATGTCTATGTGTTGTTGGGGCTTTCAATCAGAAGTGTCTCAGTAACAGGTGCCCGGTTGATTTCAGTAGACACGCCGCCTATTACACAGGACTTAAACGTAGCTCGCAAAATCTGGGTGTACTTTAAGGTACACCTTTACTTAACCCTTCGGGGGTTACGTCCTTATGTAGCATTGCCAATAATACGTTACACGTTTATCGTAGGAATAAATAGTGAACAATTTTAAAGTTTTCCTTAATGGTTGGGTAAAACTTTAAAGTTGTTGTTGTACGGTTAAACCTCTGTATAAAGTATAGTATTTCAGGTCGGGTTTATTATTATACTAGCTTTTGCCAACGGCTTCGCCCGCGTGAAAATGACGATTTTCCATACAAACTTTCATCCCCTATTTAGTTCCCTTAGGGGTTGAATTTCGAAAAATCCTTCCTTATTCCTTGTCTACGTTATAAAGGGAACCGCTATGTAAAATTTCAGCTTTCTAGGTCCAAGGGTTTGGGCTGGGCGTTGATGAGTCAGTCATTCAGTCAGGACTTCTCTTTTTATCCTACTAATATTATAAATGCGAAAGTTTGTGAGGATGGATGGATGTTTGTTGCTCTTTCACGCCAGAACGGCTGATCGGATCTGAATGAAATTTGGCACAGAGGTAGATTATAGTCTGGAATAACACATGGGCTATATATTATCCCTATATTAACTTAAGGGGGTGAGCAGTATTGCATAATCCATAATCCTCAACTGTTTTACAGCTTGATACTGAAAATACGAAATATCGCAAGGAACATCGAGTGTGCTGTGCAATTTTTCACTTTAGGTGCCGTGTGCGAGCGTTGCAAATCCAAGAGAAAGCTGAAGTCCCTTACGTCATTTCAAATATCCGGTATCGAACCACAATCGAACTGTCAACTGTCATACTTACCTATATTAAAATAGAAGGTCTATTTCAAACTCTGTAACACTGGTGTTCGTAGCCTAACGGTACAGAGACTTACCTGTAAACAAAGGTACGCAAGTTCAAATCACAGTCAGAATTCACTTTTTGTGATGTTTTATAATGTTTAATTTCCAAAAATGTTAAACATGTTCGCGAGTTCGATCCCCAATCGGTTTTCACTTTTTGTAAGTTCCAGGTATTTGTTTTTATTTTGATGCTATATGATTTTCAAATCAATTCAGAGTAGATTAATTAATAAAATCTTCTTTTCATTGTGAATACAATATAAAAAATATGTAGACGTAGAGTTTCTGTATAATTGAACATTTATTATTTAGAAAAAATAACGTTTTCTTTTTGTTGTGTTACAATCATTTTTAGAATTTTTGTATGTAGTCTGTGTGTCTTGGGTGTATTAGTTTATTATAGTATTATCACGTGTACATTTTAAAACTAATATGATTAGTTTTTGTTTTATTGTAATTGGTGCTCTCTATAAAAAGATATACGAATTTAAAGTATATTTGAGAAGAACTGAAACATACATGCAACGACATCTATTGCATCGAAAGGGTAATTAATAAATGTGTTCACAAGTGTAGGGTTTTAAAGATTTTAATAAGGCAGTTTTACTTTTGAGAAATGGCAACACAGTCCAACCGTCAATTTTGTGGGGGAAAGGGTAGTTTATAAACCTTGATACTTGGCCGAGGGAGCTCAGTTTGTTCTAATCTACTGTGGTGACTGTATCTAATATAAAGTTAATAATATAAGTCTGTAATTCTGTATTGAATATTAAAGTATAAGTCTGTATTCGTCGAGTTTAAATATAGAGTGAATACAAGTCGGAATAGAAAAATAAAAGTATAAGTCTGTCTCCAGTGAGTTTTATTATACTTCAGAAGTGGGATTCGGAAGGTGAGTTAATTGAATTTCTTTACATTATAATTATCATGTGGTTGCCTTAGACTCGCTGTCCTATTTGGTCGGGGTACTCCCCGATAATAAGACAATGAAGACCTGGTTTCTAACATGTTCTATGGCCTTATGGTGTGATTTTATTTAGTTGGGGTACCCCATGATAATAAAATTATAAAGTAAGGTTATGATTATTGTGAACCTTTTATATTTGTGCTGGAAATTAAAGTATGTTTGTTACTACGTGGTCAGGGTACTCCTTGATAGTGATAGCATGCATTTCAAGCAACTTTGGGTCGCGGTTTTATTCGGCCGGGGTACTCCCCGGTAATACGACTGCGAAATAAGGTTGTAATTTACTGTGAATCTTTCAAAATGTTTTGTTTAATATTTTTACTAAGAAAAAAAAAACCGTTACAGTTGCTAGTATTTGATCGGGGTTCCCGATTCATATGCTAGACAGCTCAGAAGCCTAGTTGTGTATTAATGCTTGATCAGGGCACTCCCTGATAGTGTTTATAGACATCTGGGTGTTGTTTTAGCCCTGTTTTACGTTTGTATTTGTTTTATTGAACATTTATGTCCTTAAATGTTGTCCATTCCAGTTTCACAATGGAAAAGGATAACGGCAATGGCCGGTCGTCGAATGTTTCATCCTGTGGTCGCCAAGGAAGTCAAAGGCGCCTGCTAACTCCAGTAAGATGCTCGTCACATCATCGACGAGATATCTCAAGTGCTCGCTGTGGTGGCACTCAAAGTCACAGCGAGTCACGGAGGCAAAGTTTTCGCGAGAGAGAGCTTGAGTTTGAGCAAGAACGAGAGCGGCTACGTGTACTGGAACAGGACCTACGCAGAGAACGGGAGAATATAACAGAAGCGCGTGGGAATCGTTCCGGTAGAAGCTACTCGAGGTCGAGCCGTCATCACTCCAAGAGCCGGCAGCGCAGCTGCAGCCCTAGTCGGTCGCGTCAACGTGAGCATCAACCTACGAAAGCCAAGCGGAGACGAGGTTCACGTGATCGGAGCAAAGATAGTCTACGTGGCGACGGAGCATCACAGGATAAAAGGTCACGTACCCCTTCTTTTACTGTTAAAGATGTTATTGATTTAGTGCACTCTATTAAACATGGTTTTGCATCTCAGCCGGCTACAGGTGCATCAGTTTCGAAGAATATTGACCATAAAAATATTCTCCCTAATTTTGACCCTTCACTGAAAAACCATCGCATTGACATTTGGCTGCGTAAAGTCAATGAATGCGCTACTGTATACGGCTGGGATGACATAACAACAACACATTTTGCAATGCAAAAGCTTCAGGGTTTGGCCAAAGTTTGGTATGAGGGTCTGAACACTATTTTGCATACTTGGAAGGAATGGCAAGAGAAGTTAATGAGTGCTTTCCCTTGCGAGCAAAACTATGGCCAAATCCTGGAAGATATGCTCAAGAGAAGGAGCAAATTTGGTGAACCAATTGAGGTATACTATTACGAAAAACTTGCGTTGTTAACTCAGTGTGACATTTCGGGTAAACGCGCAGTAGATTGTATTATCCACGGCATCTCGGATAGGACTATGAAATCGAGTGCTTTGGCGCTCTGTTGTTCCCAACCTGATCAGCTTCTCCAGTTCCTAATGAGCAACAAAGAAAGCCAAACTTCTTCAGATCGTAGTTTTAGTAGAAATAATTCGAACCAATCCAATTCTAAAACAAATCAGAATAAGTCTTCTCAGCCTCAGGGTTCTGGGGTGTTCTGCTTTAATTGTAAGGAGCGAGGTCACCCTTACTTACGTTGTACGAAACCACTAATCAAATGCACTAAATGCAACAAAATCGGTCACAAGTTTGATAATTGCTCGCAATATCCTAAATCCGATAATATAGAGGGTAGAAGTGAAGTACCATCTAAAACAATGTGTATTTCAAGCTTTAGTCCCAACTCGAAATTCATTAAACAAGCCACAGTGAATGGTAGGACCGTAGAAGCATTTATTGATTTCGGTAGCGAAGTGACGTTGATTAGGGAGTCGATAATTTCGAGTCTTAATCTGGTACATGATCAGGTCCCTTCCGTTATGAAAGGATTCGGGAATGAGATGGTCCGATCGTTAGGTAATATATTGCTTGATATAGTGGTAGATGAAGTTGATGCTAAGGTAGCTTCTAGAGTAGTCAAAGATTATCTGTTAGATAAACCTATATTGATAGGCCAGTCATACACAGAGCAACCGCATATTCTTGTGTTCAAAAATTCCCACACGTTGCAATTTCATAAATTGCAGACTGAAATTCCAATGGTCTATCCGGAAGCAAATAACAATCAACTTGCTGAAGTTAGGGTCTGTGCTGATGTCGATCTTCATGGACCTGCATCTATAAGGGCTCGAGTAGGCTCTGAATTTAGTGGTTGTTTAATGCTGAGCAACAAAATCGTGGGTAGTCCAAATCAAGAGGTTGCTGTATCTGGTGGTGTTTACCAAGTCCAACGTGGGCATGTAGATATTCTTGTTTATCCTTTTTCCATCCCCTGTAGGCTACGAAAAGACTTTGTTGTTAGTAGAGGAGAAAAAGTAGATTTTGTCCAGAGGATAGTAATGCAGTCTCCGGGAATTGCAGAGTCTGCAGGTGCTCACGATAATGACCGGGAACATAATGTTCAGGAGAAAGACGTACGAATAGGTGAATCTGTATCGAAGGACGATAGACAAAGGCTTATGAACATACTTAAGCAATATAAACATTGTTTCGCGTCAAGTTTGAACAATTTGGGTTGTACAAATGTTACGCAGATGACCATTGAGTTGAGTAGTCAACGTCCTATTGTCTATCGCCCTTACAGGTTGTCACATCACGAGCGTGAAAGAGTACAATCTATGTTAGGTGAAATGTTGGAAGCAGGGATCGTTAGAGAATCGGTTTCGGAGTACGCCAGTCCCATTATCTTAGTTCGTAAAAAAGACGGCACTTTTCGAATGTGCGTAGATTACAGAATGTTGAACTCTGTGACCGTGAAGGAAAGATACCCAATGCCAATAATCGAAGATGAGATAGCAAGGTTGTCCGGTCAAGCTTGTTTCATAACGCTTGATTTGGCATCTGGATATTATCAGGTGCCAATCTCGGAACCATGCAAACATCTTACAGCGTTTGTAACTCCAGATGGGTTATACGAATTCAACCGTATGCCGTTTGGTTTGGCCAACGCACCAGCAATTTTCCAGAGAATGATAAATAAAGTCTTAGGATCAGCTCGTTTCACTCATGCTACGGCATACATGGATGATGTGCTTGTTTTTGGTAAAAATGCTACTGAATGTCTTGATAGGCTTGAACAAATTCTGAAGCTGTTAGAGAATGCAAATCTTACGCTAAATTTGTCAAAGTGTAACTTTTTACACGATAATATTGACTATCTTGGCTATGAGATTAGTTCATCAGGAATTCGGCCGGGTGAGAAGAAAATTCAGGCGGTTATGCATTTTCCACAGCCAGTTAACGTTCATGGTGTTAGACAATTCCTTGGGCTTGCTAGTTATTTTCGAAAATTCATCAAAAACTTTGCTCAATTAGCGTCGCCAATAATGCAGTTATTAAAAAAGGACTCCACATGGGTTTGGGGTCAAGAACAAGACAATGCATTCCAATCGCTTAAATCACAGTTAATAGACAGACCAGTTTTGGCTATTTATGACCATGACGCTGAGACTGAATTGCATACTGACGCCAGTAAAGATGGTGTTGGAGGCATACTCTTACAGCGGGGCAAGGATAGTGGATTTCTTCGGCCAATTGCTTATTGTAGTAGGCGAACTTCACCGGAGGAAAAACATTATCACTCTTACGAATTAGAAACGCTGGCTGTTATTCGTTCATTAGAGAAATTTCGGGTGTATCTATTAGGTAAGGAGTTCAAAATAGTCACAGATTGTAGTGCCCTTCGTTCCACTTTCATCAAACGCGATCTTATACCTAGGATAGCGCGCTGGTGGCTTTTGCTGCAAGAATTTTATTGTTCTATTGAATATCGATCGGGCACTAAAATGTCGCACGTAGATGCATTATCTCGTAATCCTATTTCGAATGATTCTCTGACTGATTCCTCTAGTCTGTGTCCACAAGTGATGGTCATTAGTAACGAAGACTGGTTACATACTCTTCAGCTAGGGGACTCTGAGTTGGAACGTATTAAACAAGTTTTAGAGAAAGATTTAGATCCGAAGAATCTCCAATATATCAAAGATAATTACGTTGTTCAGGATAATAAATTATATAGGTATGTTAACGGAGATAAGGGTAATGTTCGCTGGGCAGTCCCAAAGGGGGCGAGGTGGCAAATATGCAGGATGAATCACGACGATATTGGTCATCTAGGATTAGAAAAAACATTAGAAAGGATTAAAAGTAAATATTGGTTCCCAAAAATGTCACGGTTTATCAAAAAGTATGTGTCCGCCTGTATTGATTGTGCTTACGCTAAGAAATCTATGTGTACAAACGAAGGCTTATTGCATCCAATCGAAAAAGTAGAGTCACCGTTTCACACCCTGCATATTGACCACCTGGGCCCGTTCGTCAGATCCAAACGTGGATACTCTTACCTTCTAGTAGTGGTAGATTCGTTTACTAAGTTCGTATTTATAAAGCCAGTCCGAAATACTAACACACAAAATGTAATTTGTGCTCTGGATGACATATTCTATACATTCAGAATGCCAGACCGTTTGATCAGTGATCGTGGCAGTTGTTTCACGTCTAACTTATTTAAAAGATACTGTTATGATAAAGGCATAAAACACATCTTGAATGCCGTCGCGAGTCCTAAGTCAAACGGCCAGGTAGAAAGATATAACCGGACTATCTTAAATTCACTGAAAGCACTAAACCTGAGACATGATGAAAAGGATTGGGACAGCCAGTTAGGTAAATTGCAATGGGGGCTGAATAACACTGTCCAAAAGACGACCGCTAGGAGACCGTCTGAAGTCATGTTCGGTACGTTCATGAACAGTGAAATTAATCCTAATTTGAATGAAATAGCAGACGCGACTAGAGAAAATATAGATGTGACCACTATCCGAAATCAAGTTAAAGAAAGAATAGATTCGGAACAAGCGAAGCAGAAGCTACGTTACGATCAGAATAGACGCCCTGCCAAGATATATAATACGGGAGATTTAATCAAAATTACTAAAGTTTCTTTTAATAATGATGGGAAAAGTAAAAAACTTCTCCCATCGTACGTAGGACCATTCAGGGTCACTAAAGTTTTAGGCCAAGATAGATATAAGATAGCGTCTATTCCAGGGTTCAGTAATAGTACAAATAAACGCACTACCACGGTAGCAGCTGATCGAATGCTGCCGTGGGTCCATGTAGCTGCGTTAGAATTAAATAAATCTGATTCTAGTGAATCTAGTGAATCTAGTGATGATAGCGTACATAGTGATGCATAGTGGTCGTCAATGTACGTGTTTATAGGAACAATTATTACAGAATGTTTATTATTATTGTTTCAGACCGAACGTGAGAATTGATTGGTTCACGTCATCGGTTATTATTACACAAGTGGAGGCAAGAATTGATTGGTTTGCCTAGGATTTTGAAGTCTCTGATCAGGTATGAGAATTGATTGGTTCATAACCTGGTAGAGTAGTGAAGTCTCTGATCAGGTATGAGAAGTGATTGGTTCATAACCTGGTAGAGTAGTGGAGTCTCTGATCATGTGTGAGAATTGATTGGTTCACAACCTGATAGAGTACACCAGTTTGCAAGAATTGATTGGTTTGCACTAGTATAACTCGAATTTTAAAGTTCTGAATGTTTATAATAATATTAGTTTTTTTACATTAAGATATTTCTGGCAAGAATTGATTGGTTTGCCAAAATTGTTAACAATTCATTTGTGGAAAAGTTGTAATTCATATTATGATTTAACTTGTATAACTTTTATTCAATGTTTCATTTTAGTTTCAATTGTGGTCAATGTTTTATTTAAGTTTTCATTGTAGATGTTTCATTTTAGTTTCCATTGTGGTAGTAGATGTTTTATTTCAGTTAAGTCACATTTAATAATGTTTGATGATTTGTTGATTTGTGACAGATAAGTTTTTCTTTGTGTTTTGAATTAAAAGGCTATTGTTATTATAGATATTATTTTAAGATTTGGTCTAATTGATGTTACAATATTTATTTTATTTTATTCTCTTCTGTAAATGTTTAGAACAAAACAATTTAATTTGAATCACTTGTATGTTCATATAATTATTTTTACCATGAGGTCTCTCAGCCAAGAGTGTAGGGTATATTCAAGTTATCACATGAGGCGTGCATGAGGGCATACACGTCGTCAGGACGGTCGAGTGTAGGGTTTTAAAGATTTTAATAAGGCAGTTTTACTTTTGAGAAATGGCAACACAGTCCAACCGTCAATTTTGTGGGGGAAAGGGTAGTTTATAAACCTTGATACTTGGCCGAGGGAGCTCAGTTTGTTCTAATCTACTGTGGTGACTGTATCTAATATAATAAAACTCACTGGAGACAGACTTATACTTTTATTTTTCTATTCCGACTTGTATTCACTCTATATTTAAACTCGACGAATACAGACATATACTTTAATATTCAATACAGACTTATATTAACTTTATATTAGATACAGTCACCACAGTAGATTAGAACAAACTGAGCTCCCTCGGCCAAGTATCAAGGTTTATAAACTACCCTTTCCCCCACAAAATTGACGGTTGGACTGTGTTGCCGTTTTTCAAAAGTAAAACTGCCTTATTAAAATCTTTAAAACCCTACACTCGACCGTCCTGACGACGTGTATGCCCTCATGCACGCCTCATGTGATAACTTGAATATACCCTACACTCTTGGCTGAGAGACCTCATGGTAAAAATAATTATAGGTTTATACAAGTGATTCAAATTAAATTGTTTTGTTCTAAACATTTACAGAAGAGAATAAAATAAAATAAATATTGTAGCATCAATTAGACCAAATCTTAAAATAATATCTATAATAACAATAGCCTTTTAATTCAAAACACAAAGAAAAACTTATCTGTCACAAATCAACAAATCATCAAACATTATTAAATGTGACTTAACTGAAATAAAACATCTACTACCACAATTGAAACTATAATGAAACATCTACGATGGAAACTAAAATGAAACGTCTACAATGGAAACTAAAATGAAACATCTATAATGGAAAACTTAAATGTAACATCTACAATGAAAACTTACATGTAACATCTACAATGGAAACATTAATGTAACATCTACAATGGAAACTTAAATAAAACATTGACCACAATTGAAACTAAAATGAAACATTGAATTGTTAACAATTTTGGCAAACCAATCAATTCTTGCCAGAAATATCTTAATGTAAAGAAACTAATATTATCATAAACATTCAGAACTTTAAAATTCGAGTTATACTAGTGCAAACCAATCAATTCTTGCAAACTGGTGTACTCTATCAGGTTGTGAACCAATCAATTCTCACACATGATCAGAGACTCCACTACTCTACCAGGTTATGAACCAATCACTTCTCATACCTGATCAGAGACTTCACTACTCTACCAGGTTATGAACCAATCAATTCTCATACCTGATCAGAGACTTCAAAATCCTAGGCAAACCAATCAATTCTTGCCTCCACTTGTGTAATAATAACCGATGACGTGAACCAATCAATTCTCACGTTCGGTCTGAAACAATAATATTAAACATTCTGTAATAATTGTTCCTATAAACACGTACATTGACGACCACTATGCATCACTATGTACGCTATCATCACTAGATTCACTAGAATCAGATTTATTTAATTCTAACGCAGCTACATGGACCCACGGCAGCATTCGATCAGCTGCTACCGTGGTAGTGCGTTTATTTGTACTATTACTGAACCCTGGAATAGACGCTATCTTATATCTATCTTGGCCTAAAACTTTAGTGACCCTGAATGGTCCTACGTACGATGGGAGAAGTTTTTTACTTTTCCCATCATTATTAAAAGAAACTTTAGTAATTTTGATTAAATCTCCCGTATTATATATCTTGGCAGGGCGTCTATTCTGGTCGTAACGTAGCTTCTGCTTCGCTTGTTCCGAATCTATTCTTTCTTTAACTTGATTTCGGATAGTGGTCACATCTATATTTTCTCTAGTCGAGTCTGCTATTTCATTCAAATTAGGATTAATTTCACTGTTCATGAACGTACCGAACATGACTTCAGACGGTCTCCTAGCGGTCGTCTTTTGGACAGTGTTATTCAGCCCCCATTGCAATTTACCTAACTGGCTGTCCCAATCCTTTTCATCATGTCTCAGGTTTAGTGCTTTCAGTGAATTTAAGATAGTCCGGTTATATCTTTCTACCTGGCCGTTTGACTTAGGACTCGCGACGGCATTCAAGATGTGTTTTATGCCTTTATCATAACAGTATCTTTTAAATAAGTTAGACGTGAAACAACTGCCACGATCACTGATCAAACGGTCTGGCATTCTGAATGTATAGAATATGTCATCCAGAGCACAAATTACATTTTGTGTGTTAGTATTTCGGACTGGCTTTATAAATACGAACTTAGTAAACGAATCTACCACTACTAGAAGGTAAGAGTATCCACGTTTGGATCTGACGAAGGGGCCCAGGTGGTCAATATGCAGGGTGTGAAACGGTGACTCTACTTTTTCGATTGGATGCAATAAGCCTTCGTTTGTACACATAGATTTCTTAGCGTAAGCACAATCAATACAGGCGGACACATACTTTTTGATAAACCGTGACATTTTTGGGAACCAATATTTACTTTTAATCCTTTCTAATGTTTTTTCTAATCCTAGATGACCAATATCGTCGTGATTCATCCTGCATATTTGCCACCTCGCCCCCTTTGGGACTGCCCAGCGAACATTACCCTTATCTCCGTTAACATACCTATATAATTTATTATCCTGAACAACGTAATTATCTTTGATATATTGGAGATTCTTCGGATCTAAATCTTTCTCTAAAACTTGTTTAATACGTTCCAACTCAGAGTCCCCTAGCTGAAGAGTATGTAACCAGTCTTCGTTACTAATGACCATCACTTGTGGACACAGACTAGAGGAATCAGTCAGAGAATCATTCGAAATAGGATTACGAGATAATGCATCTACGTGCGACATTTTAGTGCCCGATCGATATTCAATAGAACAATTAAATTCTTGCAGCAAAAGCCACCAGCGCGCTATCCTAGGTATAAGATCGCGTTTGATGAAAGTGGAACGAAGGGCACTACAATCTGTGACTATTTTGAACTCCTTACCTAATAGATACACCCGAAATTTCTCTAATGAACGAATAACAGCCAGCGTTTCTAATTCGTAAGAGTGATAATGTTTTTCCTCCGGTGAAGTTCGCCTACTACAATAAGCAATTGGCCGAAGAAATCCACTATCCTTGCCCCGCTGTAAGAGTATGCCTCCAACACCATCTTTACTGGCGTCAGTATGCAATTCAGTCTCAGCGTCCTGGTCATAAATAGCCAAAACTGGTCTGTCTATTAACTGTGATTTAAGCGATTGGAATGCATTGTCTTGTTCTTGGCCCCAAACCCATGTGGAGTCCTTTTTTAATAACTGCATTATTGGCGACGCTAATTGAGCAAAGTTTTTGATGAATTTTCGAAAATAACTAGCAAGCCCAAGGAATTGTCTAACACCATGAACGTTAACTGGCTGTGGAAAATGCATAACCGCCTGAATTTTCTTCTCACCCGGCCGAATTCCTGATGAACTAATCTCATAGCCAAGATAGTCAATATTATCGTGTAAAAAGTTACACTTTGACAAATTTAGCGTAAGATTTGCATTCTCTAACAGCTTCAGAATTTGTTCAAGCCTATCAAGACATTCAGTAGCATTTTTACCAAAAACAAGCACATCATCCATGTATGCCGTAGCATGAGTGAAACGAGCTGATCCTAAGACTTTATTTATCATTCTCTGGAAAATTGCTGGTGCGTTGGCCAAACCAAACGGCATACGGTTGAATTCGTATAACCCATCTGGAGTTACAAACGCTGTAAGATGTTTGCATGGTTCCGAGATTGGCACCTGATAATATCCAGATGCCAAATCAAGCGTTATGAAACAAGCTTGACCGGACAACCTTGCTATCTCATCTTCGATTATTGGCATTGGGTATCTTTCCTTCACGGTCACAGAGTTCAACATTCTGTAATCTACGCACATTCGAAAAGTGCCGTCTTTTTTACGAACTAAGATAATGGGACTGGCGTACTCCGAAACCGATTCTCTAACGATCCCCGCTTCCAACATTTCACCTAACATAGATTGTACTCTTTCACGCTCGTGATGTGACAACCTGTAAGGGCGATAGACAATAGGACGTTGACTACTCAACTCAATGGTCATCTGCGTAACATCTGTACAACCCAAATTGTTCAAACTTGACGCGAAACAATGTTTATATTGATTAAGTATGTTCATAAGCCTTTGTCTATCGTCCTTCGATACAGATTCACCTATTCGTACGTCTTTCTCCTGAACATTATGTTCACGGTCATTATCGTGAGCACCTGCAGACTCTGCAATTCCCGGAGACTGCATTACTATCCTCTGGACAAAATCTACTTTTTCTCCTCTACTAACAACAAAGTCTTTTCGTAGCCTACAGGGGATGGAAAAAGGATAAACAAGAATATCTACATGCCCACGTTGGACTTGGTAAACACCACCAGATACAGCAACCTCTTGATTTGGACTACCCACGATTTTGTTGCTCAGCATTAAACAACCACTAAATTCAGAGCCTACTCGAGCCCTTATAGATGCAGGTCCATGGAGATCGACATCAGCACAGACCCTAACTTCAGCAAGTTGATTGTTATTTGCTTCCGGATAGACCATTGGAATTTCAGTCTGCAATTTATGAAATTGCAACGTGTGGGAATTTTTGAACACAAGAATATGCGGTTGCTCTGTGTATGACTGGCCTATCAATATAGGCTTATCTAACAGATAATCTTTGACTACTCTAGAAGCTACCTTAGCATCAACTTCATCTACCACTATATCAAGCAATATATTACCTAACGATCGGACCATCTCATTCCCGAATCCGTTCATAACGGAAGGGACCTGATCATGTACCAGATTAAGACTCGAAATTATCGACTCCCTAATCAACGTCACTTCGCTACCGAAATCAATAAATGCTTCTACGGTCCTACCATTCACTGTGGCTTGTTTAATGAATTTCGAGTTGGGACTAAAGCTTGAAATACACATTGTTTTAGATGGTACTTCACTTCTACCCTCTATATTATCGGATTTAGGATATTGCGAGCAATTATCAAACTTGTGACCGATTTTGTTGCATTTAGTGCATTTGATTAGTGGTTTCGTACAACGTAAGTAAGGGTGACCTCGCTCCTTACAATTAAAGCAGAACACCCCAGAACCCTGAGGCTGAGAAGACTTATTCTGATTGGTTTTAGAATTGGATTGGTTCGAATTATTTCTACTAAAACTACGATCTGAAGAAGTAGGAACTGGAGAAGCTGATCAGGTTGGGAACAACAGAGCGCCAAAGCACTCGATTTCATAGTCCTATCCGAGATGCCGTGGATAATACAATCTACTGCCCGTTTACCCGAAATGTCACACTGAGTTAACAACGCAAGTTTTTCGTAATAGTATACCTCAATTGGTTCACCAAATTTGCTCCTTCTCTTGAGCATATCTTCCAGGATTTGGCCATAGTTTTGCTCGCAAGGGAAAGCACTCATTAACTTCTCTTGCCATTCCTTCCAAGTATGCAAAATAGTGTTCAGACCCTCATACCAAACTTTGGCCAAACCCTGAAGCTTTTGCATTGCAAAATGTGTTGTTGTTATGTCATCCCAGCCGTATACAGTAGCGCATTCATTGACTTTACGCAGCCAAATGTCAATGCGATGGTTTTTCAGTGAAGGGTCAAAATTAGGGAGAATATTTTTATGGTCAATATTCTTCGAAACTGATGCACCTGTAGCCGGCTGAGATGCAAAACCATGTTTAATAGAGTGCACTAAATCAATAACATCTTTAACAGTAAAAGAAGGGGTACGTGACCTTTTATCCTGTGATGCTCCGTCGCCACGTAGACTATCTTTGCTCCGATCACGTGAACCTCGTCTCCGCTTGGCTTTCGTAGGTTGATGCTCACGTTGACGCGACCGACTAGGGCTGCAGCTGCGCTGCCGGCTCTTGGAGTGATGACGGCTCGACCTCGAGTAGCTTCTACCGGAACGATTCCCACGCGCTTCTGTTATATTCTCCCGTTCTCTGCGTAGGTCCTGTTCCAGTACACGTAGCCGCTCTCGTTCTTGTTCAAACTCAAGCTCTCTCTCGCGAAAACTTTGCCTCCGTGACTCGCTGTGACTTTGAGTGCCACCACAGCGAGCACTTGAGATATCTCGTCGATGATGTGACGAGCATCTTACTGGAGTTAGCAGGCGCCTTTGACTTCCTTGGCGACCACAGGATGAAACATTCGACGACCGGCCATTGCCGTTATCCTTTTCCATTGTGAAACTTCCGAATCCCACTTCTGAAGTATAATAAAACTCACTGGAGACAGACTTATACTTTTATTTTTCTATTCCGACTTGTATTCACTCTATATTTAAACTCGACGAATACAGACATATACTTTAATATTCAATACAGACTTATATTAACTTTATATTAGATACAGTCACCACAGTAGATTAGAACAAACTGAGCTCCCTCGGCCAAGTATCAAGGTTTATAAACTACCCTTTCCCCCACAAAATTGACGGTTGGACTGTGTTGCCGTTTTTCAAAAGTAAAACTGCCTTATTAAAATCTTTAAAACCCTACACTAATATAAAGTTAATAATATAAGTCTGTAATTCTGTATTGAATATTAAAGTATAAGTCTGTATTCGTCGAGTTTAAATATAGAGTGAATACAAGTCGGAATAGAAAAATAAAAGTATAAGTCTGTCTCCAGTGAGTTTTATTATACAAGATAACTTTTAAATCGTCTTTTTCAAACAGTTACGATACCAAAAATAACTCTTAATTAGTTTAAATGACGCTGCTTTGAAAATCTACGTAGGATTTTTTTTTTGGAGGGTGGGAAATTATCAAATTACTCCTCCCACTCTGGGCAAAGCGGTAAGGAATGTCAGACTTCTACTGACTAAAACCACCCATGTTCCTTCTTTGCCCTTTGTGCTGGGGCCGCGATATCTCTTTCGAACAACCCGCAGCTGCCATATTGCTGACATCTCTTTGAGGCGCGCGTGGAACACGAACGCGCCGTCGACACGGCCTGTCGTCGTCATAAGACGGGCGGACGGCGAGCTAGCCCACTACTTACCGTCCACAGGTCCGCGCCTACGGTGGCTGGAAGCCATCACATGGCCCCCGACGCCCGGAGCGTCTCCTGTTGCGGCTGGGACGAGAGGTTCTCTCTCTCACATTACGCCACCTCCTTCGCTAGCATCACTGCTTCTCCGAAGGAGGCGACGGCGTCCCATCTCCTCTCGCCCCACAACATGGCTTGAACCAGGACCAGACGGGTCACCGCCGCCGATTGCCGCTAAGAGAACACGACGGGGCTCATCGCGGGGCAGACCTCCACGGTGTGCTCCACCGTGTCCTCCGGCTGATCCTTGCAATGGTAGCATCCGGGCGTTTCCTTCCGCTTGATTCGGTGCAGGTACCTCCCGGAACAACCGTGTCCGGTGAGGACCTGATCCAGACGGAAGGTGAGGGCGCCGTGGTGCCTCTCAAGCCACACCTCAAAGAGGGGACTTACCACCACTGTGACTGTGCCCTGCACGGGGTTGCGACAGTCGCTCTCTCCATGTCGCCATGAAATCACACCGGGGGGGTCTGTCCAGCTAGCGGCAACATGCCGCGGTAGCGGAGTGGGTAACTCCGCTACCGCGGCATGTAGTGCCTCCGCGCGCCATCCATGCAGGAAACTACATAGCCTAAGCCCTATAGTGTGTGTTTGCTTCCCATGCATTAAATTTTGGCAGTTTAACTTCGTCTTCGACAGATGGCATTGTTCATTTGACACCATTTACTGAATTGCGGTGTTAATATTTGTCGTGATTAATCAACAAATACAAATTGACAAGTACACAGTAAGAAAAACAGCTGTAAAAACATTAAAATAAAAACCTAAGTAATTAAAATTAGATAAGACCCACGACATAAATCTATTTGTTCAGTGCGGGGGTCGAATACAGTACATGCAGCATCACAGTCAAACGCCGATGCACTGCGTCAACCGTGCCGTCTTATCGCTGTGGCTTCCTCGGGCATTGCTGCAACTTTGCTTAACAATGGCCAGATTGCTCTTTCCGTTTACAAATTGCCGCTGAATCTTACCCCAACTTCAACAAAAATCACCAAAAATCTGCGACTGGCCATGGAACAGATGTCTTTGCAAATAAGCTAAACAGGAGAGAGTCGAGTGGAATTAGATATATAGATGCGTAAAATCCACTTTCCGAAGAGTTTTCCCATCCAGTGCCATCAGAAGATGAACTTACCATGCACGTTTTCATAATTTGGAGTAATGTTCAAGCGCTATGTAATAGGGGGCGTTTGATGTCTATAGATATAATGTTGCCATCGACCGGGCACGAAAACCACGCTCCGTGGCCTGGCCTCTACTGCGAAAAAACTTTGCAATCAAACCACGGACCTCATCCTCAGTAGTTGCACTTGGGACCACTCGATCAACGAGACAGTCGCACATCAAAATTTCCCCGTGAACGAAGTCGCGGGTAGCAGCTAGTTTATACATAAAGAAGATAGATAGATTCTGTAACAGAGCAATCTTTCTGAACAAATCACTGAATGCAGAATCAGATTGAAAAATCTTTTGCAAACTAAATAACAAAGTGAAAAGGTTGATAATTAGATAATCCTGTACAATTATTTACACAAAGCTCTTAACAGATCTCAAAAGGAGCACTCGAAATACGTTGCCACACAAAACTAAACCTTAATATGGGCCGATACATTAGCAAGACAGTCTTGTTTACCGTGGCTTCTTAATAAGCAATCAACCGGGCTGTAAGTGGGTTAGCAGTAACTCAGTTACATGTCGGACGATTGAGAGCAACACCGCATTCTGTGTATGTGTGAGCCTGGAACGGGTAAGGGAAACTACACACAAGTTTATGTTTCGGAAAAACCGGTCGGCAAAATCGAATACACATTATAGAAACGACCGCTTGATTTTGTTTGAATTGTGCCGAACTTGACCTGGTAAAAGTTTCAGGGATCGCCTGAGTGCAAGGCGCACGGGATCGGCCATTGTGGCGACACCTGGGGGAGGTCTATGTTTAGCAGTGGACATGTTTTGGCTAAAATGATGATGATGATTGTTGTTTCTGCGATACCGAACGAAGTTTACCGTTTGACACAATATTATGCCTAAATGAAGTCAATATGTGCAGTAATTAATAATAATAATAATAATATTCCACAACTATCACACAACGCCATCTAGTCCCAAGCTAAGCAGAGCTTGTGTTATGGGTACTAGGCAACTGATAAACATACTTATATATTTCTAAATACATAAGTACATATTATGGATAAATTACACCCAGACACAGAACAAATGATCGTGCTCATCACACAAACATTTGTCCTGGGTGGGAATCGAACCCACGACCTCCGGCATAGCAGTTAGGGTCACTAACCACTAGACCAACAGGCCAGTCTCCCAATTGGCCAATTGGCTCTGGATCGACTTTGTTGTTCAACAAATAATACCGAAATGAATGTACCAACTCGGACAGTGTGTAACATCCCTTATGTTGTTTGTGGAGATAACATACATATACATACACACATTTACGCATTATGTAGATAGGGTTAGAAACTGATCGGCATTTAAATGTATGTATCACTATTATTGAATTTATATGAGGAGACTGGGTAACTTAGACGGGCTCATAGATAGGTAATGATATCCTCAAGGGTCGTTCAAACGTTAAGCTACGTTTGCCAAGGTAGGTCTTTGGACGGTTGACCATATATGTATATCAATATACTTCCACGTATCAGGAACTATTGATGATAACAAAATCAGTAAGGATGGTGGTGGGGTTGGTCTACTAAGACGCTAGAAGGACCGGCGTTAAATTGCGACAATCGTGAAGTTGTTTAAAAAGAAACTTACAAATAAAGAGTGATGTCTTGGCAGCTCCTGAATTAATAACGAGGAAATTAACTTACTTTCAACAGTTTATAATGAAGAAGTTCATTGAAATAGAGCGTAAACATGTTCCCGTAAATAAAACATCTTCCACGGAATGAACTCGCTACAGTTACTTGTTATAATAATTAACAGAACTTACATAAAAGGGAAACTTGTGACAAATCTGACGGATAACTTCCGAGCGAGTTTGTGACAAGTTCGGATAAGATTCCGGCGCGTTCACTGAGATATAATTATCTTGTGTGGTGGGTATTTTCCAAGATATATGTTAGAAAGCATGTTTAAATATTCCTAACAGAAAACCCTTATCATTAAGGTATCTGAGCTACCAAGTTCTGCCTGGCGATAAATTGATTATAGATAAAACGAATTTTCCCAGGTGTGAGACCTACCTAGATCGATTTTTCGCCTCCGTAAATTGTAACTTTCGTTTAGAGCCGTTTTTGAGAACCTGATTACAAATGTTGTTCTGAACGTAGACCTGAAACATCCCATCCCGCGCAATTTTGCAACTAGGTCTAGACCGAGTAGTCAACATTAGTTTTGCGTTTTAGATTAAGAAGTTAGGACAAGAAAATTAAAAATACATTTAGATTACAATTTGACGATTGTAATAAAATAAATGCACGCCGATATGCTCTGAAATGAGACAATACTTGACCTTATCAATCTGAAATCTAGTTCACGTGGTGTCTGATGTCTGTCAATCTGCACGGTCCTGTACCAATCTGCACGGTCCTGTACCAATCTGCACGGTCCTGTACCAATCTGCACGGTCCTGTGCCAGCCGCGTTCAGGTTTTTCCTCCGATAGAGTTTTCCTATCAGTAATTTCTAGTAGCTTTGGTTTTTGTCTTGTATCAGGTTGATACCAATAAGCTCGTTCCTTATTACTAGAGACTTAAATAACGTTCAAAAAGTAAGTTTAGATACATATTATAGGTAGTATCTATTTATATACACCGCTGTTCTAACCCATTCGGGTAATAAAGGGCTACAGTTGTGTAACTTTAAAATACAGGCCTCCAAAGTTATGAATTATTTTATTCAGACCCGTCGTCCTACGTGTGTCAGACGGTTCAAAGCTGCGATAAATAATTCAGAACACAGCCATCGAACTTCACAAGTTCAGACGGGTTCTGAATCTCGCTAATCTTCTTACAACTTCAAGTTTCTGAACTTATTGAGACAAGATCGAGTTAGGTCACATTTTGTTTTGATTCTTTGTTCAGTGTTGGCCGATATGAGGTGGTGAAGGGTCACTTGTATTAATAGAAATGTAGTAACAGAGGTATTTATTAAATATTTTGTCTAACAAATAAAGACAAGGAAAACTTTCATAAGATTATCCACCTAACGCTTAGGAATAGGGGTAGCAGGTAACGCTCAGGATAGATAATAAACGCTATCACTACAAAAAGTCTCACCTAAATATACAAATGCCTAAATCAAATCTTAACTCTTTGCGCTTTGAATTTAAAATTAGCAGTTCTTTAAGCATTCATTTAGGTGTCGCTTAGTGGCTATAACCGACTATTTGCTGAAATTTTTATGACTTCACGATTACCATGAAATGAGAACACCTTTTTAAGTGATGACCTACCAATCAAATCATAATAATAACAAGTAAATGATGAATCTGGATTATACCCTAGACCCCAATATTACAAACAACTGTCAAAAAAATATCGGTTACATTTTTCGTAAACTATTACTTTTCAGGTCATGCCCCTAGTTCGGCCAGTTGGGCTGTCCATCATGATTATGTATTGTCTGGTGGTTATTTACTATCTTGTAGGCTGAAATATAGATTGCCAGTTATATACATTGTGTTATCGCTACGTTCCAGCTTTTAGAGAGTGATTATGCTTATCGACGTGGTGTTCGCATAAGTCACTCAAAAAATGCAATAAAAGTGACGAGAACGTCATTTTGCTCATTTCGGTTTAGACGAGTCGCAACTCAACACAGACCCGACCGCGACTCCATGGTGCTCGATACCGGGTCGAACTATATATAAATGCAACAAATGTGTTGATATATTTATGACCGACCAGTTCGATTTCGCGTCGATAAGTGTAGTCAACCCTATACTTACAAAACAATAAAAAACTTTTTAACAAAAAATAAAACCGACTTCAAAAAAAAAAACACAAAAAAAGTGAAAAATAAACATTAGAAGAAAAACCAGTCTCTGAAGTCGGTGACTTTTGTTTCTTTGATTTCATTTTTTTGCCACCGACTTCAGAGACTGGTTTTTCTTCTAATGTTTATTTTTCACTTTTTTGTGTTTTTTTTTTGAAGTCGGTTTTATTTTTTGTTAAAAGGTTTTATTTTTCACTTTTTAGTGGTTCACATGTTCATGGGTCAATGTGGACAATGTAGTTTTTTTTTAATTTTGTTGGTTTTTCAAAAACCGCTTGTCCGATTTTGAAAAAAATATGGGACCATTTCGGAAGTATACCCTTTCCAACAAAGAAAGAATTTTTCAAATCGGTTAGCAAGTGACGGAGTTATGCCCGAACAAACATAAAAAAAAATAAAAAAATAAAAAATACAAACATCCGAATTGAGAACCTCCTTCTTTTTTAGAAGTCGGTTAAAAATAAAGGTTACATAACTGTTTATAATTTGACGTGACAGTTCATGATTCCAATCACTCCTAAGTGCACACCGTCATCACTGTGCAATCTTTTCCTTATCTAACCCGCTCCCTGCATACATCCTGTGCTCACATCACACAAATACTTGCCAAACCCCCTGTCAGCCTTTGTGGAGCTAAGCGTGATGATTACAGGCTGGTATCAAAGTCAAAGGGGCACACTACCTATCAGGGCCGGCAGCCGTGCGTGAGGCTACGTGTTGGAGGGTTGGCGCAGAAATCAATCTCCACAAATGTACTGCTTTGTGCCCATGTGACATTGAAATGTGCCTGAAATTCGTGCGTAGTTTTTGAAGGGTTGTGTTCTGTGTTCTTGATTTTATTTTTACATTTATTTTTGGACTAGATTTTAGTAGTAGTGGGGGAGGTCTTCAATGAAAGAGTTCGTGCGGAAAGCCACTTTTCACCAAACAATTGCAGTTTGGGAGCCAGTTAAAAAAATAAAGGCACTGAAAACTTTCTAATGTTTGTATCGTGACTTTATTTTGCGGTCCTGAGAGACTGCGGTATATTATTTTTTACCTGAGATACTTTACAAGTATCACGTTCTAGTTTTGTAAGAACAAGATGTTACTTATAGTATCCTTGGTCTAGTAGCGGGGGATGATGGAGGTTAACAGTAACAATAATAAAAAATACATTTCACAGTTATTATAACAGGTAACAAACCAAACTGAACAACAATATTATTGTTACCTTTCCTGTAAACTCAACCTCCCCAATTTGTTATTTCATCCCCAGCCCCAATCAGTTTTTCTTTCACCCCGATCACAAAACCAAATCTTATTAAAGCACAGTACGAATTGTTACAAATCCCGCTGATTATAAACAAACAGCGGGCCGACGGCCGAAAGCCAAAAGCCGAGTTCGGGAATCAATTAAAAGTTATCGCAAGAATTGTTGTGATTTATACGGGAGCCCCCCCTATCGGCGTACCACCAAGCAATTAATTCTAAAGAACTTCCACTGTGTTCACGAATTAAGTGGAGTGCAACAATAAGTACTTACAAAATGCCTTATACTGCTGCAAGAACCTTATTTGCTCAGAATCACAACTTTTTGATCATCAAAACCACATGGGACTGTCCAAAAAAACGTCAACTCTTCACTACTATTTTAGCTGAGTACTGAGCTCGTGGCTTATTAATAACTGCCACTCGGGTCGATCTTTAGGTTAACCCGCTCTTGTTTAGGTTGGTCTGGGGATGGGTGTCCACCTATTACATACCAAGTTTTCTCCCTGCCTCGGAAAGCACGTTAATAGGTCCTTGCTGCCATATATAGATCTTTGGCAGTCGTTACAGGTAGTCAGTGACCTGAAAGTATAAACTGGGTTGAGGAGGTCAGATAGGCAGTCACTCCAAATTATATTCTGGTATTCAGCTGCATTCGGTAAGACTGCAAGGCGACCCCAACATAGTTAGGAAAACTCCGACGATATTGAGAAATCGGTAGCAGTCCTTGTTAGTATTGTATGGAGTGATCCTTCTGTTACAACTCCCCATACCTTGGTACTTAGTTATCGGGGTATCGGGGGTATTGATAAATGAATTCCCGCCATTGTGCACCGAAATTGGGCAACAGTTAACTGTTACCATGTGTTGTATTAGCGAAATTGATTATTAGTTTGTGTGCTGTTTATACAATTGATGTTTACGTTCCGGCTGTGTATTCCCAGTGGAGGACAAGTGTTGTCCTCTGTTAGAGGGTCGAGCATTCAAAGGTCGTTGAGGGTAGAGCTTGTTAACGGTTTTGGCTCGAATGGTTGATCTTGTTGTGAGTGTAGGTTGTGTCTTTTAATGTATCCAGGATTGAAGGATTTTTAGAATTTTTTATAGTTCTACTACTCCAGACATTTTACAGACAGCTTGTACATGTCATAAATAAATGAAGATAACATGAACACTAGGCTGGGCCATCTGCTGCAAGCCCAATGTGGGCCAAAATAGCTACTTTCTGGAGCCCTGACACAGCCAGCAGACGTCACGGCAAACCTCGTAGATGATGTTGTCGCCACAATCAGGACAAGACTAACGATCAATGGTCCACATTAGCCTTGTATCAAAATAACTGACAGTCATGGGAAGAGGCCTTTGCCCAGCTGTGGGATGATGCAGATTAGTAATATCAGTAGCACTTAGCGGTTATTGCTACCTATAGTCACTCGCAAAACTTTGCTGATAGCAGAGGTACAAAGTACAAATGTGTCATGTACCTGCAATTTGAAAACCAAATTACAGAAATCCCACTCGTCACGTCACGTCGCAGTAATTCTCATAATAAGTAATCCCGAGTAACAACTACATTACGCCGAGTTTTATGCCCGTGACACACTGTACTGGTGTTAGTCGACTAATAAAATTGTAATGAGTCTCTCTAATGTGAGCCGGCCTTTAAAGTGCGCATTTGCAAGTCCCTGTGACTATGTGAAGGATATTTGTCAGGCAGGCAGAAGAACTACGAAAGGATATAAATTTGTCAGAGAATATTCACTGGTTACCTACGCCATAATAAAACCGGAAATTGCTGCAATAACTGAGCCGAAATTGGTTGTCTCAATTGACTTGCACCACTAAAGTATCCACTGTTTGGAGAAACTTTATTGTTGGAAAATTCATTCTGGAGTGACTTTACGATTTTATTCATACCCGACTGTGACGAAGCCAAAAGAAAAGAAAAGAAGGGTTATGTGTTAGAGCGGAGTTAAACTTCTGAATAATTTTATTACATGTCTGAAGTTAAACTAGAATTGCGTTTTAGTGACACACGACTTTTTATGCGCCAAATGTACTTTTTGTGTTAAAAATGTTAACGAAACAAAAGTGTTTTGGTGTTGACGAAGTTTCAGCTGTTTACGTTGATTGTGATGTATAGTCTTAGGGGATCCCTTTGGGGTCGCCTGGGGTATAGACCCTGTGATGTTTTAACATTATTATAAGTTTAATATTTAATAGACTCTGTTTACCTACTTGCAGTTTTGTTCAGAAACAAAAATCAGCTTCTAATAAAATCGATGGCTAAAACATCGAAATCAAACAAACAAATGTCACCGACTCCAGTAGTAGATTTTTCTTCTGAAGTTCATTTTTAACTTTTCTGTGTTTTTAGGGTTCCGTACCTCAAAAGGTAAAAACGGAACCCTTATAGGATCACTTTGTTGTCCGTCTGTCTGTCTGTCTGTCTGTCTGTCTGTCAAGACCTTTTTTCTCAGGAACGCGTGGAGGAATCAAGCTGAAATTCATATCAAATACTCAAGTCTATGGTCTCTTGGAGCTGTGAAAAAATCAAACTTCTAAGTCAACGCGATCAAAAGATACTCCCGTTTATGCCGCAAATTTTCGACACTCGCAAGGGAATCAAAACCTACAGGGTACTTCCCGTGAACTCAGAATCTTGAAATTTGGTACGAAGCAACGTCTTATAACACAGATAAAGGAAAAATTGCGAAAAGCATAAATTTTTAGTTACATCACATAATATTTTTTTTTTACGGAACCCTCGGTGCGCGAGTCCGACTCGCACTTGGCCGGTTTTTTATTGCTAAATAGGCCTGCTCTTGACCTCAATCATGCCTGATGGAAAAGCTCTATGATAGAACAAGCGTACCTCGAAGATACCTGTTCATCTTACTTTCGACTGCTACTATAAATATCCAACACAAGGTAGTTGCTATAATCGGGGCTGCAAGTTGTTCGAAAGAGATACCGCGGCCTCGAACACAAAGGGCTAAGAAAGAACATGGGTGGTTTTAAGTCAGTAGAAGTCAGCCACTACCTAGCGCTTCGCCCAGAGCGGGAGGACTTATTTGATGCTTTCCCAGCCTCCAAAAAGAAAAAAAGCTAGTTGCTATTATTATTTTTTCAAAGTAAAAGTAAACTAACAAAACTCCTAGCAATCCAAAACATAACTTCATCAAAAACTTTAAGTAACCTCTATCGGACGTGAAGACACAAAACCCAAAAAAGTTTCTTCAAAATTAATAGAAACATCTTATCTAACTCTGTGAAACCGATATCAATCACGTGGTGTCAGCGTCTCTGGACTGCAGCCCCATGTTCACAAGTACCAGCCCCCAGCCTCCCGGGACACATCTCACTGGACCACACAACTTTTTTTACAAACTAGTTGTGACAACCAGACATGGGGTTGTATCTTGTTTAGTGTTGCCGTGCTTTATAACTAAGGCTTTTTGAGTATGGCAACTTTGTAATGTAACGTCATCAGTTTATTGTAGTCTCCAAGGAGGTGGACAGTGTGGTTTTGTATTTGGTCCCTCGTTTGTAAGTTATAATTTAAATTCTGTGTAACTATGACCGACTGCTTCTTAGTGATACTTATGACTATTTGTAACATTTTTATAGGCCCCTTAATATAGTCCTGCAGGGCTATTGCGTATCTTTTAATGACAGTGGATAACATATACAGCCTTATTACAAAACGTAGTTAAACCTGGTTTAACTTAGACTTGGTTTATCTCGCATGACGTCTCACTTCAAATACTTCAATAATATTCAAAAGAAAGTGACAGCATGGCGAGATAAACCAGGTCTAAGTTAAACCAGGTTTAACTACCTTTTGTAATAAGGCGATATGTGTCTACATTGGTTTGGTACATTTTTTTAACTAACCATTTGACAGTTATTAATTGATAGACACTATATGTTAGAAAACTGTGGACTCGAGTTGCGACCAATAGGGCAACATGGAAGGGGATGGAGGAGGCCTATGCCAACCGGCACACAGACCAAACCGGTGTCAATAATTATTTAATATAGTATAACTTTATATTTTTTTCTTTATAAAACGATTTTGTAGCATTACTTTGTAAATGGTCTGAATAAATGGCTTTTATTATTATTATTATAATTATTATATGTTAGCCACGGTCATTAAAAGATACGCAATTGCCCTGCTGGACGAATTTCAGTAATAGCGACCAATACAATCGACCCGGGACGTGGTAATAGTATTGTATGTACTACCTTCACAATGATTCGCTAACTCTCTCTTAAAAACTCCCTCCATAAAGACATTTATTTATTTTGAGGCGTCTTTACCTAAAATAAATAAAATACAATTTGTGTTAGTAAATAGAACCTTAAAACTAAGTAAGTTACACTTCAAAACAAACAAAAATGTCGTGTTTGTAACTCATGTGTGACACTCAGTATTGAATGGTCTCTTAATAGTCATATTATTCTAGCAATATACCTAGGTAAACTCAGCTTACGTGAATGTGGTAGTATCCAATTACTTATTGGGTCGCTACTCACATATAGCTTGCGGTCATAGACAATTTCCTCCCTGTGGTTTGTGGCTCCTCGTAGTTGACAAAGTAGTATTGTCTCTATGATAGCCGTGTCCCCATAGAGACTTGGCATGAACATATTTAACTCCGTGCACACAACAAGATAATAAATTCAGTTTATCATAGGTACTTCCTGGGATAAGCCACGTCGCCGATGCGTGCGGATAATAAGAAGAATCTGTCGCGTGTATATGTACAATCCCGGACATGAATATTGATAGATATGCGAGCGTAGGACAAGTGAAACAACGGGTGGCTGGAAACACACTGACTATATTTGACAAACAACACTACTACTTATAATAGGAGTGGATGCAACCACCCTCATATTTGCATATATTACATTCCTCCCTCTAGCTTGATAAATATACCTACGCGCAAAGAATACAGAATCAAGAATTATGCATTTTAATAAAACCTTTTATAGTCTACTCTAGGTACGGGCCGAAACAGTTTCCCGGCACCCCGTTGCCCTTCTGTCTGGGCTTGCTGTTGTGAGGGTGACCCCTCTTGTACATTCTCATCAGTCCCTTCAGATGCCTCATGAAATTCTTCATCTTCTGGTAACTTTTCAGACTGCGATGCCCTGTCCTCTGTCTCCTCTCTCCCCTCTCCACCTTCGACAGGTGTACTGTTATTCACCGTTGAACTTGGGCACGGCGGTGCAGTGGCTTCTTGTGAAGAGACGTCTTCCAGATCAATTGGGCAATCTACTGAATGTTGGGGAGTGCAGCCCGTACCTTTGTATGGCAATAATTGATTTTTATGTTTTTTTATTGTTTGTGAGGTTATCCAATCTTTTACCATATAAATGACCTTTCCTATTCTTTTTACTACAATGCCTTTGTTCCATGAATCCTGAGTGTTTGCGTTATGTTTTTTATACAAAATAAAGTCACCGGTATTGAAATATTTTTGTTTTTTTTTTATTATTTATTTCTTTAGACTGCAAACACTGTTTATTTTCGACGTGTTTAGCGAGAGTGACAGATGCCAGCGGTGGTGGTATCGGGTTAATTAAATCTAATCGCGATCGCAATTTGTGTCCAAAAACTAACTGGGCAGGCGAACATCCCGTTGTGGAATGTATGGAGTTTCGATAATCAAACAGATATTTACACAACTTGTGGTTTATGGTTTTACCACTGTGAGCCGTTAATATGCATGATTTGATTCCTTTTTTTACCACTTTCACGTAACTTTCAGCCTGTCCATTGGATGGTAAGCAGGCGACGTGACATGCGATATACCGTTAGATATACAAAACGATTTGAACTCTGCTGAAGTGAATTGTGTACCATTATCACTAACTATCGTGTGTGGCAAGCCAAATCTCGCCATGTACTCATATAATTTGCTAAGCACTGATACTGTCGTCGTACTCGCTCCCATGTCATACGCTTCAACCCATTTAGTGTACGCATCCACTATAACTAAATACGAACGATTATATAATGGGCCGAGAAAGTCGATGTGGATTCGATAAAACGCCTGCGGGGGGTGTGGCCAATGCGCCAGCGGCGCGCGCGCTGGTGATTGTCTGAGTTGTAAACAAACCTCACAGCTTGCAATCATTTTTTCTACTGCATTATCAATCCCGGGAAACCAAAATCTGCTGCGAGCCTCTGCTTTTGTTTTGACTATTCTCAAATGTGATTTATGATGCTCTAATAATAATTTAGACCTTATTGTTTCCGGAATAACTACCTTGTGGCCCCGCATAATGCAACCGCTTTCTACCGACAACCTGAGTTTTACATAAAAAATAAGGCTTTATAAAATTATCTGATAATCGTTCTGGCCAACCGTTTACAATATATAATACGACTTTGCTTAAAGTATTATCTTTCATCGTTTCATTACGAATTTCCTCAAGTGTTACCGGTAAACTACCATCTATAACGAAGTTAATATACGAGGCGCGATCTTCTACCGGCTTAAGACTGCCACAGCTGTCGGCCCGTGAGAAAAAATGACTAAAAAAAAATAAAAAAATGAATAAAATGACTTTCTTTTACAGTATTGACTTTTAGTTTGTGTTATTTTTAACCGACTTCCAATAACGATATTCTCTATTCTTTTTGTATTCAAAAAAGTATACCCCGAGGTGGTCCTATTGTTACCAAGGATTTGATGATGGGATCCCAGGGAAATTGACGGCGCTTTACGTTTTACGTTTTCCATATATTTTTTAAAGCTTTTAGTTGAATATTGTCTATCCTTTGTAAGCTATGATGGCGTTCACTATAACTTATGTGCTTTAAATAAATAAAAATGTGTTTTATTGCTATTTTGGAACTTTTCGTTTTTAATGTTCCATACTGTAAAGGAGACAGGGACATCACACAATGCTCTAGCAAGTGAGCCTGCTATGTCTGGTCAAAAACAACATCAGAAAGATCAAATCGATCCTTTCTTCGAATCCTTTTGATTAGAAAATCGAGTTCCGTTGTTTTTCGAAGTGTAAACACATTGCTGCTCTTGAGTGTACATAATACAGGTTTATTTACATGCGAGCCCGCGGTGTACGTTAAGTGTTGACGAGTTTTTCACGAGAAATTTACGCATAACATGTAAATTTCCTTTATGTGCCCCTCGTGAGGGCGCCGGGTGACGGGATTAAGGCCCACTGCAAGCTATGGACATTTTACTATTAATATCATAAACGGGATATTACAGCGCCGAAATATCGGGAACTCGAAACAATAATCAAACATGGTAAATATCCCGTTTATGATATTAATAGTAGTGTGTGTGTAGTGACCATGTCAGTTTAAAAACTTATATGGACATTTTTATTTCGTTTGCAACAGTGGGACTGATGTTGTTTGATGTTTCTTGATGCTATGTGAGACTTTACGATATTACACAAGAGATGGACAAGACGAAATGTCTCTTACGTATTTAATAATTTAACAAATATAAATAAACAAATTTCTTGCCTCGTTACCGTACCAAGGTGCAAATAGTAATAGGTACAACAAAGCAACTGTATCTTTTCATAAACAACGTTCGAAGTTAAATGATTAGCCATATTCTCTTTGAAGAACGTTTTTAATAAACTCAAGCAATATTGGAAAAAAAAGAATCAAAGAGCCTAGTTAGATACTACATAATAACTGTGTAGACAACAAAAGAGTTACGAAATATGAGCCAACTTCAAGCAACTTCAGTCACGTGCAGCCCGCCTTAAGGCGACATTAGCTGCCCGCGACCTTGAGCGCGCGTTTAACTCATCGCCTAAACAAATAAGGTTGAAAATGGCGATGCGTTTGATGCTCGTGACTGCCAAAATGAACGATAGTACGCAGATTTAATTTATTAAAAAAAAAAAATACGCTGTAATGTTAAAATATTTTTACATATGTCTTTAAGTAGTTGGTTAAATTTCCTTTCTGATAGTAAAAAAAAAAATAACAGTTGTCACTCAAAATATTGAGCATTTCGAGACGAAAAAGTTTTTTCGTGTGATTTTTTTGTGATTTTGTGATTTTTTTTTTTCGAGGGTCTTGATTACTTTTAGAAAATATTTTTGCATAAGTCTTTTACCTATACATTTGACTATACACTGTATTTTTTTTGGAATTGTAATAAGTAGCAATACGGCTAACTCTGCGACGAAAAACAGGTCGTTTTTACGGTGCCCCTTTGACTGCGCCTTAAGTTAGCTATAATACGCGTACAGAACGTTTGACTAAAACTCAAAGCGCCGCCGATACGCAGGGAAGTGCAAATTTCACAAATTCTTACTTTTTACTCGTAACATGAAACAATTTTACTTTTTGTTTGTTAGGCACGTTTTCCACTGACAGCGATGAACGTGCAACGAGTGGAGCTACCAACTAAAACCAGTTGTTTTTTGACGAAGTTTTCGCCAACGATGTAAACAGTCAGGGATTCCTCTTCTTCTTCGTCTGGTGAATCTCAAACTACTGAAGGTTAGCCATCAGGGAACAGCTCAGCAGGACTCGTGATTCTGGTCCATTTGCGAATGTTTCTCAGTCAAGACTTTTTCTCCGGCCAATATCGCGTTTCCCCGCTGCTTTATCCAACCTTATCAGTCGTCGTAAGTCATACCTCTCCTGCCCAAAAACGTATCCGAGGAAAGCAACGTTGGTTTTTTTGACAGTCTGCATGAGCTTACGCTTCTGGGGGTCTACTCTCTAAGCACCCGATTGGACATTTGTATTTTCATTTTTAGTCCGGGCCCCTAACTGGTCTAAGTGCGTAAGTTATACAGATTAAGAAACGCCTGTATCTTGGGTCGAAACTACGGGTTTTATGCTTAAATTTGGGACAAGCCACACTATTCCCAAACCACTGTAACTCCTGTTAGCCAGAATCAACAGTGGCGACCACAAGAAAAGCGCCGAGACAATGAAACTCGACGAAGTCCCAGAGAAATGATTTAACTGTCTTGGATCCCTTGGGTTTTATGCTTAGAGAGTAGACCCCCTGGCTCAAACCTTTTACGACTTCATCATTTGTGACACTAGTACAGTCGTCAGTACCCTGATTCCTCTTCGCACACCACTTGCCCTTTTATTCTTTATACGAGAGGTAACATAATGCTGGGCACTGGCTGTACGTTACTTGAGCGAGATAATAGTCGATATACCTACTCACTTCTTCGCTAGCAGTGTGACAGGTACCTAATTCATGCCAGTAAGCGGGTTGACGCGGGATATAAAATAAGTTGTAACGTTTTGAATTTATTGCCTATCAATGTTTTGGCTGATATTTCACGCCGAGTTTGGCAAAGTGTTTTATGTTGCGAGATGTTGTCGGCATGGCATGTCTTAACAGTTTTTATAGAAGTTTGTTTTATTGAAGGTGTACTAAGAATAGGAAACTTCTTACTTTCTTTCAATTCATACAATTTATAGGTATGGTGAATGAAAATGTGATAACAATACACAAACAAATAAAATGTTTTCAAAGCAGTCCATTGGTTTTGAATCTATTTTTTCTAGTATGTACAGAGAACCGAGAAAACCGAGAAAGTGTTAATATTATAATATCAGACTCTAAGAAAGTGGAACAGAGTTGTATAAAGTACAATCAGTACTATTCTAAGTTTTAAAATAATTATCACGTAAAAAATTAAGTTAGATTAAAATTGCTTATTAGTCTTGTAGGCTAGATTGTAATTAATTATTAAGAACCTGGTTCTTTTTAATAAAGGATAAAAAAAAATGTATGGAGAACCGATAATAACAATAAAATTGTTTAACAGTTTATATTTTAATTTCTGCGAATGTGTATTATGAGTAGATACATCAATATTATTACGATATACAAGCTATTTATCAGATATTATTTTATCTTACGCACGAGACCGTTGTAAATGCCTGTTTCCTTGATATCTATAGATAATTATGTTCATCGCAATCGATTTATTGGATCTTATCAGCCCTTATTTATAGAGAACAGATGAGAATACTAATCATAAGACGGAAGAGAAAAGGGGATCGCTAATATTGTAACCATTACGGATGTTAAATAACAAAATTGAAATTATTGATGTATTGTTACTTTTTTATAGATACTGGTCTATTTTGTGGTTATCATTTTTTAAAGAGAGAATGCATATTTTAAAAATAATAATATTTTTTTGCGAACCAACGATATCCAATCCTTTCATAAATAAAGTGTCAGTTTTGTTGTACATTTCACAGAATATATTTTCGTATATTCAGTAATAATAATAATAATTTATCTTTATTTCAGACATAATGTCCATAAAAAAAAAAAATACAACAAAGATACAAAGAGAATTAGTTAGTAGTGTTGTTAGTAGTACACAGAATAATATACTATAATAAGGTGTTAGTAATCTGTTAGTAAACAAAACAAGTGACACAAAAACAACTAAGCCTATTTCTTATTTCTGTGCAGGTGTACACTTGCCCAGTACATAATAAAAGGACTGTCTATTTTGCACGCTAACGTACTGAGGACAGTGTTGGTACTACCACGGACTCTGCTCATCATCGATGCAGTTCTTTTCCTTATGATGGAGAAGAAATCATCGATGGAAGCATCCGCAAACATTGCGGAAGCACTGCAATACCGGGGTTTTCTCAACACTGCCCTCAGCGCGTCATTGTACTGAACACGCAGGGCGTTGTAAGCCCGCCGCGTAAAGTTGATCCACAGACTGCACGTGTAGAAAGACTGACAGAAGGCTCTAAAAAGCAACAGTTTTACATCTGTGGTACACCGTGCGAATCTGCGGGCCAACATATTGCAGCGGACTGCCAACGCCCTTCTCTCCCTCTCCAGGTCTTCATCGTCCTGCAGCCGATCCGTCATCATGTGACCCAAATACTTTACTTTATACACCCTTACTAGTGCCGACCCACCGATCTTAATTGGCGGCACGTTTACAGGAGCCTTGTTCCCTGCCTTGTATAGCATGAGAACACTCTTACTAGCATTATATTTGAGTCCATGTGACAGAGCATACGACTCACAGATGCTCAGAAGTCTCCTGAGCGCACTCACTGACGGGCTCAGCAAAACCATGTCATCAGCATAACTAATATTGTTGATCATTTTTCCGTCTACTGAGCATCCGACCATGGTTCCGCTGAGCCTGACAATCAGCTGATTAACAAACAGGTTAAACAAACTCGGGGAGGTCAACCCGCCCTGCCTAACACCGCATTTCAGATAATAGTCCTGACTTTGAGTGTTGACCCATCTGACAGCATTCTTTTGATTACTGTACCAATATTTGAGGAGAGATACCAGCTCCCTCGGCACAGTGGTGTCTTCAAGCAGTTTGTGCCACAGAATATCATAAGACACCAGGTCGAAGGCCCTCGACAGGTCAAGAAAACACGCATAGATTGGTGTCTTCCTGTCGGTATAGTACCTTACAGTTTGTTTCAGACACATAACTGCCATTTCCGTTGACAGTTTGGGTCTGAAGCCAAACTGCAAGTCATGTATCTGAAGGTGTTCGCTCAGCTGCGCGTTCATGAGACTGTCAAGGACCTTCGCCATGGTTGTGGCCAAAGATATCGGTCGGTAGTTATGCTTATCAGATGGATCCCCAGTTTTGTTCTTTATTATTGGAACCACTACAGTTTTCATCATATCATCTGGAATATAGGAATGACTTATACAAAAATTAAATAATAGACTCAGGACTCTGGGCAGATGTACACCTGCATAGCGCAGATGTTCTATGCTTATGCCATCATGACCTGGTGACTTTCCACGCTTCATCTTTCTTAGAACATTCTTGACGTCTAATGGCAAAATTCGACGGTACTTCTCACCAGGTCTGACGTCTGGTTTACTTAAGTTATTAAGATCACATGGCAATGGTTCCACAGTAAACAGATCCTTAAACACATTAGCAATATTTTGCTCCCCCACTGCACCGTCGACGCTCAAAGGAACACTCGGCCTAGGATTCAAGTGACCCGTTTTTTTCCAAAAACTGCTAAAATCTTTAGCGTCATGTAATGTAATATAACGCACTTTTTATCATGAAAAACGTTTTCACGTGAAACCGCACGCGACAACTAGTGCAAAAAGTAATATAAAACACGATACAAATTGTGAAATTGAAACACAATTGAAGCAAATATTAAAATTGCATCGTAGCGCCAACTGCTACGCCGGTGCTACGCCGGTGCTACGCCAGTGCTACGGATATTGCAAATACGTGCTACAAATGGTGCTTGTTAGCTACGCAGCCGCTACGACGTAGCGATGTTTTGCTTCCATTCGTGTTGAGAATTTGATTATGCAATTTAAGTTTGAGATGTTTTCGATTTCTCTTCTGGTTTTGTTGGTTTCACAGAGAAATGGGAACTTCTTACGGTGGTTAACGATCTTTAATGATTTTTATAGCGTTGGGTGAAAAACTAGGCATGCTAGTAAGTGAAAACCGTGTGGGGAACTGGGTGAAATAATCCACAACGAAAGGACTGATCGCCTGCCTGGTGTCTGCCGGCGTCCCCCAAGATAAATAGAAATAGAAGTGAACACCGTGGGCGGTGGGCTATAGACACCTGTGTTACTAAAAGTTCGAGGGGCTTTGAAGGATCGCCGGTGTCGGGGCTGCGGGTTGTTCGAATGAGATACCGCGGTCTCAACACAAAGGGCTAAGAAGGAACATGGGTAGTTTTTAGTCAGTAGAAGTCTGACACTCCCTACCGCTCTGCTCAGAGCGGGAGGAGTCATTTGATGATTTCCCACACTCCAAAAAAGCATCGCTGGTAAAGTTGAAGTGTACTATAAGCCTGGCTTTTAATTATACCATCCCTATATTTCTTCTATGTGTATTTGGTACGACCTACTTCAAACTTTGAAGATCAAAATTTTCCACTTGGCGCTTACACTGCATTGGCGGTCTCCAACCGTGTGATGTTGACTTATCTCGACAGTTTGACAGTATACGGAGCTGCTCCTCTGTCCCAAAAAAAAGTAGTTAACGAGATTCTTATCTTTAAAACTGCAGTAGTCGCCAAATGTAAATGTAAACTGCCACTTTGTTAATAGCTTCCTAGTTCCCTATTCTACGGTAACTAATTAAAAATATTCAGTAAAACGACCATTTAAAACATTTAAATGTTTTCTTTTATGACTTTTGAACTGCAACTGTTAATTGCAGCCTTTTCAGTAAAAGTTAAACAAGCGAGAATAATCTAGTTTTATTCAGAATCTAGATAATTGTGAAACTCAATGAAATGCAGGCTTTCGGTCAATGGCGGTGATTACTGATCAGTTCTATTGAGCGAGTTACTCATTAATACATTCAATCATTACGATATTTAATGAACAGTAATATGCATTTGTAAGTATCGCTTCTATATTCACTGAACAGATATAATATGATTGCATTTTTTTATTTTTGTGATGAATGTATCATCACGCTAGTAATCCCTGAAGGGTTATGCCTAACCCGTCGGGGCTTCGGGTTCGAAAGAGATACCGCGGCCTCGGCACAAGGGCAATGAACATTGGGTGGTTTTTAGTCAGTAGAAGTCTGACACTCCCTTTCGCTCTGCCCAAGAACAGGAGGGGTTTTTTGATGATTTCCCACTTACCAAAAAGGTTATGCCTAACAATGCTGCCACATTTCACTAGCTATGTATAAGTACCACGTAATAGGGGGTGAGTCTGGATTTCTGGAACAAATCCGGGCACAAATCCAGGCTCAAAAATCACACGATCTGCTAAAAACAATTTGGTAGATGAACCTCAGGGTCTGGAGAATTGACTATCACTTTTAAAAGGTTTTGTTATTGTATAATGGCTATAAAGAAGACAATGATAAGCATTCCGGTAGCTTAATAATAATAATAATTTATTTCACACAAAAAAGTACACATAAATGGCAGATGCATAATCAGTGTTCACATAAAAGCAAATAAAATAATGATCAATGACCCCCATGCTAGGTAAAACCTGTGTTATAGGGGTCATCCATCCGTCCATTATGGATCACAAATGAAGAATAAAACTAGACTAGTACAATTTATAAAGAGAAAAAAAAAACAATTTAAACGTAAAGGAAATGGAGTTTAATTAATTAATAATAAGGGAAAAGTATCTTTGTAGATGCAGGGTGTGAGTGTCAAGTGTCAGGTGTAGGTGTGTATGTGTGAGTGTAGAAATGTGTAGATGAGTGTAGGTATGAATGGTGAGTGGATGCCTGAATTTTTGAGTTATGGTTTGAGTAAATCTTCTAAATCCTCATAATTTAGGGTGAGTAGATATTCTTTTATTTTTTTCTTGCTTTGGTGTTTGTTTAAACAATGAAAGTTCAGTGTGTTGTTCAATTTATTGTACAGTAAAGTGCTTAAGTAACGATTATGCCGACGTGCGAAGGTGGTTTTTGTACAAACGTTGGGACAAACGGGTTTAGGTCTTCTTCTGAGCATAGGGCTTTTGGATCTATTGGGGGGGGGGGGGGGGGGAATTTTATGTGTACGTATGAGCGCACGAAGCATAAACATTTGGCGGACTGTCACTGTCAGTACCTTAAAGTCGGAATAAACTTTCTGCATGGGATATCTAAATGGTTTATTCAATAGTACTTTGATTACTGCTCTTTGGGCTCTTTCAGCTGGTATGAGAATTGTCTTGGCGGCCCCACCCCACGCGACGATACAGTAACTTAGTGTTGATTCACATAAAGCAGTGTATACCATTTTCAGGATATCTTTGTGAGCAGATGTTTTTAGCTTTTTGAAGACGTAAATGAGTTTTCTAGTACGCGCAGACAGAGATTCAATGTGGGACTTCCAGCTGAGACTGGAATCCAGGTATAGGCCAAGGTATTTGACGGCGGAGGCTCACGTTACAGTCTGGCATGAACAGTGCTTTTTGCGGTCGTGTTCGTCACAGACATGGGCTTTGATTTGGATTGAGAGGTCCGGTGGAAGGGTAGAGGGTCTGGAACCGAAGGTTATAAAGCTTGTTTTGTTGACGTTCAGTGTTAAGCTGTTAGTGCCCAACCAGATCATAACTAAATTGAAAGCATAATCTCAATTGAAAGCTGTTTTACTGTTATCCTGCCCCACTTTGTGTAGCAGCTGAATCACAAACTATTATGTTGTGTCTCGTATGAAAGATACTGACCTTAAAACTTTTAATAGAGTATTAATTTACCTTTAATTATATACACCTTTGAAGCCATCATCACTTGTCTTGTCTGCAGGTTTAGAAAACACATATTTGTATCATCATCATCATTTTCATCACACTGTTTTACCTATTTATTTGGGGTCGACACAGCACGTATCATCTCCCATACCCCTCTATAACTCGTCATCTCCTCTCCAGCCATATCATGCATTACATAATTTATGTTAAACTAGTGACCCGCCCCGGCTTCGCACGGGTGCAAAAAAGGTATTAAAACCTTCCTCTTGAATCACTCTATCTATTAAAAAAAACCGCATCAAAATCCGTTGCGTAGTTTTAAAGATTTAAGCATACAAAGGGACATAGGGACTGAGAAAGCGACTTTGTTTTATACTATGTAGTGATGATGATACGCATTAATTACAAACACCCCCATATAACTCTCTCATGCAAGCTTATTGTGTAACATTCAAACAATCTAATCATCTCTATCATTAATTTCAATTAAAATTATTTACAGCGAACGAGCAGGCATTAGCAACTCTCTTTATTAAACCCGATCTGCCACATCCGGCCAATTACATCCGGTAACTGGAATAATTCGAATAAATTGGAATAAACTCCATTATTCGACGAACCGTTTCGCATAACTAAGAGATATCGGCGCGAACCGACTTGTTATGTACTTTGTTATTGAGTTTCTTGTTCTATTCGTATTAAGGGTGAGGAACCTATTTTGTGGTTAAATGGGTAAAGAGAGGGTTGTTTTTGATTAGTAGGCCATTTAGGGGAACGAGTTTGTGGTGGAATTAGGGCGATTTTGTTTAATTTATGTTAAGTTATCGCCCAACGTTTTAGGACTCTCTGATTCAATGTTTTTGGAATAAACTTTTTGGAACAACCTATTAAAACGGTGCGGTGAGATTATAGAAACCATCTATTCCTAGGGTTTTATTGAAGTTGCCTCGTTAGTTTGTTAGTTAGTATGTACGAGTATTAGTCAGTGCAGTGCGATGCGCGCTCGGACACGGACGTGTTTCCACTGTGCACGGCACGAATTTTATTCGCGTTTTGCGCGGCCATAGCCGCTGCCCGCTTGCACTATGAGTTCTAAACCACTCATAGTGAATGAGTTGCTGGCTTTCCTTGTCCATGCTATTGACTACATGGACGAGGAGAGCATTCTGCAGATATGCCGGTCCAATTTCAAAGAGGACGACATCAGCTGCGGAAAGCTGTTACTGTTCCAGTCACTGGGAAAACTGGACGAGATGCCCTCCCGCCGCAGAGATGGGACTGAGAGGAGTATTCAAGATATCGTAGATATGTTGAAGAAGACTGACCCCGACGACGTGCCAGACTTCGTGGCGAAGGAGCTGAGTAAGCTGCCCCCCGTCACATTCGATCACGTCGACGTTACACGGCTGCTTAAGAGGAAACGCGAGTGGTCTTTCCTCCATACAAACGCTCTCGCCTGTTTTCTTTTTGGTTAATGACCCTAGAGCAATGGTTTTTTACAGAATACTAGGTATTAACTATTTCTATGCCCCTATGTTTTCCTTTTTGGTGATAAATTATTTTTATAAGCACTAGAACCCTCAAAAAATGCTCAAAATTGCTTGTTTAGATCGCTGTTAACAGAGTCCTAGTGTACAAATTTGACAACTATTAACGAAAAAAGAAAAACATAGCGGCGTAGTATATAACCTCCTTATTCATTGTCTAAAATATCTTTTAAATTGGTTCAATATTGGAGGAGGAAATAGGCGAGAGCCAAACCTCGAATTCTAACTTTTTTCTACAGTTGTCCTTATCGCACGAATTTGAGGGCAGGAGGACGGAGAGAGACAGCGATAGTAGAAAGAGACAGCACTCGCATTTCCTCTTAAGGACATCACTTCTTTGAAAGCGGAGATGACCAAGATGCAGTCCAGAATGGAGGTATCGGAAAATACCAATACTGAGCTACGTGCACAAATAGCGTTGTTGCGCAATGTAGGTTCAGTAATTGGATCACCTGAGGCCTCTAAGGTGAGCACACATCGCGGGGCGCTAAATGCATCCATCGGCAGTTTTGAGTCGGCGAACACAAGTGCGTCACTAGCTGCCGATAACGCTGAGCAAGCGCCGCCCGATGCCGCTGACGCCCGCGCCACAACACTGGCTGCGGAATCGACACGCGTAGGTACGTCGACCCCTAAACGTGCCTATGCTGAAATTGCCGCCACTGGCAAATCTGATGCGTTGCAGCCCAAGCAACAAACCAGAAAAGGGAAGAAACAGAATAAGGGTGCTCAACCAGCCCTGCCTGTGGTCCGGAGCTCCTTGCCGAACCAAGTTGATGAGGAGGGTTTCACGAAGGTGGAAAGGAAGAAGAGGAGGCCCTGTTCTCGTAACCTGTGCGGTACCGCACCGAGTGGACCCAACATGTTGTTGCGTCCAGCTGTGCCTACGACGCAGCTGTACCTGTCTCGTCTGCATCACTCCACGACGGTTGAAGAAGTCGTGCAGTACTTGAAGGTGAAGACCAACTGGACTCTGAGGGTTGAAAGGTTGGAATCGCGCCACAACATCAACTTTAAGTCGTTCGTGGTACGGGTTCCAACCCAGCATCTACAGACCTGCATGAAAGAGGACTTTTGGCCGAAAGGTGTCTTATATCGACGTTTCCGGGGACGATTACGAGACACCTCGCAGCGTAACACGACGCCGTCAACGTTACATGTGTAGTTATAGTTTATAAGGTTTTTTCATATGTATTAGTTTGTTGTTATTGTTTTATGTTATTTGTGTATTTTACCTATGGGCCTTAGAAGCCTGAAATAAATGTTTATTATTATTAGTCAAATCTTTCAACAAACAAAAAGATAAAGTTATAAAGTTATTATAGGTAAAGGTTGTCGCGTGTAAACTTCACGCGACAACCTTTTATTGCCCTGCTTGGGCAGAGCCCCGCCGTGTTCTCGTAGCGGCGATCGGCGGCGGCGACCTCTTGCGTCCGGCCCTGGTGCAAGCCATGGTCCGGGGCGAGGAGGAATGGGACGCCGTCGCCTCCTTCTGCGAAGCAGTGATGCTAGCGAAGGAGGTGGCGGAACGAGAGAGGGAGAGACCCTCTCGTCGTCCCAATCCGGCCGTCGTCATGACGGCAACCGACCGTGTCGCGGGCGTTCGTGTTCCACGCGTGCCTCAAAGAGATTTCAGCAAGGAGGGGCCTGCAAGGGCCGACACCCGTCGGGGCTGCGGATTATCGAAAGAGATGACGTGGCCTCGGCACAAGGGCGAAGAAGGAACATGGGTGGGTTTTTAGTCAGTAGAAGTCTGACACTCCCCTTCGCTCTGCCCAAGGGGAGGGGGGGCTGTCATCCTTGATTTTCCACCCACCAAAAAAAAACAACCTTTTATTCAAACTAATTAATATTTTACTATTTTAAATCCATTTTTATAAAAGTTTACTTTAAAAAAAGCTTCTAAACAGATTAAAAGATTTTGTAAATAAAAGTCTATTTAGAAAATCCATTTCCGTTAGAAATCTATGGGGCATTTTTACACGGATAGAATTTTCATATAACACGAATCCGTAACCGAGATCGTCCGTGATCCCCGTCGAAGATACAAGTGGGTGAATTGCCCAAGCAAAAAAAATACACGACAAACCTGAGAACGGTAGTGCAATGTGCTAATTTTTAATTTTATATATTTTTTCTCAACAGCGTAAGTACTTCTCTACCTTGACAAAAAAAAATAATTGATTTCTACCCATTAATATACGAAAAAAAAAATTACAAAGTGTTATTCTATCATCACAGTGGCCTGTCCTAAACCCAATTCCGCTCATAAAATACCTTCCCCTGCAAATATATTCGTAATATGGATTTAAATCGATTTTGTAATCATTAAATTATAATACATTCGATCAAATATAACTATTTTTGTTTGTTTATCTTCTTTCTCATGGATTTGACAGGCAGTTAACTTTTGTCTGGAAAAAAGTTATCATTTCAGAGGATAGTAAGTTTTAGTAGAATAGCCATGTCAACATTGCGTTGTTACGCCCCCCTCACCTTTCCTCACTTCGGATCAGTCCGGCTCAAGCTCTCGGCGCGAACGCACCGGTCCCAACGTCTTGCGGTTTCCCGCCAAAAAAGTAAGTTTATCATTTCAGTGATATGAGGACAAAAATAATTTCATTTTGGTGGCTGTTATATCTCGTGTTAGATTTGTATGCACAGTATATCATTTCGGTGGTAATTTTTATCATTTCGGTAGACACTTTTCATTTCAGTGGACTCTTAAAAATTCATCCTTAAATATATATGTAACTTTTGATGATATTTGATGTCCACTCACGCACAATGTTATAAAATAGGCTAAAGTTTTATTTGTCATTAAAAATATGTAGATAGCATTGAAATAAAAAAAAACCACCGAAATGACATATAAAAATCTCTTGTTGAAATTCACCCAAGTATCAATTAATTACCTGACTCATTTACGGAACCTTAACGCTTCTGAGATTTAAGATACTATAGACAGGCTATCAGAAGAAATGTGATTCAATGCTTTTGTATAGTCTTGAAGTAACATACCATAATTGCATCCTAGAATGACATAATTATACTCTCCTATCTTCTTTTTGATGATGTTCTTCCGAATGGTCAAAAGCGAGTACCATGTAGCGTGTGTGTATGAACGGATGTTTAACCGTGGAATAAGAAAATAAAAAAGAAAAGAAAGAAAAAGTATTTATTGTTTTCACATAGGACAGAACAAATTAACAAAAAAATTAAAACTAAAATCATAAGAGAAACACTTACAATTAGGACATATTTAGTACTTTATGCAATATATTATATAGATTCTTACATACTCCATGTAAGAATCTTAGCACGTGGTCTTCTGTAGTCTCAGCCTACCCCTCGAGCAAAAGGCGTGAGCTTTATCTATGGCTACTGCTTTTACTTTTATCAAAACCTAAACAATAGCCTTTGCCCGGAGACTAACAACACAACGTTTAGAACACAATCTTAAAGATCAATAGCTCGTATGAGGTCGGTCCTCGGTCCCCGCGTGTCCTCATGTGAGTCCATCCATCAAGCCGCGTCTCCCCGGACCAATTACTCGCGCAGTAATTGAGTGTCGCCCTCATCCCGCGAAGGAACAGTTTGCGCACCGCCTTATTAAAAAACTTTCTGTTTTTTCTATATTACTTTAATGTTTTCGAATTAATTTTGTTTTGTTGTTCTGTGTTCGTAAGATTGTTTATGTATTTGTAAGCTCAGGACGGCCTTGAGCTTACATCAGATTTATTCATCGTGCAGCGTGGGTATGTGGGTAGTCCAAGTATTAATTGTCTTGATAACTTAAACGATTTTACTTGAAAATAATAATTAAATTACGTAACAATAATCACTTAGGCTCTAATTAACACTCAGTCACTTGAAAAAGAACTTTGATTAAGACGATGGATAGCGATTCGTCGAAAACATGGTGCGCTTGCGACCGCTCTGTACGATCTGCCGTACCAAGATGGCCGCCCCGCTACCATCGACTCGACGCTCCGCTAGAGCGACAGTGACAAGCTGTCACTCTTGACATTGGCATCTTAATGTGCGCCGACACGGCCAGACTGACATACGACCGTCCTCGGGCGTTTAAGTATTCCTTGCTTAATCACCAAAACGTCCGCTCGTCCATCCTGCTGCAGGACTTCACATGGGTTTTCGATTGTACCATCAAACACAGAGTCAATCACAACTATAGACATTGAAATGAACAAGTGCATCCCTTCAACCAGCCCGTAATGGATCTGGCCCGGACGACACTGTCCCCATCGACTTGCCAACCAACAACAACACATCTGGACCGGACGAGCGCATCCCTTCAACCAACCCTCTATTGGGTGTGGCCCGGACGACACTGTCCCTTCAACCAGGATAGACTAAGGACATCACTTCTGGATCGGACGAGTGCATCCCTTCAACCAACCCTACTGGGTATGGCCCGGACGACACTCTCCGACCAGGATAGACTCACTTCTGGATCGGACGAGTGCATCCCTTCAACCAACCCCACTGGGTATGGCCCGGACGACACTCTCCGACCAGGATAGACTCACTTCTGGATCGGACGAGTGCATCCCTTCAACCAACCCCACTGGGTATGGCCCGGACGACACTCTCCGACCAGGATAGACTAAGGACAACACTTCTGGATCGGACGAGTGCATCCCTTCAACCAACCCCACTGGGTATGGCCCGGACGACACTCTCCGACCAGGATAGACTAAGGACAACAAACAAGAGACACCGATTTCTACCGGGCCACGGATACGCTACAACTACTGGAACGGTCGAACACAATAGGGCCTATAGAAACCCTTACTCGATTTTCCACCATAACTCAAACTTGCTCATCATCATTAAAATTCTTATTAACATCGACCCGTACGCGACCCGCTGGCATCTTCCTTAGCATATCGTGTGCATATTTTTAAACGCGCTTAGAATTGAAAGATTTTTCAGTTTATGGCAATTATCGATCAAAAACAAACACATCTCAATCACTCTGAATTTTCAAGCAATATTTACTCTCTTTAGTAATAAACATTCAGCAGCAGAATCAAACTCAAATTCGTAACACTCACCATCGTCATCTGCCCAGCCATCCCCCAATCATGCCGAGTCTCCCAGTCCAACCTGACGCAGTCGAACACCAGCGCTATACATGGAGCGTCCGCCCATCCATTTTTCACGATTCAGCCAGAACCATTCATCATCACCACTTATCCAGTAGTGTAATTCACTGAAGTACTTAACCAGTTCCTAATATTGTAGCGCTTAACCAGCTTACAAATCCTATCACTTAACCGGTGATAATAATAACGCTTAACCAGCGATATTAGCCCACTAACGCTTTACCAGCGAAAGCACATCATAACACGCTTAACCAGCGATTCAATCACTAACGCTTAACCAGCGAAAGCTCAACGTAATCCGCTTAACCAGCGATTACACAACTAACGCTTAACCAGCGATAACACAACTAACGCTTAACCCGCAAGTGAACCTATAGTACTTAATTAAACAGTACTCTCCATTCGACTTTACATTCGACTCTACATTCGACTCTACATTAGACTCTACATTAGACTCTACATTCGACTCTACATTCGACTCTACATTCGACTCTACATTCGACTCTACATTCGACTCTACATTCGACTCTACATTCGACTCTACATTCGACTCTACATTCGACTCTACATTCGATTCTACCTTTCGGCCGGACAATTCCGGATTGAATAATGCTTACAATAACCAACAGACAAATGCAAGACATAAAACCTACCTATGATTGGATCAGAAATAAGCCTCTCAGGAACTACGTGAAAAGTCAAATTAACTGGAAGTTTATCAATGACCACATCGCTTTGAATTTGAGTGGTACATTGAATATCTTCACCGCCTATGGCCACTCAGGTAAACGAGGTTTTTATGCACAGTACCCGCAAGTTTGTCACAAAAGCTTTCCTTTATGAGAGAACACTCGGCTCCACAAACATAATAAAATGGGTACGACTCACCAAGATTCATCGGAACACTGCTAGGATTGCTCACATAGCAAACTTCAACACGTCGCTCGCTATGTGCCACTGCTGCAGGCACTACCCCGCAGCTGCTTGGTCCGTCTGCCGCGCCACCGCGCCACGCTGTTGCTTGCCTCCTTGATATTCTTCCCAGGGCAGTTGGATGCGTAACATTTGAGTCCAGTGTATGGCTCAATAAGGCGGTTCCTCTTCGCATCAGGGTCTTCACGATCGTCATCACCCTACGGGGCGCTCCAGACTATAAACAGCTCCTTAAAATCGCTCCGTTTCATCCCAGAACAAGATATGGACGACAGCCATGACGAAACTTCTCCCATGAGTCTCGTGGAATTCGCTGCGTCCCCTGTAGGCACGCCACAGCGCCGGTTGCACGGCGCTGCTGTCTTCACAGCACCCCGGCGGTCCATCCCCACCAGGTGAGACCAACGGTTACCCGGAGGAGGCCCAGCGGAGGACAACCAGCGACGGAGGTGCCGACTTACGACGCACCTACAGTGGATGTGTGACTCCCGTTCGTCCCGTTTCTCCCATATCGGATCGATAACACACATGTCGGCTGTTGCCAACCAAGCACGCGGGATAATATTTCGTTTTTCAGAGTCAAAAGGCGGTAGGCGAATATCCGTACTCGAAAAAGGTGTCTTCATTGCTTGCACAATAGCCATAAAGTTTTTGTTTAGCTGCTCGAACATAAAACACCACATTTCCGTTTCTATGTCACTTTCAGACGCACGCGCATTGTCTTTACACTTTTCCGGCCTAGTACTGTCACTAACACTATGTAGGCGTTAGAGTTACATCCCACTTCTGATGTAAGCTCAGGACGGCCTTGAGCTTACATCAGATTTATTCATCGTGCAGCGTGGGTATGTGGGTAGTCCAAGTATTAATTGTCTTGATAACTTAAACGATTTTACTTGAAAATAATAATTAAATTACGTAACAATAATCACTTAGGCTCTAATTAACACTCAGTCACTTGAAAAAGAACTTTGATTAAGACGATGGATAGCGATTCGTCGAAAACATGGTGCGCTTGCGACCGCTCTGTACGATCTGCCGTACCAAGATGGCCGCCCCGCTACCATCGACTCGACGCTCCGCTAGAGCGACAGTGACAAGCTGTCACTCTTGACATTGGCATCTTAATGTGCGCCGACATATTTATTGCGGCGTCTTTTTGGGTTTGTGATTCTTGTATTTGGAATCATAATAAACAGTGGTGTATTAATATAAGGTCTTGTATATTTTGATGTTCTAAAAGTGCTGGTTTACGAACTCATCATCTTCGCCTTTTCCCAACTTTAATAGAGTCGGCTTTCAATCTAATGGGATAACGCTGAATACCAGTATTTTACACGGAGCGTCTGCCAATCTGGCCTCCACAGCCCAGTTAGTACTGGTCAATATACGATAGATCCCTTGGTAACAGTTATTTTAAGATTTTGGGCCAATGACTACCGGTAATGACTACAAAAGATCTTCAAATAACAGCCGTAACCTGTTGGTCAAGACCGTTACGAGCTCCTAAGGCTGATTCTCTCTTAAACTAATTTAAAGAAATGCTTTTGATTTGGGTTTAAAGTTTGGACTTTTACAAACAGTCCTAGCAATGAAAATGAAACCTTAGATAATTTGAAATAGTTAAATTCAACATCTATCTAGGCTAAACATACAAGTCCTTCACGTCAAGTGCCTCGACTGACAAGTTTAGCATCTAATTCGTGTAGTGGCACTCCCCGATATTGGGTTCGCGTCAACATGTCGCGTAGTCGCGCGGGCGGAGAGCCTAGACGCGCGTCTGTCGCGCGGCTGTCGCGACGATATATATTAATTGCTGTTTGAGATGTGTTTATGCATCGGTTGGTGCTACTTGAGTTAACGTGGCAGTGTTGAGCTTAATTATTGCATGATTTAATTGTTTCCGTATCAAATACGGAACAGTATTTCACATGCTTTTATCATGGAACGTGACATAAGGCGAGATTGGGCTTCCACTCTACGCACAACACTACGCAAATATTATTCATAATTAACCTGGCTTAATATAACTTAAAAATATGTTCATGCATGTAATCTCACAAGCTATAGGCAGAAGTAGAATAGTTAAGGGGTGAACCTTTTGCCGTCACTCTGAAAGCAGAAAATCAGTGATTCTTATTCATTTATCAGATTGTTTCTCTATATTACAATAATATAGAAATTTCAATAAGTTGGCAATAGGAAACTATGATTTGAGCAGACAAACTCACACAACATGCCATCAGAACTTGGATGCAATCGAAGTTGAATACAATTAGTTTTACACGAGCGTGGAGCAAGGTAGCATCTATCGAGTGCAGTCAATATTGCCTCGCGGGGAATTGCTCCAAGTTTCGGGAACAAAGGAGGTTAGATGCACGCGTAGTTTGCAACCTTACAACATGAAATAGATAGTTGCAGAAGGTCAGTAACATGCTATAAATATTTGAACATTCGATGCATGAGTGTTTGTTGAGTCACAAAGATGATTCGAAACAATTGCTACACACACGTATTCGCCTGCATCAGGCACTGATTAAATGACTTTGTTCGGCATTGCTATCAGTAAACTCATGTTTTATACAGCTCGTCATCATCATAACCATACAACAGTCCACTTCTAGAGATAGGCCTCCTCAATTGCACGCCACTCAATTCGATTCTGAGCAACTCTCATCCAGTTGCTACTAGCCACCTTTGTCACGATTCAGGCTAAATCGAGTGACTTTTTCTCGATAAAGCAATGATGAATGATGCCACTTGGCTTCCCAAGAAGAAGTATCGTATTACATAAAGAGAATTCATTGAGAAATAAGCAGTTGCTCCATGCATTCATTCAGCTGAATCCAGTTAGACTGATAGCCGACTCCAAAATACCTAGTTGAGAAAAGGCAAGGCCGAAACAGGTGTAGTATGAAGCTAGCCTTCTGTGCGTATCTATTGTACTCACAAGCATACATGCGAATGTTCTCAAATGTCTGCGTAGCTTTGTACAAACATTTTCAATAGTGTGCTCGCTCCAACAATGGGTAATTGTCTTTCGGTGTACTTCTGTCTTTTTTCCAACGAGCTTGAATGCGTTTATTATTTGGTTATCCCTGTTTTCTAGATGAGTTAGTCTATGTGCTATGTTCTGTGGCTATAATATTTTTAGGTACCTACATATAGCTCAGAAAACACAGTTTACATGCGTTGTTTGAGCAATGCAGTTCGTCTTGAATGACGTTGGTGTGTTCATTTTAGTTGTAATTATAATAATTATGAACGTATAATCAAAGCTATTGGTACTAATACATAAACAAACCTTTTTTTCCCGTGAGGGCTGAACGAGGATTCGACGGTTTAAGAATCGACGTATTTACCTATGTTGCTTTTATACCTCTAGTCAAACATACTTTACCCATGGTTATTTTTTACAATCTTTTATTTAAGTAACTTGGAAAGTTTGTATGCAAGAATTGCCCCTAGGAGTCTGTACTCTGTAGGTAGCGTTATTTATTATTTCTCCTCAGCATGTCGTACAGAGGCAACATTTTTACCTCCCTTCCGCTCTTAAGACTTTGCAAAGTAACAGAAAGGACGCAGACCATAATTTAGTTAGCGACGGCGAAGTTGTCACGTACTTCCATACCTTGGAGAAGAATGCTGCGTACGTCTGAGTAGGAATACGCTGTGGACCGCTAAATTGATTGTGGGAATTTAGTGATGCTGATGGTCTAATACCAGCAGCAAGGACTTATTTGGTGTGTTTTATCCGTATATAGTTATTATCGTAAGACGCGTGGCTAGGCAGATTTTGTGATTTGCCTCCAGGCTGCAGTAACTCTTACTAATGTCTCTTATTTGCCGCTAATTTATTTCTTTAGAACACACCCCATAATGACGCTGCAAACATAATTATAGTCATCATCATAATTATTAGTTGAAATATGATACTCCTACTCATAATAGGATTATCATAATCAAGATTTTTTACCTGTGACACAAGTGCCTTGTACCTGTAAACCATACGTTTGTCCCTATAAAACTTTTCAGTGACTTGCAGGTTAAACAGTAAGTCACTGAAAAGGGATGGGGAATAATTAGGTAATTGTGTCTCATTAGTCTGTGCCTAGGCTAGGAAAATAGGTAAATTCATGACTCATATGCTCGTAGGTTCGCTTTTGCCGTGCTCTAAAACCGCAGTCGCATTCTTGTCCCATTCATACCCCAAGCAGTGTTCATTCAGTCTCCCCCCCCCGTATCTCGCCCCCTCCCCCCCCTCCCTTCTCCTGTCAGATGTTTTATTAAGGAGAAGTTTAATCACACGCCCCTCGCGAAACTTGCGGAATTTCCGAATTAACTTGTGAAGGTAATGAGATCGCGAGTGTGTGCTGTGTGCGTTCAAGGGACTTGTGTTCGGAGCGGTTTTTCAGTTATGACAAATTGTTTGCCTTTCTTCTTCTTAGCGTGTCAAACTAGGCCAGAAATTGGTGATGAGTTTAGCACCTTCAGCGGCGTCCATTAATTAGTTCCTGTAATGAGCAGATAGCAGGAAAGACACATTACAGGGGCACTAAATTAAGTGTTCAATCATGTGTAGCATTTGGCAAGAGTAAGAAGTGGTGACCCAGTGGTTACCAGGTAGGTATATCAGTCGTGGGGTCAAAGACCTGCTGGCATTTCGTGTACAATATTTCATTATCATCATCACTGTTCTCTAAAACAGGGAAGAAAAACATTGTGAGGAACCATTTCTAAGACATATGACATCCACCAACATGCACTAGGGCGCACAGTGACCGACCCACTAACTCTCACGAAGAGAAGGCCTGTCTCCCAGCAGTGGGAACATTTCTGATGAGCTGATTATGCTTACACCATATCGAAACTTCAAACAATGATCAAGTTACTTCCAAACTAAGTACCTCCAGACTTCGCTTCCTACTTCCTACATACTTCAACAGTTTGAAACTCTTACAACAATACCCTTCTGTGTGCACAGATAATGGCGCCTCGTACAGACATACAGACAATTCAATAACCGCTCTCATGTGAAGATTTAACTCAAGCAAACTTGTGAAAACTCCAGCGGTTCTGATTTCATCAAATAAACTCGAGTATTGTACACGTGTAAGCGTCCTGTCTCTTTGGTATTATATGAGTAGGGTTTTTTAAATGACTGTGAAGTGTGAGGTGTCTGGTTCAATTCCCAAATTGTTGTTTGATTGTGTCCTTTGGTAATTAGAGCCTAACTAATATAGTGGAAAGGGGTATGGCTAAAACAACTGGATGTACTGTGAAGGTCCTGGTTTTAGATATTTAAAGAGGAAAAACGCGTGTTTGCTGCAGTCATTCATAATTGAGGCGGTGTTTATCTCGTAATTATGCCATTAACTTATTCAATATTATTGAAGGCTGGATGCAACGCCATCTAGATAACACAGACGTGATAAATATTTATACAACTGAGATTTAATATCACTCAAAGGATATTCGATAAAAGACCAAAATTGTACCCTTCACACAAAATTCTTGTAAAATAAATCGTTCGTAAAAATAGTGTTTGTAGTGAGAACGAGATTAACGGCGACTTTTATTGTTTCCCGCGTCAAACGTTCAGGCGGTGCCTTTGATCTTTTTATTTGGCCAACTATTACTTATTTTATGGAGTGAAAAGTTTACTTAACAATATAGGGCGTTTATTTTATTTATTTATTGGTTTCATAAGTATTTTTTCGTATCCAAATTACAAGGAACGCTGAGGCACAAGTTCGGTTCAGTTAGGTCGGCGTCCCCGCGGATCGCTTAGTCACTCATAAATAATTGTAAGTAAACCATACCACGAGCCAGCCGCTCACGAAGCAGGTGCGCCCGCCACGGTATTTGGTACTAGATTACGTGGCCTCGGCGCAAGGGCAAAGAAGGAACATGGGTTCGGTTTTTAGTCAGTAGAAGTCTGACACTCCCCTTCGCTCTGCCCAAGAGCGGGGGGGGTCATTCGATGATTTTCCACCCACCAAAAAAAAAAAAAAAAAAAAAGGTATGGTTTTATGTAAAGTTGTACGAGGATCCTTTGTATAGGACTGCAAGATTATCCTTGCAGTCCTATACAAAGTTTCACCATCCTATACCTGCTCGAGCCAAATGTATGGGACAGCTGATTGATTATTTTCGAGCGATTACAATATAAGTACGTAGGTGAAGATGGGCGAGACACAGATGGGTGCCTGAAGACGGCCGTCGTGATCGAACCAGTTCCTTCTATCTGAGAGACTATCTGGACTCATTCTTAACAGATTCGTCGGAGAAGGGAAGTTGTAAACAAAATTGGAAAGTCATGGTCCCGAGGCCTATAGCCAGCTGTGGGGCAAAGTAAGCCGAAAACTATAAACAATATAGTTTAAGTTTGATGGTCGTACACCCCTAAAATACAGTGACCGACCCGTGGTATAACTGCGATGTCCAACTGGTTGTACTACGGAGAAGTAAATTTACCCATGGTTCAACTGGGTTCAACTGGTTGTTCTATGGGGAAATATCTTTACCAATGGTTCAATTACAGTGAGTTGTTCTTTCCTTGGTCCAACTAGTTGTACTTCTGGGAATTGAATGTATGATCTATGGAACAACTACTGGTAATAAACAGGAAAAGGTTATCTATTAATGCTGAAGTGCAAAGCAATTACTACCTCCTCTTTTAACCAAAATTATAATACGACCGTCTCGCGACAGTATCCTTTATGGGCGGCATGGGCACCGGGCCGTAGGCCGACGAAGGAGGCCGGCGGAGGCCCGGCACTTCGGGGACAGAAGACAATAGTGTTATGTAATATGCGAGCGAAGCGAGCGCGCGTCATGGAGTACAACATGCGTTGCATGTATGTTTGTTTTACACGATCATCCTATCCCCGTGGTCCAACCAGTTGGACATAATTCCACAGTTGTACCACGGGTCATAATCATAAATATCAGAAAAAAGAGTTGAACCATGGGTAAATTTACTTCCCCGTAGTACAACTAGTTGGACATCGCAGTTGTACCACGGGTCTGGGTGGTAAAATACAAGCACACCTATCTGATACATGCTAGTATCTGGTCATATCTCCTAACACCACTTTATGATTCGAGTAGGTAGGTGCTACGCAATTGTCTTTTCTGAGGAACATCAACAATAAACCGTACCTATAATAGGGACATTCTGCTTACCCCTATGGATAATATTCGCGACTCCATGTATATAAATATTTATATTGTACATGCATGTTTGAATGACGGGTAGCAAAAATAGCAACACCATATATTTTTATTCAACGTATATAAAGTAAAAGAACTAAAGGATCACTGTCAAAATCATTAAAACACCAAAAACATCTTGTAGTTCTATATTTAATTTTGTGCCTGAGGGACTATTTTTGGGACAAACTTTTGTCTGGGCTAAATAATGTACGATATATAGATAGCCCAGGAAATCTCAAATTGTAGTTACTTATTAATTGATAGCTTGCACGAGTAAGCTTAAACACAACACAGAGAGGAACAGAGGGTCCACTTCAAATATTTTATTTATCAAACATTTAAACTCACATTCACAAATCCAGCAGTGCAAGTACGTAGCACTCGATTCGCTTCGATTCGATAAATCTGACAGTTATTCTCGATAAAATGAGCTTTTATCGAATCGAATCGATGTCGCAAGTACGTAAATAATATTTTAACGATCGGTAGATAACTCTAAAATTTAAACGATTTTATCGAAAATGCAAGTACGAAACGACATTTTGACAGGTGTCGAACGAAATCTTGTCGACGCAAGTTACGTACTTCCAAATTCGATAACAAGCTCGATAAAACTGACAACGATAACGATCTCGATGTCTTATCGATGCAAAGTTCGTACTTGCACTGCAGACCCGGAACAACTATCTGTTGGCCATACAAATATTTGTTGCGTGCGGGGATCGAACCCGCGACAAGCAGCGCAGCAGCTCAATCGCTCAGCCACTGCGCCAACCGCGCCGTAAAGTAGAACAAGCGCTAAGAATAACGTAACGCCTGAATGCCATCACCGAAAGTTGAAAATCCAAACTAAAAAAATACTGCATTCTACAATACTCGTACTTGTAACATGCAGAAAATAGTAGATTTTACAACAAGTGCACAAAACGAACCATTTTTATCCGAGACTTTTAGCAGCCCGCAGCCGAAGGCGAGGGCTGATAGTAATGTCGAGGATAAAAATGGTTTTGTGGACGAGTTATAAACTCTGCTTTTCACTTCGAATGCGAAGAAATACAAGTAGTATAACATATTTCTTTAATTAAAATTCAAAGTAAAATTTGTACAGTTTTGAATACTGAAGGAAATTGTTTTTTTTTTTAATCTTACGAAATTGATATTATTCTTGCAGACTTATACAGCCCACTATTAAATTAATTTTGTAACAATAATTTTCATTAATTAATTAAATAACTTACCTACCGTACTTGAATTTAAATTTTAATATCTTTTAAGTCTTAAAAAACACATAAGGCAAATAAATTAAAGTAAATATTATAAAATAACAAATTCTATCTATGAACTTCTTATTGTGTTTGGCTGTATGGCTCATTTTCTTTGCCAAAATTCGATTTTGTGCAGCCTGTATCCTGCACAAATAAGCACTTTCAGAGCATGAGAAGTGAAAAAAATATTTTCCTTTCAGTTACTGCCACTACTCGTGCAATTCCCGTATAAACGGGTTGGTCCGATACTATGTCTTTATACGGATTTTGACTCTCTATGTCACATCCCTCATTCAATGTTTCGGGTCTTCTCTCTTCCCTCCTTCTTAATGATACAAGGTCTCAAAGAACTGAGCCATTAGTGTCTATAATGTGCGTACTTAGTACAGAGGCGAATGCGTAGGTGTCTGCCTAGCCCACGTCGTTAGGCGCCTTTATGGCAGGATATCTGATACTTTTCTCGTTAATAATAAAATTACCTACGTAGATAGGTACTTAACTTAGACATCAATCTGAATATTCATGAATTTCCTACAGAAGTTATTCTTGTAAATTCTAGGTGTAGGTGGATTTTCATTATTTTCGACATTTGGAGTTTTCAAAGTCTTTTGAAGATCTCTTCGCTTATTTATAGTCAGCTTTTATCATCCACTCCTACAAAGGTAGGGTGTATTGTGGTGGTAGCGTGTGTACGTAGCGTGTTTGTGGGACTCAGTGGACCATCCCGCCATCGCCGGCAGTTCCAAATAAAGCCAAAATAAACGCCTGCACCTTTGAAGCTTAACCGTGGGTCACTGCAGAACAAAACCACCTCATTAAAACTACCAAACGGGATTAACCATAATTATCATATGGGTAAAGCAGTGGCCCAGCGGTGGCGGCCCCGACTTACAAAGCAGTACCTAAGTCAGGTGGTTGCATTACTTTGTGTAATTTATTAAATCACTCCTGCTCTCAAAACGGTGAGCGAAAACATCGTGAGGAAACCGGCAAGTCCTAGAACCAACAATTCGAAAACATGTGACATCTGCCAACCTGCACTGTGCCCACGTGGTGGACTATAGCCCATTCCCTCTCATAGAGTGAAGGCCTGGAGTGCCAGCAGTGGGAACATTATAGGCTGATTATATGGCTATTGATGGCCACAGAAGACTTGCTAAAAACTGCTGCAATTTCTTCGATCCAATCATTATCCTAGAAACACTTCTAATAAATGCCACTCAAATTAGCAAGCAGCCTTAAAATAAAACGATTAAAATTTACTTATAAATGAAAGCGAAGCTCATTTACGTCGCAAATTAGCTGGGTCATCATTATAATGAGGTGCCAATCGTTACAGCATTAGCAAATAAATCAGTCGCAGGCTGCCGACACGTGATCCAAATTGACTGCTAATTAGTCAGCTTGTTAACGTCTGCAAACAATACGAAATTGTTTAATTATTTAACGTTATAACTGTCCTATCATGCACAATAATGATCATTGATCGATTATATTTCCGAATGATAGCACTGTGTAGCTATTGTTGCGGTTTAGGAAAGGGTGATGTTCATTTTGTTTCAACATATAAAGTTTTCAGAAAGGTCGCGGTCGGGTCAAGCCAAACAAACAAATGCACATCCTATCCCCACTCTATCAAATTATTTTTGCGTAGACAGGAGGTGAGCATTCTTTCGCTGGTCTCTCTATGCTAAATTGGCAAGAATAACAAGACATGAATGCTCTTGTTCTAGTTCTACTTTTGTTGGGTCTAAACTAAACTGACCTGACGAATAATTTCATATCTTTTATGTGTTCTTGATAAAACAAGGATGATTATGTAGACAAATCTAGATAAGTAAGTATGAAATAGCTTATCGAGTTCGGTATCACAACATAACATAGTTTAAAACCATGATGGACGTTTCCAACGTTATCAAATATTAGGTAGTCTACCTTGTTACCGTATCGCTATTTCGAGATCGAAAGGCACTTGTCTGTTGTGCTGAAAATTTTCATTTAATCTGTTCATCTAAACACTCGCTTGTAATAACTAAACGTTTGGGAACGTTATTGTATCCAGTCTAGACCAAATTGGAGGTCGTTAATGGATGCTAGAAGTCTAGAACCAAATAGAATCTGATAGCAGTTTGATGAATAGTCCAATAACAATTTAATTAGAATGAAAACAGGTTTGGACGTGAATATGAATTAAATTACCGTGTACCAAGTGTACCAACTACTGACTTTATTGATGCTGGTTGAAGTTTGGGAATTACTCAAATTATATTCTAAGAAAACTTACGAAAACGACTCAATAATTAAATGATTACGAGGGAGCACCATTGAAAAATATTCGCTTGAATATCAAGTTCTTCACAAACTAATTGTATCAAAAAGCCTGACTCTCCAACCCTATCAAATTCTCGAGTAATATTAACAAAGTGAAGATGTCGTAGGTGGCATAAGCTATGGATTTTGTAAGTTATTTACAAGGCCGGGCTTAAGGCAGCCCCTGTTCCGGACGAGGCAGCTTTATAGGCACGCCGTTAGGTCGGCCGGCTAGGCGTATGCTTCATAATGGCGGCAATTCCCTTCAATATCGCTGAGATAGACTTGGGAGCGAGAAAATTATGATCAGGAGTGAGTTCAACGCCTTGTTTATGGTTCGACGGCATTTTAAACGGGGTTAATTACTATGATGGTGTTTTTTGCTGATATTCTAAACGTTATAGCGTGAGACCATAGATACGGCCATAGATACATCGTAGGTAGTATCGTGTAGTTGGCAGCCCCGGCAGTTGTTTCTTGCCGCCACGATAGAGGGCGTGCGAGAGTAGTACGCGCCAATGCGCGCGCTTCGAACCAGTGCTCTACGAGACGGCGCCGCGTGGTGACACGATTTCCCCGCGCTTGCGCCTGTTGTAATTTCTGTGTGATTGTCTTGTTCGACTTGTGTAACTGTGTTTAGACAATAAACTGTTTTATAAACTATCAACCAGTGTTTCAGACCACCCCAATAGCCTACCCAACGCTATAAGTGGCTGCCCAACGTGTGTAGGTATAAACGCGTAGTGAAAAGTTGGTCCAGTGTTGTGCAACGAACACTACAAGTGACTATCTGGGACTAATATCGAACCCTGTGTTGTGTTTTGTTCGGCATTATACGAGTAGCGTGTGTGTTATCGTATCGAAAATGCCGCAAACACGGTCTGAAGATCGCTCGAAGTCGAACAATGATGGCGGCTCGGCCGCGCCCACCAACATTACAATGTCTCAAGAGACGCTCGCAAGTTTGCTCAATACTATGCAGCAAACCCAACAAGATTTCTGCCAGCAATTATTACGCGAGGTGCGGTCGTCAACGCCGCATAACGTGTCGGAGGTCCAAGCATCGGGCTTCGCATTTGGCGCGAACGGAAACTTCGCGAAGTGCACGACGCGCTATGGCGGACGCGCCGACGAATCGTTGGAAAACTTCATAGATGCCGTAATTACCTATAAAGATTGCGTCGCCGTTTCTGACGAAAACGCCCTACGCGGTTTTTCGATGTTGCTGGAGGGGCCTGCTGCAGTATGGTGGCAAGGTATAAAACGGTCTACCAAGTCGTGGTCGGAAGCCCTGGAGCGGATCAAGAGTGCCTTCGGCGACCGCGACCCGCCACACCGACTTTACGTTAAACTGTTCTCGTTGACTCAAGGAGAGGAGCATACCGACTTGTTCATCGCCAAGGTACGCGCGCTGTTGTCCAAGTTCCCAAAGGACGACCTATCGGAAAAGGTGCAACTGGATATGGCGTACGGGGTGCTCAGTCAACGCATTAGGAAGCGTGTATGCAGAGAAAATGTCAACAGTTTCGAAGAGTTATTGCACAAGTGCCGTAACGTGGAAGATTCCCTGAAGGAGGCTAGTCCAGGTCAGGCTAGTAGCTCGTCTCTAGCGAGATCGCGTACGCAGACAAGTACGCGCGTAGTAACGTCGTCGTCGTCGCCGCGGAATGTCGGGGCCGCCGGCGCAGCCGCCGCCACCGAGTCCGCCGAGACAGCTCCCGCCGCCGTCATCAAGGAAAAGAAGCAGTTTTGTACATACTGCAAACGTTCAGGCCACGAAAAGGCTATGTGTGAGAAACTTAAGCGTAATAGTGACAACAATGAAAGCAGTATTGACAGTAACTTAAAGCCAAAAAGTGAAATTAAGTGTTACGGATGTGGTGCCGCGAATGTAATAAAATCGAAGTGTAAAAACTGTTCGGGTCAGCAAGCGTTTTATTCAGTTGACAGCACGTCGCATAGCGGAGCCCTAGCTCGCTGCAACGGCCGTTATAAAGCGCGCGAACCCGCCGCCCGCGCCGCAACCGTCCCCGTAGTTCCCGCGCCGTCGCAGGGAATTATCCCGCCAACGCGAATGGTTCAAGTACAAGGTAACCCTGCGCCTGCCGTGGGTGGTTTATGTAATTGTAATAATTATGATGAAAATGTTTCGAGTTATTATAACGTTAGTTCGTCTGTTCAAGTTAACCCTACATGTGCCGTAGGAGATCTAAGTAACTTTAATGTTGATAAAAATGTTTCGTGTTTCAATAACATTAGTTCGTCCGTTCAAGTTAACCCCACATGTGCCGTAGGAGATTTATGTAACTTTAATGTTGATAAAAATGTTTCGTGTTTCAATAACATTAGTTCGTCCGTTCAAGTTAACCCTACATGTGTCGTAGGAGATTTATGTAACTTTAATGTTGATAAAAGTGTTTCATGTATTGATTATGCTTGTGTATCTAGTTTAGATGATGGTTATAGTTGTAACTTACCTTTTCGTCGCCCCGTGTTAAATATAAACATTCTGGGAAATTGTGGTACTGCGCTCGTTGATACTGCAGCTACTAGCTGTATCGCTGGTCACACGCTCTACGCTCTCCTACTCAGGTTAGGACACCCGTTAGTGCCGTCAACGCAAAATGTTAGGTTGGCGGATGGTGTTAGTAGGGAGATGAATGTACTTACCACGGAGGTAAAGGTGACACTACACCATAAAACTGGAGTAGTAAAGTTTTTAATTTTTCCTGAAACTAATAATAATGAAAGCTTATTAGGTATTAATTTCCTTACTTTGTTTAACCTTGTATTTAATTTTGGTGAAAGTAAATGGCACTTTGCAGAAAACAATAACCATAAATTCGAAATACAGTTTGGAAAGGTTTCGTCACCTGTATCTTCGTGCGCCGCTTTAGAGGTGCTCCGGGACGATGAGGCGACTTCGCTTGATTCCGAACAACGTCAGGTTCTTGCCAACCTCCTCGTGCAATATGAGGATATCTTTGAGCCAGGGGGAGTCGCGACTCCGTATGCCGAGCACATTATTGATACCGGCGATAACCCCCCTATTGCTGTCCCGCCCTATAGGTTGACGCCTGCAAAGAAGGAGCTTATGCGGGCAGAGCTCGATAAGATGTTGGCTGACGGTATAGTCGAGGAGTGTGAGTCCGCTTGGGGATCTCCCGCGCTCCTAGTGCCGAAAGCTAATGGTAAGGTACGTTTTTGTGTTGACTATAGGAAGCTCAATGCGGTTACGAAAACCGACGTCTATCCGATGCCATTGATAGACGAGCTTGTTCAGTCTACAAAAAAACATTGTTTCATGAGTACCCTTGATATGCGCAGTGGGTTTTGGCAGGTTTCTGTCCGTGAACAGGACAGGGACAAAACAGCATTTTTGACGCCGTTTGGTTCGTTTCGTTTTAAGCGTATGCCGTTTGGTTTGAAAAACGCCCCATCAACGTTCCAGCGTCTCATAGACAGGCTTCGTGCAGGTGCCTCACTGAAAGACGTGACCCTGTTAGCGTACCAGGATGATCTCTTGCTGATTTCAGATGGTAGCTTCGAGAAGCATGTCTCAGATCTGCGCGCAGTGTTCGAGAGGTTACGTTTGTTCAAGTTACGCGCGAATAGAGAAAAATGTGTCTTTGCACGAGACAAGGTAAAGTATCTTGGTCATGTCATAACACAAGATGGTGTGTCAGCTGATGAAGATAAAGTCCGTGCAGTCCTGGATATGAAGGCACCCTCATCGCTGCGTCATCTTAGGACCTTCTTACAGACGTGCTCGTGGTTTAGAAAATTTATTCCCAGTTTCTCTGCTGTCGCTGAGCCGCTGACACGCTTACTGAAGAAGAATCAGCCATGGTCATGGGGATCAGACCAGGCTTGTGCCTTTCAAGAGTTGAAGACACGGTTGTCTTCGGCACCGATTCTTGTTCAAGCCGATTATAGTAAGCCATTTGTGTTGAGGACGGATGCTAGCAGCTACGCCGTAGGTGCTGTGTTATTGCAGGGCGAAGGTAAAGACGAACGCCCAATAGAGTACGCTAGCCGTCTGCTCATTCCAGCCGAGAGGAATTACAGCACTACGGAGCGAGAGGCACTCGCTGTTGTGTGGGCTGTCGAACGCTTCAGAGGTTATATCGAAGGTCATGAGGTCATTATAGGTAGCGATCATCAGCCGTTAAAGTGGCTCCTTACTCTGAAATCGCCATCGGGTAGGCTCGTTCGATGGGCTCTTAAACTACAATGTTTTAACATTCAGTTTCAGTATACACCTGGAAAAGCTAATGTGATCGCAGATACACTCAGCCGTCCGCCCTGTAATGAAGAACAGAAAAGTCAGTGTGGAATTTGTTCTGTGGTCGTAGACTTACCTGCTAGAAGTCCAGCTGATCTCCGGCGTGCGCAGCTCGATGACCTGGAACTAAAGAAAATTATTAGTGATCTGGAAGATACATCTGATGCGGAGTCTATAGGAGTTAAGCGTTGGTCAGAAAGAGGCTATTTCTTGCAGCAAAGCGTGTTATATAGGTATAATCCTGATGTGGATAGTGAAGAGCCGCAGCTGGTAGTTCCAGCTTCCCTCCGCTCAGAAATTTTAAAGGAGTGTCACGACTCCGACATAGGCGGTCATCATGGAGTCGATAGAACGTACAGTAGGGTCGCTCATGGTTTTTATTTCCCAGGTATGCGCAGGATCATCACAGACTACATCAAAACCTGCACCACCTGTCAAAAGTATAAGTCTTCAAACACGAAGCCATCGGGTCTCTTACAGACTCCTGTTTTAAACCAAAGGGGAGAAGTGCTGGCCATAGATCTGTTCGGCCCGCTTCCTAAAGGAGACAATAATGAGAAATGGATATTGTTGGTAGAAGACACAGCGACCCGTTGGACCGAGCTGTACGCCTTGAAGGAGGCAACCTCGGAGGTGTGCGCACGTACGTTAATTGAGGAATATTTTCTTCGTTATGGTTTTCCTCGACGCATTGTTTCAGACAATGGCGTTCAGTTTGTTTCAGCAGTTATGCAGCAATGTATGTTTATTTTAGGTATAGGTCAAGAGTTGTTACCTTTATACCACCCGTCAGCTAATCCAGCTGAACGTAAAAATAGGGATTTGAAGTTTCAGTTGTCACGTCTAGTTGATACCAACTACTCGTCATGGCCACAGCACCTTCCCGCAATAAGGTTCACCATGAACTCGTCGGTGTGTCAAACTACGGGTGCGTCTCCAGCTTACCTCATGTTTGCTAGGGAGCTTCGTTCGCCACTCGACGTGCAGCATGACATTAGGTCGATTCTTAATAAGGACAATTTTGTTCCTCAGATTACGCCCTATTTGGAGAGATTTATTATTAGTCTAGTTTCTGTAAGAGAAAGAGTTGAAGCTCAGCAGGATCGTCGCAAGGAATGTGCAGACAAGTCTAAGAAGCCTGCCGAAGTTTTCGAGATTGGAGATCAGGTGCTCATAAAGTCTCATGTCCTTAGTAATGCAGCTAAGAATATATCTGCTAAGTTCATTCCAAAAAGGGATGGTCCATATGTGATTGCAAAAAGGGTTAGTCCTACAGCCTACTGCCTGGCAGATTTAGATAAGCCTGAGGGTATTTTAGGCAAATTTCATGTATCCGAGCTCACGCGTTTTCATTCCCGCGGTGACTCGCCTCCTCGTCCCGTGGTCCCGAAAAGAACCAGAGGACGTCCACGAAAGCACGTTTGTCCCGTTTGTTAGTTTGTATGTTTTGCGAGTTCGTGAGCGAGGGCGTTCTCACGACTCGAGGGGGAGTGTATAGCGTGAGACCATAGATACGGCCATAGATACATCGTAGGTAGTATCGTGTAGTTGGCAGCCCCGGCAGTTGTTTCTTGCCGCCACGATAGAGGGCGTGCGAGAGTAGTACGCGCCAATGCGCGCGCTTCGAACCAGTGCTCTACGAGACGGCGCCGCGTGGTGACACGATTTCCCCGCGCTTGCGCCTGTTGTAATTTCTGTGTGATTGTCTTGTTCGACTTGTGTAACTGTGTTTAGACAATAAACTGTTTTATAAACTATCAACCAGTGTTTCAGACCACCCCAATAGCCTACCCAACGCTATAACGTGAACTTAAATATTTACAGATTTTTGTCTTCCAAGAAAGCAGTGACCCTACATAAATGTTGACCTGCTTCCCGTAGGGGCTGACTGCAAAAGGTCCCCAAAAGGCAAATTCAAAAACCCACAAAAGAAAAACGCTCTGAAAAAGTACCCTACCTTATCAGTTCTCTCTAACATTTCTACGTTAAACTTTTACCACCCTTTTGCCAGTCCCAAATTCTTTCAATAAGTTACCCGAACCCTGTTTTCTGCAAAGATTTTGTATGCGAAAGCAGCTATTTATAAAGATCAAGCGAAAATGGTCGTCTACAAATCTAAAGGTGTAACGTGTGGAGCGGTAACGATGAGCCACATTTATCTCTGGCGCGGCTGTCACCGCTCACCGCTCAGTCCGCTCACTACTCAAGGCTGGCGCTCATAAACGCGGGTCTGGCAGTCGTCAGGTGTGTTGCGGTGAGCCATCAAATAGGCGAACCCTCGGCCGGATCGCTTGTCGATACTGCTGGCTAATCGCTCCCGTGGGCAACCCTCGTCGGCGCACATTAGCCCGGCCCGCTTTAACGACGCGCTGTAAACATAAAATCGTTAAGATTTATACCCGAAATCCCTCGCTGTAAGTTTCTTTGAGGAATTTTCATTTTTATATGCACTTTGCTTGCGGAGGATGTGAAAAGGCTCTAAACAAAATTGACCCAGTTTCCGTACAAAGCATGGGCTTCTGACGAACGTGTGGGATAATGGAGTGAGCACGGCGTCGGTTAGCCCGTGATCGTTTGTGTACTGAACTGATTGAATATTAGTTGTCTATTACACACTTGTGCCGTTGATAAAAAAGTGATTCACTTTGGTTCATGAAAGCCCACAAAAAGATTTAATTTCAGGTTCAACGACACAACAAGAGGATATTGCTAATGTCGCGTTCCAAGCTGATCGTAACGAGTCCCGCGGGAGCAGTTCAGTACTTCGAACCGGAACGGAGACCACATTTACACTTATCGTAAACATACAATCCAATTTACAACTTTATTGAGTCGATCTACTTTATATTTCCGCTCATTTCTCAGAGAACGCTAAGGCAATATTGTTATAGAAATCTAAAAGCGTTCAGCGCAATCCAATTTCTTGTATAAGCCTAAAATGTTTTGAAAATAAACGGAATACCTACGTTTCAATCGGAACATCCAATACACAAAATAATCACGTTCCTTACTCGGATTGACGCAGACGCTCGTTCACTCACCGCTCCGCTCGATGGAATCCATTCACTCGTTCATTCGCTCAATCATTCACCCCACTTGCGAGTGGATGCATGCCTTTATGCAGAATTATTGAATTTCCGAATTCACATAGCGCCTGATTCGAAGCGAGGCGCGCAGACAAAAATCCATTTGGCAAATATTTATACGCGTAACGATGGGGAAGGCACTTAATGCTCATAATAAGTTTTGGAGCGTGCTCTTCATTCTGATTTCATATCATCAGCCAGCTTGCAGAGGTAAATTATGAAAGTGGGTTTATGTAAGTTATTGCTATTTCATTTCAGGCTCCAGTAATATAGGTAAATATTGGAATACTTTATTGACGGTACCTGATCTGATGATTCTTGGTTTATCTAATAACTTTTTCAAGGTATTAGGTAGTTACTTGAAACAAATAGCTAGGTACCAATAACAGCTAACTTTAACTTTTTTTTTGACGCTTGAAATCAAAACATTGATCCCACCTACATACATTTACTAAGCAACATATACAAAAATAGCACAGCCGCAATCAAATTAAAAACTACAAGTCCAAAATTTAGAATAGAGAAAGGTGTTAAACAGGGCGCTGTCTCCTAACTTGTTCACCGGTACCCTCGAAGAAATCTTCAGGAAGCTGGCAGCCGATTGGTGGGAAAGTTGTTATCGGCGAAACGAGACTGTCAAATCTACGTTTCGACGACGACATTGTTCTCTTTGCATCCTCAGCCACAGAACTTCAGCTATTGCTTCAAGATCTAAGCGATGCAAGCCTTGAGGTTGTACTGGAAGATGAATATGTCAAAGACCAAAATCATGTGCAATGAAACACCAAAAACAATAAAAGTAGACGGGGAGACAATACAACATGTCCAGGAATACCTTTACTTGGGCCAAGTAGTCTCTTTCCAGGCGAGGCAAGACAAAGAAGTCGCAAGACGAACGGAAAACGCCTGGAAGAGCTATGGTCCATGAAGGAACTATTTAAGGCGACATTAGCTGCCCGCGACCTTGAGCGCGCGTTTAACTCATCGCCTAAACAAATAAGGTTGAAAATGGCGATGCGTTTGATGCTCGTGACTGCCAAAATCAACGATAGTTCGCAGATTTAATTTATTAAAAAAAAAATACGCTGTAATGTTAAAATATTTTTACATATGTCTTTAGTTGGTTAAATTTCCTTTCTGATAGTAAAAAAAAAATAACAGCTGTCACTCAAAATATTGAGCATTTCGAGACGAAAAAGTTTTTTCGTGTGATTTTTTTGTGATTTTGTGTTCTTGATTACTTTTAGAAAATATTTTTGCATAAGTCTTTTACCTATACATTTGACTATACACTGTATTTTTTTTGGAATTGTAATAAGTAGCAATACGGCTAACTCTGCGACGAAAAACAGGTCGTTTTTACGGTGCCCCTTTAGCCGCGCCTTAAGGATGAGTTGCCTATGGCCACAGCCTATGGCACTGAAACGAAAACTCATGGACATGACGTGTATACTTTCCGTCTTAACCTATGGTGCACAGACTTGGTCTTTGACAAACATCCAGAAGTCCAAACTCAAGGTTTGCCAAAGAGCAATGGAGCGCAGTATACTAGGTGTTAAATTAACGGATCGTGTTCGAAACACAATAATATTGCGCTCCAAAACAAATATAGCTGACGTGGCTCAAAAGGCTGTCCAACTGAAGTGGGACTGGGCAGGACATGTCTGCCGCATGACAAACTGTGGGCCAAAAAAAAAACTAAAACCCGACTACGACAAAAAAAAAACGACGCTGAAAAAGTATGAAACAAGATTTTCAGGAGTCACACGGTATTAAAGTGTTTAGGTTGGTACCTATAACGTGTGACTACGGCTTTTCTTTTTGTTCTATCCTGAAAATCTTGTTTCATACTTTTTCAGCGTCGTTTTTTTTTGTCGTAGTCGAGTTTTAGTTTTTTACTTTTTTTTATAACAATTTTGGTGTTAAATATTTTTTTTTACCTACTCTTTACTTTTTGTCCGCTAGAGGGCGTGATTTAAAAATTGTGCAATATTTTGGAAATGTACAAGTGAGACCCTTTCAAATGATACCAAACACGGCGTATTTATCACCATTTTTATTTTTTAAGCCTTACTTTTTGTCCGCTAGAGGGCACCAAATCGCTTTTTGTGACACGTCACGTAGCCTATGTTCAGCGGAAAATTAAGACGGTTCTAACGATACCTAGTGTTTACAACACATTTGCTCGTAAAGGGCCTCTTATTTCACCAATTTCAATATCGTAATGTATGTCATTACGTACTTGTGCGTAATCGTAAAGTAAAACGCACGAGTTTCTTTCTAATAAGGTAACACGTACGGTTTATTATGCTCCGTCTAAAACCAACGGTACTTTTTTAAATCTTAAGAAAAAAAAAAGCAAAGAAAGCAAATCAAAAAGTTTTTATGTCAGAAAAGTGGTCAATATTTTATGAATAAAATTAACTTTGGGAGATAAACTGTAACAGAAACAAAAAAATATTAATTTACTTTATTAGTAATACTGGCTGTTTTTGTACTGTTGCCTTAAAAAAAAAAAGCACTGATGCCCGCGCATCGCTAATTAGTGAACAAATAAAAGATTTATTCGTTTAAGAAAGTCCGAGTTTTATTTATTTCCTCGCAAATGTGTTATAAAACGTCGTATGACATACGTGCGCTTTGATAATTAATACAGCCTCTGCTCTCTTGTATAACCCGGTTCACTAAAGAATGGAATCTAAAATGGCGGTTTTAATCATGTCCTCACGCTCGCACACTATAGTGAGCGAGCGAGAGGACATGCCATGTGCTGCCATTTTAGATTCCTTTCTTTAATGAACCGGGTTATAGCCCTCGCCTACGGCTCGGGCTAGCAATATCGCCTCGGCTGTAATTTTCAACTTACCGCACTTCTATCATAATGTACTATTATCTTAAAATTATTGCTAACTGCTATGCCGGAGGTCGTGGGTTCGATTCCCACCCAGGACAAATGTTTGTGTGATGAGCACGATCATTTGTTCTGTGTCTGGGTGTAATTTATCTATAATATGTATGTATTTAGAAATATATAAGTATGTTTATCAGTTGTCTAGTACCCATAACACAAGCTCTGCTTAGCTTGGGACTAGATGGCGTTGTGTGATAGTTGTGGAATATTATTATTATTATTATTATTATTATTATTATTATTATTATTAAAAAATATTTGAGAACCTCACAATAAGCCTTTTCATTTAATTTAATATCACACGGTAGGTAGTTTGCAAAACTTAAAATAATAACTGATAAGCTCCCCAAAAGTGACCCTCGTATTCAAAATACAAAAAGTTAATTACGTCAACTTAATCGGTCCAATAAATTCGAAGCAAATTGGATGTGACATACAGACAGACAGACACACGAGTGGTCCTAAAAGGGTTCCGTTTTTTTTCCTTTTGAGGTAGGTACGGGACCCTAAAAATAAGAAAAAAATGTTTGTCTAAGTCAAAAATCAGTATTATTCAAATTAATCTTTTTTTTTTCAATTTGCATAGCCCAAAACACCCCCACCTTTGACATTTCCTAGTAGTTTAGCTGGGAAGAAGGAGTGGTGGTTAAAATTCCCCAGCAACACATCAGCTGTTAGGTTGGAAGCACAGACATAATAAATAAGTCTGTGGTTGGAAGAACCTATTGACTGTAGATATAAAGCCGCATCCCCACTACAAGCTGCACGGTTTTTTGGGCTGCGCGGCTTGTAGTAATGTGCTCGGCCTTATTGAGCCACGCTACCCTAGTGGGGTCGCGGCTTTTCGATACAGATTTCAAATCAGTTTTAATCAATCAAAATTACACACTGTACCACTCAAGTGTCAAAGATGTCACGTGACGTCAAAAATAAACACCCTTCAACTGTCCAAAACTGCCGCACTCAGAGAAGTGTATTAAGGTTGATGTTCCAGGGTAGCCCGCGAAATTCAAATTTTATTAAGTTTTTTGCAATTTGCAGGCAAGTGATAGGTTGTATGTTGATGAACATTTGATTTGCTGCTGTAAGACAATACACATACATACAGACATAATTATGTAGTTACAGAATAATAATCATCAAAATCATTAATACAACCCTCCGAGCTCATAAAGGTTCCGGAATGACTTTTTACAAGGTCAAAGTCATTCCGGAACCTGTGATTTTGATGATTATATTTCTGTAACTACATATGTCTCACAGCCGCAAATCATATTTTCACTAACATACAACCTAGCACTGGCCTGCAAATCGCTAAAAACGTAAGAAAATTTGAATTTCGCGGGCTACCGTGAACATCCACCTTAATTACTTAAGCTATCACTTAGTAAAGATTTTGACACTTTGGTGGTATTGTTAGACCATCTATAGATAGTTAAACATATGGTTAAACTTTAGTAGGTGACGGTTTAAGTAATCATTAAAATAAATATTCTGAGTACGGCAAAGTGTATAAAGTATTTTTTTCATAAACACAATATCTTGTAATATATTTAGCCTACGAATTCGCAGTCCCGACGCAGGATAAAGTTTATTTTTTTATATTTTCCAACTTTTCTGAAATGAAACCACTAATAAAAGTGTTGCCAAAAAAATATAGCAACATGTACTTTGTTACTGGCATGGCAGCACTCTCCGTAATCTGTCATTGTCAACGTCAAGTCGTGAAGCTCCCCATAGTATCTCTAAGTAGTCTGTGAAGCTCCCGCGATGGTGTTTTAGTAGCGTCCCTGTTTAATAAAAAATAAATAGTTTTGCTAGATAACTTTATCAAATAAGTGTAAAAGACTAACAGTAGTGTTTGTGTAAGTTTTCAAGATGCTGGTGTTATTCGAAACATCGGCGGGATACGCTATATTCAAGGTAAATTCAACACGTGTGTTTTCTAACCTCCAAGTCCGAACGCGGTTTTCTTTTAGAGAATAACACTGTATTTACGCCTTCATGTCGCTAATGAAAGTGATAAACACGTTCATATTACATTTATTTATAGAATTTCATTTATATTTACTTAGAAAGTGCCAGGTAAACAATGTTTCATTCGAGTGTAAACACGTTGTATTATTGGTTTGGAGTAGGTTAAATTTATATTTCAGAATATCAAGCCCTGGTAATTAACCTCGTTTATTCGCTTTTTTCCAGCATTATGAAATACCTGCATCATTTATACTTAATATTGATCAAAACATAATGCACAAGCATTCCTTAGTTATATCCTAAGTTAGTCTCTGGCCTATTTTGTTTAAATCTGCCCCTAATACGACCCACTGCCCACTGGCCATTTCACTAGGTATTATTCCTCAGTTTTAATATAATTGCTCATTTTATCCAGCAGGTAACCGCATTGTTTGATAACAACATTATGTTTTTGTACACTCACATTAGTTACTCAATAACCCACTCCTGTGGATCAAGTCCACCGATTATGAAAATTCTTTCACTAATGAGGAGCTCATCCCTGAGTATCCTATGTATGCTATATTTAAAATATTCCCGTGGGATATTTTTTGATCAAAAGGCGAGCGCAGCCATTGAGAAAAACTATTTGTCAGTAAATACAACAGTCTAAATTAGTTTTTGATTGGCAATTAATTCATATAATAGTTTCATTATAACAATAAAGGAAAACCTTCTAATAGCAGCACAGCTGCTCAGCTGTATGTAGTTATAGTGAAGTAAAATTGATTTTAAATCTTACCACTTTCGGTGCTGAACACCCAGCAACAATAATTTGTTTGTATGCCCACAACCCGCTTCCGAGTCATCTCTATGTAACATAGATATAGTGCTCAAACAAGTTTGGGCATACAAATAGGTGTGTAGTGTAGTAATAATTTTGTTATGTGTCAGTGATTATAATTATGAATAAAAATTTATTATTATTATTATTTATAGTGAAGGTTCAAATTTTTATCAGTTATGTATCAAGTTCCACCCAGTCAAACTTTCTCATTCAACAGACTAATGGAATGTTTAAATGTCACATAGGTACCTATTTATTAAATAAAATTCTTTTGAAAACTCACTGCTTAACAAATTAGCATCAATTAAACTTCACAACCCTAATAAATATACTAAGAACAATAAATACATTATTTAATAGTGATTTCTTTAGTCTAATTGTTGAATTTTGTCCTAGTTATTGGACGACTCCAAGTTGTCACAGATTGATGACTTGTATGAGGAGTTCAACACACCCGAGGGGGCTTCTTCTGTGTAAGTATATGAAAGGAAATATAATTTACTGTTTCAAGATAATTTGTGGACTATAATTATACATCATGTCTTTTAAAACATAAGTAATTAAGTCATGTCAAAACTGTTTTTATTGAATTGAGCAAGTTGTTTAAAACTATTAGTATACTCTTTGGCAAATAAGTTGACCCAAAATGGCGTCGTTCATGTTCTCTGCTTTATTTGTATGGGACGTCTAAAAAACGACTACTGCGCAGGTTCAAGTTATATGCCGCGTGGTATAGCCGCAACCTGAAATTAAATCAGTCCATTTGTTCATCTTTAATGTTATTAATTTCCTTTTCTTGGATGTCCCTACTTTTTTATCGCTTTATTTATAAAACCCCATTTTCGCAGTGTTAAACTCAAGAATTTCATAAAGTTTGAGGATACAGCTGAAGCCCTAGCAGCCACCACAGCAGCAATTGAGGGCAAAATCTCCAAACCACTGAAGAAAGCCCTTAAGAAGTACATCAGTAAGGAAGTTCAGGACCAGCTGCTCGTAGGAGATGCCAAGCTTGGCAGTGCCATCAGAGAGAAGTTTGATTTACAATGTGTGTCCAACAGCAATGTTCAGGAACTGCTCAGATGTATCCGCTCACAGATGGACAGCCTCCTCGCGGGCCTGCCCAAGAAGGAAATGACAGCCATGGCTCTTGGTCTGGCTCACTCACTTTCCAGATACAAGCTGAAATTCTCCCCAGACAAGATCGACACTATGATTGTTCAAGCTCAATGTCTGCTTGATGATCTTGACAAAGAATTGAACAACTATGTCATGAGATGCCGGGAGTGGTATGGTTGGCACTTCCCTGAACTTGGCAAGGTCATCACAGACAACACACTGTTTGTCAAAGTTGTCAAATTGATTGGGACCCGAGACAATGCTTCACAGACAGATCTGTCTGATATTCTACCTGAAGACTTAGAAGAGAAAGTGAAGGAAGCAGCTGAGATCTCCATGGGCACAGAGATCTCAGACGACGACATCTTGAACATACAGAACCTGTGTGATGAAATAATTTCAATAACAGACTACAGAACACATCTAACAGACTACTTGAAAGCTAGAATGATGGCTATGGCTCCGAATCTCACTGTGTTGATCGGCGAGCATATAGGAGCTAGGTTGATTGCTCACGCCGGTTCCTTGATGAACTTAGCCAAACACCCTGCATCAACTGTGCAGATCTTTGGAGCAGAGAAAGCTTTATTCAGAGCCTTAAAGACAAAGAAAGATACACCAAAGTATGGTCTGATCTACCATGCTCAGTTGGTTGGTCAGTGTAGTACTAAGAATAAGGGTAAGATGTCGCGTATGTTGGCGGCTAAGGCGGCGCTTGCGACGAGGGTGGATGCCTTCGGAGAAGACGTGACCTTTGAGCTAGGAGCAGCACACAAGGTTAAGCTGGAGAACAGAATGAGGCTGCTAGAGGAAGGAAACTTGAGAAGAATCAGTGGGACTGGCAAGGCTAAGGCGAAGTTTGAAAAGTACCAGAGCAAGAGGTGAGTCCTTCCATTGTTATACTATTTGTATGCATACACTACACAATTGGGAACAATAAAACTGCTGCAAAGGCAAGTTTAAATATCACAATTGTATGATTCCCTAAGACAGGATAATGCTGCCAATGCTGTTGATGATCTCTAGGTCACCTTTTATCACAACATCAGATGTGGTGTCTTTATCCTTATCCCAACTCTGCAAACTGCTTAACAGGAAGTACTAAAACCATGATATTTCTCGCAGTGAGGTGTTCCAATATCAGACGGCTGGTGACAGTACGCTGGGCCAGAAGCCAGTGAAGCGCGAGCACTCGCCTGATGAAGCTGATGCTGGCCCGTCCACCGCCAAGAAGATCAAACTAGAAGAAGGGGCTGAAACTGTAAGTGATACATTTTTATTTATTTCTCATCATTTAATTTAAGATACGCGTGCGCCGAAATGGCGCGTCATATCTACGCCCGAGCCACGACATTCCGTGTATCCAAAATTGCGCTTTATTTCTATGCACTTGGTATAAAATTTGAATGGAATAGGAAGCCGCCCGCGCCATGTCCGCGCCCGACGCCATTCGCCATGGTTGTCGTCCTCGACGTCTCTTGCCTTCTCTTGAATACCAATTCGTTGAAATTTGGCTCCACTTTTCTTGTGTAGATCTACAGTTTTTATTATTAAACAAATAATAATTAATCATAGATAGCTCCCCTGATAGTCAGTCGTTGCTGCACCTGCTAAATAAAACATGGAGACAAGAGAAACATTAATTTGTCAGTAGTAACAACCCAGTTACCCAGTTAGAACTGGGTTGTGGGGGTCAGATAGGCAGTCGCTCTATTTAAAATACTGGCATTCAGCTGCATCTGGGTAGACTGGAACCTGACCCCAACATAGTCAGGAAAAGGCTCAGCAGATGATGAACCAAACTGATATATTTTTTAAATCAACCTTGACCCTATTGCTTCAATTATAAAGTTGTTAATCTATTAAAGAAATTTGACATATTGTAGTAGCTTGATGTCTGTACTATAAGTTAATATAGCTGTTTATCCATAGTCCGGCCTTCCTCGTTGTGAAACATCGTGCGGTATAATACTATTACATCAAACTAACATTCAATCTCCTCTTAGGTCACACCAAAAAAAGAAAAGAAATCAAGGAAGTCAGAAGTGAAAGAGGAGCCTGCTGAAGAAGAACAAGAGCCCGAAGAGCCAGTCTCTGAAAAAAAGAAGAAGAAGAAAAAGAAGTCTGAAGACCAGCCCACAGAGGAAGCAGATGAGACCGTAGAAGAAACCAAGAGTGAGAAGAAAAAGAAGAAGAAACGACAGTCGCAAGTCGAAGAAGAATAGATTATCTACCTCTAGCTCAAGTCAATCCGTGAAAGATGAGCCTTTTCTAAAGCTGTGTATTCACTAGGGAAAGGTATAGTCGGTTGTCTGGCAAGATTGCCAGATGAATCGCAAAATAGATGCAGGCCATGTATGGAATTCAGAGTAAAGTTACTATAAATCGTTTTAGTGCGGTCTATCTCGCAAAAACTATAGTTTTCTAGTGAATATTCAGTTTTAGATTAACATACACTACCGTATGCATTAACCCTCCCATCGCCAATGATATACGGGTACTTTACAGTACAGTTTTTTTTAATGAAAGAATGGCTATCTCAGCCTATGTGGTTCGGCCTAGTCGCTGTGTACGTCGATAATATAGTTGTTGCATATTACGCGCGCTGTTCAATTATTGCAATTGAAATCTTAGGTATATCTATGACTTAAAGTCCTAAGAGAACTATATAGTTTAGCTGTAAGTGAAATGTATTATAACAGTGGTTATAATAAAAGATTTTATGATTTATCAAGTTTGTTTGAATTGATTATACTGTAAAGTTTGTCCTGGAAAAGTGTGTTATAGGCTCAACCTTATTTCCGTGGAACAGAATAGAATCTGTTAAAAGTTGGAAGCGTCAATTTGTAAGTAACGAATTATTTTTAGCTGCGAGAATAGGTTAATAGGTGTAGGGGATCGGACTGACTCAAAAAAATATGATTCTGTTTAGTCCGTCAGTTAGATTATCGAAAAATATTGGATACGTGTTTTTGTTTTATCAAAACAATAAAAATTGACGAATATAAAGCGCGTCAAAGATCATGGAGTGGGGCTTGAAACGTCACTTGACGGTACAAAATGTAATATGACGTATAACGTCACAAAAATGTAATGACATATTATGACGTCACACAAGTTTTCGAAGCACTGTATCGTCTTCATTTTTTGTTTACGTGAAAAAAGAAAAAATATGTTGTCAATATTTTTTGGAAATCTATCTTACGGAATAATAAGTTTTTTTTTGTCCGATCCCCTATTCTCAGAAAGTCGGTCGACTTATTTTTTGGCTAAAACCTGTCCACTTTGTAATGTATGTAAGTTACACATTTGACATAAACTCTATAATGTAGGTACTGACTGTAAATTATAAGGAGAGTCTGTCGAGAATTCAAACAGAGAATATAACATGAAAAAGAAAATTGAATCTGTACAAAAAATGACGATACAATCCCCAAATAACTTGTTAGTAGCACCCATGAATAAAAAGCTACCTTTAAAGTGACGTAAAGAGCCTTCCTTTCAACACAACTCGGCTGTGTCCGCCGAGTCAACAGTCCGTCCTGATCCTGCCTCAGCCAGATTATCCCGCAATAAGTGAAGCAAAGCCGCGGCGGCAACACCCTCCGTCCCGCGGCATTATGCTCCAGGGTTAGCGCACTAATGTCCAGCTTCAACAGTTGAGTTTTTGTCGCTATTTTTAGGGTTCCGTACCTCAAAAGGAAAAAACGGAACCCTTATAGGATCACTTTGTTGTCCGTCTGTCCGTCCGTCCGTCCGTCTGTCAAGACCCTTTTTCTCAGGAACGCGTGGAGGTATGAAGCTGAAATTTATATCAATTACTCAGGTCTACTGTCCCTTGAAGCTGTGAAAAAATCAAACTTCTAAGCCAACGCAATCAAAAGATACAGCCGTTTATGCCGCAAATTTTCGACACTTGCAAGGGAATCAAAACCTACAGGGTGCTTCCCGTCAGGGTGCTTCCCGTGAACTCAGAATCTTGAAATTTGGTACGAAGCAACGTCTTATAGCATAGATAAAGGAAAAATTACGAAAACCATAAATTTTTAGTTACATTACAAAATATTTTTTTTTTACGGAACCCTCGGTGCGCGAGTCCGACTCGCACTTGGCCGGTTTTTATAATCGTAAGTGTATTTGCTGATTTAGGAGCAGGGACTGAATTACCCAAAAATTACGGTACCTTTAAATTTCGGTATGACGTCATACCGTTAAATAAGGGTTACCGAAATATTGCGATACCGTTATTTTTTCCGGTAGCGAAATTCTGAGTATGGAAATGCATACCGGTATATTTCGGTAGAAGTACCGTAACCGTTATAAATATATCGGTAGCGGTACCTAAACCTTAATAAATAGGGGTTTGCTTTGACGCACCGCCTCGCCACTCTGTCTGTCGTTCACTTGCCGATTGTTGCACATTATTAGATTATAAACTACATACGCAAGTTCTAACGTCTTCCACCGCACACGCGCGCCGCGCATGCATTTCGGTACCGAAATCGTGTAAGGGTTAAATAACGGTTTAGCCCAACCTTTATTTATAAAGGTACCGGTATAGCTCAACCTTTATTTTAAACCGGTACCGGTATATTTTTGAGGTATCTTAACCTTTAACCGTAACCGCTTTCAGTCCCTGTTTAGGAGTTTATTTAGGTAGGGAAGTATTTTTAGCTTGTTTTAAAATTTGGGACGGCAAACGAATTTTAATTACTTATTTAAAAAGTATGGTAAAGTCGATTAGGTACTTCCTATTTTGCCATAGCCCATGTCATAATTCAAGTTTACCCCGTTGGACTGGTGGTTCAAAAACTGTTTTTAAATGTTTGGAACTACATAATACCAATTAATCCTTACTGCATAAATCTTAGTTTTCCGAACTTTAGATCATACTTAGCTTTCTAGTTTCAGATAAGGCTAATTGTACCTAACTACCTAATATTCATTATTATGATTTACTGGAAGTTCTTTCAAAGTTGTCTGTGTCATATAAATAAATAAATAATCGTGCTTAGGTAGGTGTTTTAATCATCATTGTTAATTTTTGAAAGTCATACAGGTCGACTTTTATTAAAATAAAGGCTGTATATTTCCCAGAAAATTTGTCACAATTATTAACCACCCACCTAGAGGTACCCAACGTCTGGGATAGGTCTCTAAAAATAAACCAAGATAATAGGTAATAAAATTACCAATCGCAAGTAAACGTGCTTAACTAATTTATTAATTTATTCGACAACTTTACTTACCTAATTTTCAACATTTCAGTTTCAACAATAAAAACTTCCAGCTTGCTATTTTGAAGAAAAATACTCAACTCGTAGGTACGGCTGACGGTAAAGTTGTTTGAGTAATTATTGGTACAACATTGTTATTTTGCCGAAGTCCGTAGTTTTCTTACGAGAGCTAAAGTTAGGAGTAACAAACCGTAGGTACTACCTACCTACTGAGGACCGGTAGGTGCCTACTCGGAGAGCATGTAGCGACTGACTTCGGATTTAATTTGTGAACTAACTAAGTACCTAGGTGGTAACTAGGTAGGTATACCTATATATATACCTATGTCGATCATGGAAGGTAAGGGAGTGGGTCGTTAGTTATTTTATGGAGATACCTAACTGCCATTATCAGAACCTACAAGTTTAATTCCAAATGCTAGGCAGGCAATTTTAATCAGGGTTCGAAATGATACCTATTACCTATCTGTTTTAGTCAAAGCTAAATTAATGAATTAAAAGTAGGTAGGGGTATGAGGTACCTACCTACTGGTCTAGGTTAGGTAGGTATAACCCGGTTCATTAAAGAAAGGAATCTAAAATGGCGGTTTTTATCATGTCCTCACGCTCGCACACTATAGTGAGCGAGCGAGAGCCATTTTAGATTCCTTTCTTTAATGAACCGGGTTATACCTAAGTAGTTTTTCTTTTTTATTATAATAATAGGTGCTTTTCTTTTAGTTATACAGGGTGGAGGGGACAACGATGCACAAACGTGAAACCCCCATATTATATCGAAATTTTTTATCGGTGAATAAAAAAAATGCCAAACAGACTGTATTATAAGTATAGGTACCTAGGTACCTACTTAAGTAAATCACGATCTCATATTAGGTACCTACCTATAATGAAGTACCTAAGTGTTTGCACTTTAACTTTACCTACTAGGCTTACACAGAGCAAGTTAAAATACTTCCTCCTCCTCGTAAGGTCTCACCGCGAGCGGCGAGCACACGAACTCTTAAAACTTATCGTCGATAAACGCTGAAGTACCGCCGGCGCCGATCGCTATTAGTTCACTAATATCCCTTGATTGAAATAGTTCCTGCAGTGCATGTAAGTAGGTAATGCAGTTTTAGTACTTTAATTTAATTACTTGCGAAGTTGTTTTTAGAAATGTTTCAAGTTTTACAACAATAGAGAGCTCAGAGCAGACCGTTACCTTTTCTCACGTTCTTTTGAATAAACAGGTCAATGTTAGATTATAATCTGATGCAGAGGATGAATCTGTAATGCCTCATCCTTTGGTACCTTATCTCGCATCTCTGGCTCGTTTTACTGGCGTAGTTATGTGAAAGGCAGACCCTTTTAGTACCTAGTGGCGTTTTAAAATGCTGATGGTCATCCTAATTTACATAAATAGGCATTCTTCCTTTACCTGGCTTCCTCTACCAAGGCTAGGTGAACTGCTCATCGTCGACACCCGGATTCGACCATCTCGAATCTTAACTCTACCTAAGGTCACTGAATTATGCATTAGTCTTTCAATGATAATAGACCTAACATTGGCCGCTCCTTGTCCATATGACAAATTTTCTCATGGAGTTACTTTCAGTGCTTATTATTTTGTTGTTTCCAAGATAAAAGTTCCTAGGTCGTTACATTTTGCAGTTAACCGGTATTGTCGGCGGATATTGTATCATAAGCTCTCATTTAATCTCGGCGGAATTGAACGGAACCGACCAAGTTTTAACCTTTTTAATTTTAGTTAGAGTTCGTGTTATTGTCTTGTTGAATTGAGGGTGGGTCAAATTGTTTTCGTTTTATGTTACCTTTGCTTAGATAAATTCTTGTTGGGATTATTTTTTGATGAATAATTTTTCTTCATTGTCAACTTGGGTAAGCGTACAGTTGAGATTCTAATATTACCTAAGGTGTGCATTTGTGCAACCTGTAAAAATTTGACGTTACGGTTGGCGCAGTGGCTGAGCGATTGGACTGCTGCGCTGCGTGTCGCGAGTTCGATCCCCACACGGAACAAATATTTTGGCCGTAGTTGTTTCGGGTCTGGGTGTTTGGTTTGTGTATGTGAGTTCAAATGTTTGTGAACGCACCCACGATACAGGGGAAATTCCTAGTGTGGGGCAACGTTTTAAAAAAAATATATTCGTTTTGCAACAACTACCTACTACGACCTACTGCACAAATTCGAATCGCTTATTGTTAATTTACAGGCGCCTGCTTTCTCACCGAGATAGTCTAAATCAAGTTTATCTTACATTGACAGTGAAATTTGAATAGTATTGTCTCGCTCACTCATACAGAAAATCGTATTCACTTTTCTCAGCTTGCACACTGTTTGCGTGACCTAAGTTCGGCGAGGTTACATCATAGATTTAAATCTTTGCTTCAAAGCATAAACTACCATGAACAGCATGGCGACCACTTTATATCCTGTCGGGGATGGCCTGACCGCAGGATTACCTGTCCCGCGGCGGTCCCGCGCCCCGCACTACTGACTAGGGATAGGACACTATCCGTGATTGATGGGATGAAAAATTGAGGCACGTTTCTGTGGCTTTGACGTGTTTATTGATGGAGCGAGGTAATCCAAATTATATCAACTTTTACAGAAAATTTATGAACGGTTGTATACATCGATCGAATGCACCACCATCTGGAATATGGTCGCCACTGCGCAACCTTTCAGCCAAACTATTCATTCTGCAACGCCGTTGGACCAATGGTGGCGGCCCGGTGAAGGAAAACATCGTGAGGAAACCGGCATGTCTTAGAACCAAAAATTCGAAGACACGTGACATCTACCAACCTGCACTGGGCCCGCGTGGTGGATTATAGCCTATCCCTCTCCAAGGAGAGGAGGCCTGAGTCCCGGTAGTGGGAACATTATAAGCTGATGCTGATGACGATTCATTCTGCAAGCAAAGTAACCAGTCCACTGCAACTTTGGCAGTTCTTCGGATTACCTATAGGTTCGCCTTACTGCGAAGTTACCTCTGAAATGTGTGTCTCCCACTGTTTTATAAGTCACGGTCCATGGATATTCACTTAATTCAGGTCGAATACCTCGAGCTTACCAACATTCCTGCACCTACCCTCGATTCTTTTAAAACGAATTCTTTTCTACCCACATTTACATATCTGTCGCCGTGGAGCGAAAAATGAAAATTATTCAGAGTTCTGTATACCTTTGTTATTTTTACACTCGTTTTACTAAAACTGAAAACTTGTGAAATCATGCGAAATTCGGTTTGCTACGTAGGGTTTCCGGAAGTAGAGTTTTATAATTTTTTAAATGCCGTTCCGTTAAAAACTAACTTATATGCGTAGGTATAACGTATGACTTTTCTTGTTCTCTCGAATAATTATTGTATAATTATTCGAGAGAAGATAAGTACTCTCACAGGGCACTACTATCAAGGTGAATAATTGGCGAGTTAAGAATGGTCTGGTTTGCTAACGATATTTCCTTCATGGGTGTCAGTGTTGCCATAGATTGACATGGTAGGTAGGTACACTAGGTACCTATTATGTCAAATGTATGGCAACTATCTATGGCAATACTACATTTAAATTGAAAAAATGTTACTAATTAAAAAATAACATTATTCGATACGGCAGAAATGTAATACAGAATGGCAGAATGTTTACCGCTGATGTGGATTGATTTGATGTATAATATGTTAAGCCTGTTATTTATTTCACCCGAAAAAACATTAAAGTACTTTATCCCCTAACATTTTTTCAATTTGCAACGTAAAGCAATACCAAACGATCCAAGTTATCGTTCGAAATGAATATTTCATCTTATCGAGGAGTAAAATTTGATGGTTCAAGGAAAACACATGATATTTCCGGGCAGGCCTGTCGATGCGGGTATATATCCGATCAAATAGCCCCCCTGCCTACCCCTGTTCATATAAATTACTGCCGGTATATTATATTTGTCGATACGAGAGTGAAATGCTTCGGTAGTTTCCGCACACGATCGGTAGACCGCGACCCGTCGGGGTCTATTACGTGTTTGTGTGTGGTTTAGAATAACAGAAGGATCTACTAGTTAGTTGTGCAGGTTTCTGGGGAAAGGGATATCATTGGGGATATAATTAAATGATTAAACAATTACAAGACATATACCTATAAATCCGAAGGGTTACCCAAAGGACAAGAAGCTACATCTAACATCTCATTAATCATCTTTAGCCTAGACTTTGCCAACTCAGTTGGGGTCGGTTACTAGTCTAGACGAATGCGGCTTAATATCGGCATTTTATATGGTACTACCTATCCATCCTTCACAGCCCAGTTACTGTAGTTGTTATGGCTCCCACACATCAACACGATACGAACGTCGCGTCGTACAACGATGCGGCGTCGTTTCACAATACGACGTCGCGTCGTGGAAATCTACGACACGACGTCGTAACGTGTCAATGCACGATACGACGTCGTGACGTTAGAAACTCACGATGCAATCCTGCGCAGTTGTCTTGTTACTGTAATGAACAAATTAACATTTATTTGGGTTCTAATTTCAAAAACATTTGAGTATTCTTTTCAGAATGCGTCTAGAGCGGTCCATTTTTCGGAATGAACTAAAACACCACCCCACTGTATCGACGGCCGTGCCGTGTATCGTGCGTGGCACATTACGTTACGATGTCGTGTTTTTATATGATGCTCATCGTAGATTTCCACGACGCGACGTCGTATCGTGTTTATGTGTGGGAGTCCTTAGACTTTCTGTTTCTGACTACCAGTAACAGTTACTGTCAAAGATCTGTGGATCAACGGCTTTCCGGGTCTTGGTATGGACAGCATTGACTGTCACCCATCCAAGAACCAACTTCAGCAAGTGTTGCCTAATCAAAAGATTGAACCGGCTGGTATTACACAGTGAAGTTAACAGTAGAAAAGTCACGAAGACCAATTATCTTTTCAATTATTTAGAAATGGTAACACACAACAATGGTTACACTTCGGAAACTGCTATTTACAAACGATAGTAGGCATCTTTGTGTAGAGTAAACAACATGATTGTTACCCAACAGTGCCCGGACAGACACGAGACGTGTAACTTGGCATGGACAAACAGACAACATTACAAAGTGATCAAGTCAATCCAATCAGACAGGTAAACACACTGGATTTAGATCAAGTGGTGAGGAAACAGAGGAAATAATATGATTTAACTAACTGTTGTTTATCTTTAATATTATGAGAGTGTTAAAGTCAAGCTATAAAAATAATACGTAATTGTTTTTAAGGATCGATAAAAACTGGGTAACACTACCACAGTGAAGCATTAAATTAAACAGGTTGCTACGGGCGTAGCAAAATGTTCTACGACCGCTACGATCTCGTAGCGGTCAGTCACCGCTACGACAAAGTCTCTTTTTCGTAGCAGACCACCAAAGCTACGCTATTTCAAACCGAATGCGAAATAATCATAGAATTCCTTATTACGACGCTCCACATTGGCGTAGGCGTATAGTTGTATGTACCTCAAACTAAAGGTCATCACTCAATGTCTTGTAACGATATTTGATGTCGGAGATGTCGATATTTCACCCAAAGGTGGCAGAAAGTAAATTAATAACTTCGAAGACCGCTCGGAGGAAAAGGTCAGTAGTGCGTGGAAATACCTGTTATTAACTATTACAGTTTATACCAAAATAGGAATTCTCGTCTTTGAAAAATACTTAGTTTTAAACACAGGATATTGAAGTCCTAGAGTTTGATATATTTTGAAATAGTCATATTTGGATGAAAAAGTCGAAATACGCTACGTGTTTTTGTGAGCTCCTTGACGGCTAGTCTTTGACTGCCGCGGTGACATCTGACCATCACTCAAGCATCAATCCACAGTCTTGTGTCTAACAAGCATCAGTCAGGTTGTGATAGATTTGATTCGTGCGACAGTTTTGAATGACAGAGTTTTTCTACAGAGCACAAAAAGTAATATTCGGAAAACCATGATCTACAGGAAAGTTCTATGGAAGTTAGTTTGGAAATCAACGCATGGAGCGGCTTGCCTGCCATCTTTTCTCTAATTCACTTGAGAAGTATACAGCCAGCTTACTGACTACCGGTAACGACTGCTCAAAGAAATTCACTAACTAGATGCTCAAATAAACTCTTTATCAGTCTTTGTAAGTAGTCAATGGCCCCAAAGTCTGACTGTCAGTCTTACCAAGCCGTTTTCTACAAATTAATATTACCCAGCCATCGGGTTGTGCAGGTCAGATAGTAATCCGATCCCAAAATAATTTGGAAAAGGCTAGGCAGTTGATTACGATACTCGGATGAAATCTAAACAACAATACTACTAACAATAACAACCTTACTATTTCAAATTCAATTCCAGCAACATTATATCGTAACGAACGACGTGTTCTACCGGAGTACCTAGAGGGGCTGCAGGGCCGCGGGGCCGCGGGGCTGCGGGGCCGCGGGGCAAGAACAAAGCAACTGTAAAAAAACAAATTCCTCACGGAGCGTAATTCGATAAGTGCGTCGTCTGACAAACGAACGGAGAACAACATGCCGACAATTCAATTATAAAATAATCTAATACTTCTTTCATCTGGTGCTGTATTGGAGAAGGATTCCACAACAACAGAGTCGGAGCGAGTAGGTATTAGAGTGAAGCTGCAATAAGATTAAAAATAAAATGTCAGTAAATTAGAACTGACTGTATAGTTTAGAACTTTAGACCTTACAGTTTATGTTGATCCGGCTCGAAGGACCACCAAAATGCGCGATATAGACGTTACAACTTAAGTTGATGTTGTTAGATACACTGATATTGATAGATAACTTAGATATTGATAAAAAACATGAAAACGTGATAAATTGATGCCCGGTATGAATTATAATCATGTATTAAATAATGCTGGTTCGACGCAGGTAATGTGCCATATTTATTTGAAACTATGCTGCACTGTACTTACACCGACATTTTTGGTTGTGTTAAGAAGGAAATTAAAAAGATTTGCTCTAAGAATTTCAGTCAGTGAAGATGACGTACGAAGAAGAAAATATATTTTACCAACTATTTATATGATCACTGCGAAAAGTGGCCTGTCTGTCCCCACCTTAAAACAGTATCGCGCTGGACATTATTTGTTCCGGGACAAACGAACAAAAACATTGTCGTATCTATTGCTTTAGCAAAAACACGATATATATTCCGTCGTTGTATTTTAATTCAATCCTATGTTTTGTTAGGAAATTAGTTTTTCGCAGGGACGATGTTTTGTCGTGTTTGGTCGCAGGGTAGCAGGGTGGAGGGTAGTGAACCGCGCTTTTTGTTAGCTTCAGAAATTCCGATAAATTGGACGACATGCGATGTTCGGCGTTTGATAAATCTTGTTTTTATGACCTATTTGTTGTTGTATTTTCTTTGTAACGAATACACGTTTTGTTGTGTGGCGACAGAATGGGTTTGAGCTTGATTTGATACATAGAGCAATATTTGAATGGGTCATCGTACCTTTCATTGTAAAAACACTTGAACAAAAATGCCTTGCCATATTTTTTTTTATTGGAAACAGTAAAATAGAGAGCGAGAGGTGTTTATTACTTTTTTTTAATTTGTTTAATATTATATTCCAGAAAACTCAAATTTCTCAATCTAAATAATAGTCGCCTATCATTATTTTACCAAGCTATGATGAATCAACCACATTTTTAAGATGTGTACAATAGTTTCCACAAAATCGGATCATTTTAGCTCTCCTACTAATTACCTACGGCTACATCTTTTGATGTACACACAAAGCTCGCCGCCTCGCGAAGTTTACAGGTAGCCCCGCAATATAAATGACCGAAGCTTTTAGCGTTACTTCCCAAGAACTCGCGTAAACTGCTGTTTAGAGGAAGTACTTAAGTGCGGAAGGTCAGTTAAGACGGATTGTTCAGTTAATCTTAGGCCTTTATACATAAATCAAGGTCAAAATCCTCCTTTTGGGCTTCATCTCAGTCGGGTAAAAATGGCGTCCGAAGGAGAAAATTATTACTAGAGCTGTCTGTGACAGTAATGCCTTATTTATTTTAAATTAAAGGTTTTATAATAAGACAAATGTCTGTAGCAGACTAAAGTATGGTCTGGCAGAAATATACGCACTTACGTAACTGAAATAATCTCTTTTTTATTATATTGTTGTGCATGTGTTGGGTTTGACTTTTAATAATTTCTCAGTTGGTACTAACGTCCCAAATCTGTTTTATTTGGCAAAACATTCGCTTCTTGATTGAACCCGCGACACGCAGCGCAGCAGTCCAATCGCTCAGCCACTGTGCCAACCGCTACAGCCAGGGTACCGCCGTATGATTCCATAAGAATGAACCATATCTAGAAAAGTTTGCACTATACTTACCCCCGTATTTATAGTCAAGTCAAAGTAATTACTTGGACTTAAGTAATTAGGTACGAGTATGGGCGAGAATTTAAACGAAGTTAGAACCGTCAATGAAAGCAAAACTAAGAATTCTAACGTTTGATAGTTCTAACATTAAGGAATTACTAATCTACAGAGAAAAAATCGTATCTTAAACAATGACATTGACTCAAGTAATAGTAATGACTTGTTTATAAATACGGGTGTAAATGTTTTAGATTTCAAAATGCACACGCAGATAATAACACTGACACAACATACAGTCACCCCAACACCAGTCAGTCATATCCTGCATCATTTTCCTCGCAAACAGCAGCAGACGCACGACAGTCGCATGCGACTTGTACAAATAAATGCGGCTGTGTAGACGAGCGACTGTTTGCTGCGCACTCCGATGAACTGGAAAGTTCCTCGATTTGTATTGACTTAAGATAGAATTGTTAGGCTTGTTGTTCCTCGTTTTAAATGTACCTTTGTGTATTTAGAATATTGAGCAGGAGTTTACACAGACAACTTCGGTTGATTTTGTAATGTTTCCGATGGAGAAGTTCTGTGCTCATCTGTTGTAATACATAATATAACATCACGCCTGGTATTCCCAAAGGGCTTGGCAGAGGTGTTCCCGTTAGTACACCCACATTTTGCCAGTTAAGTTTTTATGTAAGTCCCATGTCTCATGTAAAAGACGGCGAGCCTATTGCCTTCGATTCAGTCGGGCCCAAATGCAGACTCCGCGGCTGCTACTGAGATAATTATATCTGATGGTAAAACCCAATATAACTTTGCCTAACCTAGGAATCGAACCTAGTACCCCATGCACAGCTGTCGCTCATCAGCTCCCGTAGCATGGCGATTCTATCTCTATTCTACCAAGAATAGACAAAGATTTTTCCATATAATTTAACGTGAAACCTTACTACAATCTGTCATTTTGTCGATTCTTCCGTCGACAAAACCCGTTTCTTCGGTGGTCATGCTAAGCCAGCTGGTGTAATAATAACCTTGTATTAAAATCGTATACACACGTGTTCGGATTCGACTTGATTCTAGTAGAGTAGATATCTGTTCGAGAAACGGTCTATCGACTAGCTGGAGTTTAACCAAGATAAGTCGGACCCGGCACGGGAACGTGGATATTTGTACAAACAAGGAGAGGCATAGGCCTAGAAGGGTGAAATATTGTTATTGTTTCGAGTTGAGGCGGTCTTGTTGTTCTACGAATATTGCCGAATCGTATATATGTACCGACCCGATCTTTTGTGTAGCACCTTAAACGACTGTTGTAAGAGCCCATAACACGATCATTTGCAATCGATTTGCATCAAATGAGCCGCTTACAATATCTAGTACTTACCTACATTTATTCGATTTATATAAAAACAGCACATCAGAAAAACAAGAAACAAAATATCAATATAACGAGGACAAATCAAATAAAAATTAAATTTTCCTCCCCAAAACCAATATGGAAAAACATTTAATCATATTTGGTACTTGTGTTCATGGATGTGAAATATCTCCGGAGCCACTCGTGCGTCATAACAAGTGCCCTCAGAATGAAGTAGTCGCGTTCAAACCAATATCTCGTTTTCTTCACAACATTATATTAATTTACTTTTTAAAATTATATGGGCTCTTGAACTACGCGACTCCTAAACTTCGCTGGTAACTAGAGCCGAGGTATGGAGTTTCCCAAAGTAATGTTTGGACTTTTTATGGGTTTTCGTTTTTATGGGGGATTAATAAGTCGGGGGAGGTAGCTAGGTAAATGGATTTCTGAGGAAAACTTTTAGTAAGTTATAAAACTTTTTGTGACTTCTCGTACCTAACTGTGTTAGAAGGAATATTTGTTTAATCTCTGTAAATAGCTTAATTTAATCCAGTATCTTTTTCCAAACCTGTGGATGTAGAATTTTTTCGAAGGAATCCTTCATTCTTAGTCAATATCATAAAATGTTTAAAACATTAAAATTGTAGATAGGTATAATAAAAGCTGTATTATTGATGTTTGATAATAAAAAAATCCCAATAAACCAGAAACTCCTCGTACATCACAATTTGCCAACACGTATTCGTGATACTGACATTGTAATCGTCGGCTGAGCAAGTTCCCAGTCCCGCGCTCCCCCGGGATTGCTCCGGGACTTCGCCGGGATCCCGGGGTCTCAATTGGGTCAAGACGTCCTAGAGACAGTGTCTCGTTAATCGTATTCATCTGTAAGCGTTTAGGGACATTTTCCGGAGGCTGATTTGATGTTTTGGTTTGGGACGACTCTACCATTATAAATTGAAGCGGTCGAAGAAATATTGTGCGGAAATACTTGGTCGCAGTATATAAGGTCCCATTAAAATAGGTGGACAAAATTTTAGAAATCATTCAGACCACCAAAATAAGGACAATGATAAAAAAAGATAATAATAAAAACGCATTAGATACTTACAAAAAAATAAAACAGCTAGCGAAAATACACTAAAAGTGTTAGATATCCAACATTTTATGTCAAAAAAATTCACTTTAATCAGTGTTTTTTTTACTTGGATATTATGTTTGGTTAGACGAACTGAACGCTGTGTTAAAATTTGTCCACCTATTTAAATGGGACCTTATATATACTGAAATGTTCACTAACGTTTTGGGCGTTTTAATATTCTTTTTTTAATAGATTGTGTGAATGTTTTTTTTGTGTGGAACTATCCAATTGTAATTCCCGCTCGTGATCGGCTTTTCAACGTGTTTTTTTTTTAAATTCGTTGTGTTTTAAAACAGAACGTGTATTTATTTAGGAACACTATCAACAATATTGGAAATGTCGAACCCTCCAGATATAAAACGACACAAATTATGAACTAGGAACTTACTTGTGTGACCTTTCAGAGGACATTCACGAACTTTGCCCATTGACTGCACGACCTTTTCACGAAATTTCAGCTTTATGCTTCACTGGGTCCCAGTCCGTAATTAGGTAAGTACAACAAAATACCCTCAAAATTAAATTGGAAAACTGCTTTCAGCAACTGTCGAAAGTTGTGAACAGCAGGCGTTAGAACTTGTTAGTTCAAAGCGTATCTATTGAATAAACAGCGGTTTTCAACTATCCAACTATGTCTGTAAATTAGTGTCCATGGATTTAATTGGCGACACCGAGGGGAGGTGAAGCAGGGGGGGGGGGAGACGTGTGTCGTGCGGACAAAGCCGGGCTGTTGGCCGGCACCGCACGACGGCCGTTCTCAATTAATTTCAACACAACTTACCGGGTTCGACTCCCGGCTGAAGCTCGTGCCAGTGGTTCGGAAAGTTTGAACTGTTTGCACGTGGATGGTCAGGTGGCGTTTACGTTCCGGAATTTCATGTATGTGTGGAATTTAAGACATTTCGCATTAGGTTAGTCTTAGCTTATTTGCGGAGACTAAAACTCCCCATATAGGTAAGTTCCATGAGTCTCACCTAGAATGAGATGACTGGAGTTGCATTTAAACTCCACACAGTTTCGTATGAAGTTTTAAACTACACTTAGTAGTAAGTTGAAGAGTGATGCTACAGGGTACAGTTGTATTAATTTAATCCTCAATTTCGAGGCATGTGAAGAGTCTCTTTCGGCGGGAGAGCACAAAGTTTGAGAAGCCGCGGCTTGCTAGCGCCACTAGCGCTGCAACTTTGCATATTAATTTGTTATTAGTTGTTTATTGAGCCCCTGACAGCTGAAGTTGCCACATAGTTGCGATGGTGGCGCCACTGTGTGAATAACGCGGTTTAGGTATTTATGATGTTATTATTCACTGAGCTGATCAAAATAGGTTGTGTCTGCAAAATATTGAATATAAATAAAAAATATATATAAAAATAAATAAATAATAATATAATAATAATAATATACATAAATTTCTATTAATTTTCACTCCTCTTGCTCAAAAAGAACGTCATAATAATTATAATGACGTTCTTTTTGAGCTTACCAGAGCGGGCGTAAAATTGCATATATTGCCCTAGGGCTAAAAGTAAATCTCGTACGACAACTTGTACAGCCAGCTGGTGCGTGATTTAGTTTCAAGTAAAAAAATGATTTATTTTAAAAAATGGAACTAAATGCGCTGAATGCCGAACTCTTTGGTAGAATGTGTGCGTTGCATTGCAGCTACAGAAGAAATAAAAAAAGGCATTGGCGCGAAATTTTTGGAATTGTATTATTAAATTTAATTTAATTTTTAATAAAATATGCTCATATTGAACATGGGTATTTTATTTTCTCTCAATCGTAGTGAAAAGTACAGTACAAAAGTACATTATAACTCGGTTCCTATTTACTACCTCGCTAAAGCTCGGTAGTAAAACTACCTCGTATATAATGGGTCATTTTAGGCCCTTGTATTACAATGTACTATTCTAAATTGCTCAACAAGCCTATCGTATTCCCCGCAATTCTACAATGACATGGGAGTTCATTTAATTTTTAACCGACTTCTAAAAAAGAAGGAGGTTCTCAATTCGGATGTTTGTATTTTTTTTTTTTTAATGTTTGTTCGGGCATAACTCCGTCACTTGCTAACCGATTTGAAAAATTCTTTCTTTGTTGGAAAGGGTATACTTCCAAAATGGTCCCATATTTTTTTTTCGAAATCGGACAAGCGGTTTTTGAAAAATCAACAAAACTAAAAAAAAACTACATTGTCCACATTGACCCATGAACATGTGAACCACTAAAAAGTGAAAAATAAAAACTTTTTAACAAAAAATAAAACCGACTTAAAAAAAAAACACAAAAAAGTGAAAAATAAACTTTAGAAGAAAAACCAGTCTCTGAAGTCGGTGGCAAAAAAATGAAATCAAACAAACAAAAGTCACCGACTTCAGAGACTGGTTTTTCTTCTAAAGGTTTTTTTTCACTTTTTTGTGTTTTTTTATGAAGTCGGTTTTATTTTTTGTTAAAAAGTTTTTTTCTAATTTAATTTAAATGAGTTTATCTTTATTGCGTGCATTGTAGTGATAAATAAGTATCCGAAGTTTTATTTAACCCAAGTCAATGTTTGAGCCGATTTCATCTTAATCTTTTCAACCGTTATGGCGTGAAAATTACAAATACAACAGAGTTACATTCATATTTATAATATTAGTAGATAAGATGGATCAATGATGGGTAGTGTAGGGAAGTATGGATTAAGAAGATAAAATGTTGGGTCTACTCCAAATATATTGGGATAAAGGTAGGTGAATCATGATGGTATGTATTATACATATAGACCAATGCACTATAATAGTACATTATGGTACAAGTGTGTAACGTTGGTGATTACCGCAGAGGCGCCATTGAGACCCGCCGCGAGCCGTCAGGTGAGGGTCTTAAGAAAGCCGAGGACGGTAATCATCAATACACACGTGTATCATACGACGTTTTTCAACACACTTGTGAAGAAAATAATACTAAAAAGTCATCTAAACAGTTAAAACGAGTTCTGATTTTTTGTCACAATAGCGGGAAAAATTAATCGGTTTTCCTATGCGCGCGCATCTACAGTTCTACCAATTTATCTGTGCATGCGGGAAAACACGGAACTAAAATAAATGTACTAAGTTTTACGTAGCAATGCATTTTTTCTTGACCAGTGGCGCCACCATGAAATTCACACTTAAAATGGTCATACTGTAAAAATATGGCGGTCGACCATAGACTAAATGAATGACGCGATAGAGTTTTAGCCACGTATAAAATGAGGAAAAAGTTTTCTTTATTACAGAAAAAATAAAAGTTATATTATTTGAGTGAAAGTTTCATTAAATAAAAACGTACAAGTTGAAATTATCTATTTAAATTCAAATTCGCATGAAATTAGCAAGCACTAAGTACATTAATTTATTTTTACTATTGAACACGATCTTTTTTGTATCGAAACTTTTTTATGAACGTAGCAACTCAACCAATAAAATTTAAAAAAAAACTTTATAACTCACTAGTGAATAATAGCAATGAAAAAGTCACAGTTTGATTATAGATGTCATTATGTGCCTAATTGCGGTGAAATTATAGCCACTTTATGAGCAAGTGTGTTGAAAAAAGTTTAATTTGTAATTTGTGATTGAGAACCAATTTCTATTTAAAATATAATAATATACTTTTATTTTCAGACCAATTTTGTCCATCCATAATTGTTAGTAACAAAGGTATAAACTATGTTAGTATTATGTATTATTAGGAATCAGAAGTGAAATACGTGAACAAAATAAACAATGTTTATTATCTTTTGAATTACACTTTTACAAAAATATCAAGACAAACATTTTAAACAATAATCAAATAGAAATAGCACTAGCAAATGGAATAATCAGTACACGAGCAAAAACATAAACCAAAATTAGCGAAGCACACGATAATAGTCGGGTAGCAAGTCCTTTCCGAGCGCCATCCAAGCAAAAAGTGACCGTTGCAACGCCGCTCGCCTCGTTTTATGAACTTCTGTTGGTTGCTGCACGACGACCGGATGCTAACCGCACGGCTACTGGCTGATGGCGTGACTTTGAGCCAACAGTATTATCATTCACAAAAATTCAAATAATCAGAAATACAATAATTACAACAAAATACACATGTCATGTTAGTTATAAAGGTCTTAAAACTACGTTAGTATTACATCAAATCACATGTCAAGAATCAGTATTCTACGTCACATGAAGCTGCATGAATCTCCCCAGCAAAACCCATACACTAATAGGATTAAAATTGAAGCGAATTACGGCTAACATTTCCATACATCTATATTGTAATTCCGCAGCCATACCCAAATAAAAACGTGGACTTTGGGAATGATATTAATAATGGCATTTTCGTCAATCGTGAGGAGTCCCTAATGGATAGCGGGGCCGCTCATGAATATTTATTCCTCGGCGTGATGCGACGGCGAGGGTCCCAGAGACCCCGCTAGGTACACTCCGTGTTGACTTCCATCAAAGTGAAGGTAGGCAGGCAGTAAGCCATGTTTCTCTTGGAGAATGATCTTTTGACGGAAATTGCTTCGGTTTTATAAGAATTAAAATATTAAACAAACTGACTTTCCGATCTGAATTTATTTTAGAGAAAAAAGTCTTGTAAGATTTGTTTGTCTTGAAGAAAGTTCGTTTAGAATGAATTAGTAATTCTTAAAGAATTACAACTTTTATCCTCGAAAAGTAAAGATTAAAAGATATTGGAAGCAAATACAGAAAAATAAAATTCCACAGCCACAGATCTTACTAAAAAACAAATATAGAACCAGCTGTTGACCCTTCTTCTAGTTGCATGGAAATCTCGTTGAAACCTGTGCATTTGACACGGAGGAGGCCTCACAAGGACCCGCCGACCCCACTTTGCCAACGCACGCTCTGACTCGCGATAAATTTGCAATATTGGGCTTTACAGGTTACAGACCTTGCCCGTGGTGACCTCGACTTGCTCGCTTTCCGAAAAGATCCGAACTGAGATCACTGAATATGATTCCTCCACCTTACCATATTTATAGTGGCATTTCTTTTGCGTTTATTATTGTTTCATATAAGTTTTAGCACTGCAGTATTTACCTAAAATCTTTAACATAACATAACATCACGCCTGTATCCTTGCAGGGTTAGGCAGAAGTTTACCCATATAACTGCACCCACATTGCGCCAGTTATATCTAACTCCCACGTAATATAGGGCGAACCAAATGCCATCAATCGGGCAAAATTCCATACTCCGCGGTTGCTATTGAGAAGTTATCGATGGAAAAACCCAATAATACTTTGGCCGACCCGGGAATCAAATCCCGGACCTCACTAGACCAATGAGACAACCTATAATCAAATTACAATAAATGCAATGTTGATAGTATCAGGGCGTCTAAAATGGCCGCTTTAGGAGATCATAATACGAATTGCTTTAAAAGTGTAAAATAAACCTTTTATAATAGTAAGTGTGTCTGTGACCATTTTACGAATTTTAACGCAACTCGTATTATTTTCCTATTATGATCTATTTTCTTAAATTGTCACAGACGCATTAAAAGGTTCATTTTACGCTTTTTAACGCAATTTATATTATGATCTGCGAAAGTGGCCATTTTAGACCTCCTGCTACCCGTATTCTCGATGATAAAATGCAGCAGTCAAAACGAAATGAAAATCTGAATTCGAAAATAAATTACCGCTTCTCTCATATTCAAATCCAGCGTTTGAAACCGTTGATGTTAGATCACATTCATCCATATTTATGTACCATCAGAACCTTTTATCTAAAATATGGCGTATGAAAAACGAAACAGGACACACACAATATGTTGATGGATACGTATGTCGGTCTGACAGTGATATGAAAAGCTTATCTATTACAATTTATCTGTCGCGTCCGGCTTGGGTAATGGGTTCGATCCCCAGTCGTGACAGTCCCCGATGCGGCCAAGATCGATGTGTGTTTGCTGTCATTGTAGCAGTGGTGTGAGTGATGAGAAGTAGCGTTTTATTAAGAGCGTATGGTACCTCAAACGCGAGTTTTATAATGCGTAAAAATATATGATTCACTGCAGTAATCAACATCAGAAAAATATATGATATTCTTCAGGATATATGCTAGTGCCATAGTCTTGTGAAAACATAATACAACTAACTTTGCTCGATAGAAAAAAATCGCAAAGATACCTCTAAAAATTTCTTTTAACGAGTAAAAACCATACTAAAATACATGTCATCGTTCTGATTTTTTTGCCAAATAATTCTACAAGCAACAAACTAAAGTCATAGTGTTTTACTTTTTTAGTCCAATCAATAGTTTTTTTGTAAATCGCAAAATACCACTAATTTTGCACTATTCGGCCGTAGCGAAAGACGTAACAACCGCTTTGTAGTGCAAGCTGATTAGAACTTTATACTAACAGTATTTCAAGCGAAGTTTGAACCACCACAAATAGGGTTGCTAATCTGAGGTAGCATACGCTCTTAAGTGTTTTTGAGTTATATTGATTGATGGCCAGGTGCATACCGATGGAATTACGTTGTGACCTCTATTTTCAAAGAACAGTTTTTATGGAAATGTAAAAGATTTGGGTGATATGCGAGTTTAGGTACCATTTTAACGGGAAAGACTCTAAAAGGCGTATTTCTCACTTATAAAGAGGACCATACTAACCTACCGTTTCCCTGTAAGTTGGTAATCTTCCTGTCTCCGAGCCGGGAAAAAATATGTATACCTAAACCCAATCAGTTTATCTGACCTAAGAATTGAAACGTAGTATAGCATGATTAACCACTAAACTGGCTTTTATTAAGCAAGAAGAAGAATAAGTCATGTATTTTACTTAAAAAATCATAGAACATTTCTCTCCCGCTTCAACGTATAACTTGTACATCTAAACAATGCACACTGTACTGCATTTCAGAGAATATTTGCCATCAGATTGTTATTGTCAAAGCGTCTTGCAGATAACCACATAATAATATTGTTTCCGGTCATTCCGCACTACATCATATAGTCATTTTGTTTATCATACACGTAACATAACGCCGAAAGCTAAGCTGAGCTAAACGGATCTAAGCTGAGCTAAGCTCTTTTTCACGAAGATGGAGGCAGAGGTAGGTTGCATCAGGCAACTTCGGCTAATGTAAGTAAGCTACACCGTAATTTACGATTTAAAAAAAATTAAACCGACTTCGACAAAAATAAAACACAAAAAAGTGAAAAATAAAAAATCAGCTTCTGAAGTCGGTGACTTTTTAACCGACTTCAAAAAAGGAGGTTACTATGTTCGTGTGTATGTATTTATTTATTTTTTTTTTTTTTATGTATGTTACCTGATTTCTCCCCCGTTTGTGGACCGATTCACAAAATTCTTTTTTTATTTGAAAGAGTAAACTCCTGAGGTGGTCCCATTTTTTTGGTGAAGATCTGGTGCTGATCTTCGGAGATATACAATGGAACTCTTCAAAAATAGACGGCAAATCTGTCGTAATTGCTGGAATCGCTTGGATGTTTATTGAATATACCATTATCATGACGTAACATCACGCCTGTATGCTCTGAGGGGGTATGCAGATGTGTACGATACACATTTTTTTAGTTGTTATATGAATTTCATAGACACGTATTACATGTTTCGTGCTTTTTCTGACGCTATTCAAGTATTCGCATCTAGCAGTCATCACTTTTATTCATGTTGATGAGCTGATAATGGAAGGTATACTACTCCTCAACGGTTAAGAGTTGAAAGCAAAAATAGGGGAATTTTGAAGGTTAAGGGTTAGGTTTCTTAGTTGAATGTTAAATGCATAGTAAATATTTGTATAGGATATAATATAGGTAGGTACCTATTACAACTAAAAATGAAAAAATAAAAAAAACTTTTTTGCAAAAAAAACAACCGACTTCAAAAACACCAAAAAGAGAAAAATAAACTTCAGAAGAAAAATCAGCTTCTGAAGTCGTTGGCAAAAAAATAAAATCAAACAAACAAATGTCACCGACTTCAGAAGCTGATTTTTCTTCTGAAGTTTATTTTTCTCTTTTTGGTGTTTTTGAAGTCGGTTGTTTTTTTTGCAAAAAAGTTTTTTTTTGTTTGTTTCATTTCATGTTTTTGCCACCGACTTCTGAAGCTGATTTTTTATTTTTCACTTTTTTGTGTTTTATTTTTGTCGAAGTCGGTTTTATTTTTTGTAAAAAAGTTTTATTTTTCACTTTTTAGTGGTTCACATGTGCTTACCCCTTCACAACGTACCGGCGTGATGTTATGTTATGAACTGGTGTAAACAATAGACAGTCATGACATTTCAGCAATCCCAGTCCATTTTGTTGTGGAATTTTCTTGGCCACATTTCTTTGCCTGAAACTCGACTATCTACCACTCGTGATGAAATCGTCACCAGACAAACACCATAACATAATTAGGGCTTTTATTTCTCCCATGGGTGAGGTGAAAGGGTGCTTGTAGTACACCCACATTTACTGCGGTACTCAGAAAGTATGTCAAATCTTTACTAAGTGACGGCTAACGTTATCATTAAATATCTCTACAAAACTGTCAAAACCCTTACTAAGTGATCGCCTCAGTAATCATTACAACTCTGAGTGCGGCAGTTAATTTGCATTGTTTAAGTGGCATAAAGGTTTGATGTAATGAAACAAAAAACAATCCAAACAGTAATACAAGTTTAATTCATCGTTTAAGCTTTTAAAAAAACTTAATAAACTTACAAAACAACCTGAAAGTAATAAACTTATACGTTTTTAATCCAAGAAATAAAGTTTAACTGTAGGAAAGTAGTGGTAGTCCCGCACAGTTTTTCACGATTTCAAACCATTTATACTGAGTGGTTTAAATTAACCGCGACTAACGAAGGGGTTAGCGTGACGTGGCCACTATTCAACTTACCCATTTTAATTGTTCACTGTTTGAATTCAACTATTTCTGTTATTTTCTGACTTCAACTACACCTGCACTTAAAATTGAACCTTGACGTGAATGTTTTGTTGTATATTTCCGATTGTTAGGTTCATTTACGTGTATAATTATTTTTATTTTGTAACTGTAGATTCACCTGCATTGGAAATTGAACGTTGATTTTAATACAATACAATACTTTTTCGATTGTTCGGTAAAGTAAAATATTTATTTGTTTTAATAAGCTAGTAAAAGCCGCGGCTTTGCGTGAATTCTGTATAAAAGAGTATTTCATGTGATCCGCTCGGCCGCCTCACACGCCTCATTTGAATTAAAGGTTAACGCACACTTATTAACACGGTACAGGACCAGCATAGCCTCAACCCGAGCAGTTCAGGATTCTGTCTATGATGCTCTTTACACACATAATCTATGCGCACATATAAGTATAAAAGCAAGACTTTAGGCCTTAAACAATAGAAAGTTACGAAAGGCGGAGCATTTTAGGGGAATGTCTAACGTAAATGTTAACGTTCAAAAATTGCTTATTAACAGCGTAATTTGAATAATTGACTTTTGATTTGACTTTGTTCGGGATCAGCAAGGTAACGTCGTCTTACTTTCGTTTTCTAACACACCTTCACCCGGCCTTCACCACCCGCCGTACATCTAACCAGCTTAGAAATAATTGTGTTAAATCATCATTATCATCATCTTTCAGCCAAAAGACGTCCACTGCTGGACATAGGCCTCCCCTAAGTGTCGCCACATTGTAACCAGTGATACGGACGATAAAACTGATGAAAGAATTAGACATTAAAAAGTTTCCATTATATTAAAAATTATTCAATAGCTGTCTGATGTGAGCAATAAAAACATAGATCAGCCATTTATTTTTATTTTTTATTTTTAAAAACATAGATCAGATTGACTGGCCTGTTGGTCTAGTGGTTAGTGACCCTAACTGCTATGCCGGAGGTCGTGGGTTCGATTCCCACCCAGGACAAATGTTTGTGTGATGAGCACGATCATTTGTTCTGTGTCTGGGTGTAATTTATCTATAATATGTATGTATTTAGAAATATATAAGTATGTTTATCAGTTGTCTAGTACCCATAACACAAGCTCTGCTTAGCTTGGGACTAGATGGCGTTGTGTGATAGTTGTGGAATATTATTATTATTATTTACTTTTCCAAAAAATAAATAATTAAGAAAAAACTTTAATAGCAGCACACAATTTTTTGATCGCAAATGGCCAGTGACTTTTATTTTTATTTTATTTAATATGGGCTTACTCTTGACCTCAATCTTGCCCTAAGGGCAGAGATGAGGTCGACGATGGAACGAGCTTACCCAGAAGAAGCCTATTTACTCGTGACTTAAATAGATTGGGGTTATATGAACTCGGGAAAACCGACGCAGGCAGGGTGTTCCACTCCTTGGCTGTACGAATAATGAAAGACTTATCAAAACGCTTCGTACGAATGTGTGGAACATCGACAAGGTATGGGTGATAACCTGCAGTACGCCTAGTCTCTCGATGGAAGAAGGGAGATGGTGGAATAAGCTCGTGGAGCTCACGTGACTCTTTCAATTCTGAAATAAGCTACATCAAAAAGATTTAACTCCAAAACCATCCTACTTAATAATGCTTGAAATCTTTCGCTAAAAGATCCTTGTAACACCATCGGAACTACCCTTCACGCACTCGTTGTTAAATTTTGTTGTATTTTAATAAAATAACAACAGCCAATGTGATACTGACAGCACATTAATTAGCGAGTATACTTTATAATTAGTGCAGTAATTAATTTGGAAATGCCGGTTGTGACTGTCAATTTTCAGAAGTGGCCTTTGGCTGACAAGATAATGAAGTTCGTTAACAATGTGTAAAACAATTACCAGGTGAATCGGGATTATAACTGTAATCAATTCCTATCGTCATGGCAAGCAGATCGGTGGATATTCACAGAATGTTAAAGCTATTAGATTACTAACTTACTTTGCCTGATTTTAGAAAAAAAATGTGTTGGTATTTACAAATATTTCAGTAGTAAAAATATGTACAAGTATCAAAAGGGGAAAAGTATTACCTGGCGTCAATTTGTTCACATTGTTGTCAATAGGAAAAGTGCCCCAGTAACATAAGTATGTTGTTAACGTAACTGAAAAGCTAAAAAAATTGAAATGTTTTCCTTGTTATTCCTTGTTATATAATCCTATGTAATATTAGAATTACTTAACATTACGCCATTAAAATATACCTACCTACAGGAGCAGAAAAAACCTTATTTTACCCAATTATTTATTACTCAGAAACGAAATTAATGAAATCCCTAATTATTTCCGGCATCAACCCTTCGTTCACAGTATAGGTAAGCACAGTTATCGCTGATTCCCCTAATGCCGCTCAACACAAGGTGTGAGGCGGCAATGATTAATTTACAAACAAATGTATTATTAATCAGCACTTGGGTGTGGTTGCGCTACGACAGCCGTCCTTGGGGACGAACGGTTCATTATACCAATCATGAATAGGGGTTTGGTATCCGGTAAATAGGCATAGCGGAATCAGCCTGTAATGTTCCCACTGCTGCTACCCAAGGTTTCTTTCTATATGAATGAGTGGGCTATAATCCAACAGTTCATGATAAGCGGTCATCTCGTGTGCTCCCACTGCTCCCTCGCTCTTTTGTATTATAATATAACTAGCTGCTGCCCGCGACGTCGTCTGCGTGAACGCTATACAGCACCAAAAATACCTTTCCATTTACCCGTTTCTTCTTTACATTTTATATCTACAGAAAGTGCAGTAACAGAGGGAGACTGTCTTTTGTAAAATTGACCTTCAAAAAGTGCTGATTTTCAGCCTGCTTTAGTCATAAGTTGTGACTGAAGCAGATGGAGAAAAAAATGAATTAGGAATACAGAATGGGGTAAAAATACATACTTAAAGGACTTCTCGATAAACCATAGTAGTGGTTTGGCTCTCCGTAGTCAAAATGTATAGAGAGTCAGGACTGGTGACGCGGGAGCAAGCGAAGTACAATTTATTGCCCGTGTGAGAAGCAGTTCATCTAGAGGTCAGTTCGCAGATAGGTTCCGAAGAAGCATAATCGGGACACTGACCTTCAGCTTGATGGTATGCGCTGGAGGTCCACTTGCTGACAGGGAGGGAGTTCAGAAATTCCACGGGATAATGTGTGGCGTCATCTTGCTCGACCACACACAATGTCTATAGTGGTGTAGACCACTTCATTCCGTTCAATTTCCGAGAGAATGCATTCGTTAATTGCTGCAGCCTGGTCATTTTTGGGCGTCAAAATAGCCCGCTCACACACCCAACAATTCTGTTGGTGCGGTATACGACTGATGTCCCCATACACACAGCGAATGGGTTCTTCTTAGATGGATACAACTATAATGAGAGATTCTGGAAGCACCACCTGTCCACCTCTCTCCTCTGGTAGAGTGCCTTCGCCAAGACTTAGAAAGACATCTAATAATTCTTGAGCACGTGCATTGCCGCCGAGCCGAGCTCTCATATTAATGGTCAAGCGCAGAGTGCGATCTCGTGATCACAACGAAGATCGTTTCAATGAAGCATTCACCTCGTCAGCCCTCAATCCCCGCGTCACCACGGGCGCTTCCCGGCGCTTGTCGGAAATCGCCACTGAACAGAACTGTGACACCACCCATCAAATGTTCGTTCCTGCGGATGTCCTGCAGGGTTCTGTCCACGGCCTCAACTGCCTTCCTATTGGCCATCGTACACTCATCCCATACGATCAGAGAGCAATCCTTCAGCACGGGTGCCTTATCATTGTTACGTGACGCACCACAAACAGGCGTTTCGGCACTCTCTAAATCGATAGGAATTTTAAACATGGCATGTGCTGTCTTGCCACCCGGAAGCAGTGTGGCAGCGATTCCCGACGACACTACAGCAATGGCCATTTTGCCTTGCTTCCTGACCTCTGCAAGTATGCCAGTTGTAACAAATGTTTTTTTCTGTTCCACCAGGAGCATCCAAGAAAAACATTTTACCCTGGTTTTGCCCAACGCTTTCAAGGACGGTGTCATAAATTTGTTTTCGCTCTGAAGAGAACAAAGCGACATGGTCATTTCGTGTGGTAGTCATTACACCCGGATCGTAAAATGCCTCAGCGTTTTACTCCTGATTTCCGCGGTCTTGATGCGGTGATGATTGGGGAGCTGGTAACCCATATTCGACCAGTGGATTGCCGCCGATAGAAATGACCACGTGTTGAAGTGAACTGCGACAGGTGTTCAGCACGCGTTCATCAGTTACTTCGACTTTGTCTCTAGTAGCACGCCTTAAAAGCTCGGAGAATATCTTCAGACAGATGATGGCGATACTTCTCCCACAATGCTACCGGGTTTGCGACTCCACAAAACACCAAGATGACGGCAAACAGATGACGCATGCGGCTGTGACTGTTACTGACGCTCGCCTCCGCGAAGGTGTCATTCCAGTTTTGGTCACCGTCGAGAAGGTGACTTCGAGGCTGCGCGGTTAGTGGGATACTCCACGCCATCAAATGTCCTCAGAAAGGCGAAAGACGTTGGGCCTCGGACCGTGTGAAGTAACAACCGCAGAAAATAGCATTCACCATTATTCAGGTGCACGGTATAAACTCTACCCAATGCGGTATCCTTGAAAATTCCCGGAAAACCTTCCACAGCACGTCCTCGTCGATGTCGGTTAAATACACCCCTTTTTTCTATTTTTTGAACTGCCTCGTTGGTCTAGTGGTCGTAAGCGCGACTGCTGTGTATGAGGTCCTGGGTTCGATTCCCGGGTCGGACAAAAAGTATTAAGTATTGGGTTTTTCATTAGAAACCCAATAGTAGGCCGGAGTTTGGAAGTTGGCGGTATAGTACCCCCGTGCCTCGGAAAGCACGTTAAGCCGTTGGTCCTGCGCCTGATCTCTCTCCGGTCGTGTCGGATTGCCGTCCCATCGGACTATGAGAGGAAAGGAACAGAGAGTGCACCTGTGCACACACTTGTGCACTATAATATCTCCCGCGCAGTTGGCTAATCTCTGCTAAGATTGGCCGCCGTGGCCGAAAACGGTCAGGAGGACTATATTACTATTACACGCCTTTGCTTGTCGTATGTGTAATATGAAGGCACTTCGTCATACGTAAGGAACCTCGCAAACTGGTCGATTTCACAGAGCCTGAAAAATGCCAAGACAGTTTGGCGCGGATTTTCCAAGCGCTCAGCAACGTCGTCGGGATCAAAATATATGCGCTGGCTGTTCTCCAGGTGGACGTCTAAGAACATGCACAACTCCATCTATGACTTTTAATAACAACTATTAAGCTCACCAACATGATCAAATTTAAATTATTTATACCCAAAAAGGCTTACACATGTAATTCGACTTGATGTTTTTGAAATATCATAGATGGCGCTGCTTTAAAAAATTTCTTGGTACTACTTATATTCATTTAATTATGTTTATCGGCCTAAGTTACTTTTATTGCGTGTTTTTTATAGTGTGAAGCTAGCTTATAGCATGGTTAACATAATAACAACATTTAAATATGCGTCGTTAGATTACACGTTCTTACAGAATGCGTTGAAGAAATAAAGGTTCACTGCTCGTTCCCCGTAGGTGATAGCGTGATAATATGTAGCCTATGTGTTGACCCGACTTCTTAATAATATTCGTGCCAAATTTGAAGTAAATCCATGCAGTACTTTTTGAGTTTATCCCGGACAGACAAACAGACAAACAGACAAACAGACAAAAATTCTAAAAACTATATTTTTGGCTTCGGTATCGATTGTAGATCACATCCCAAGTATTCTTTTAAAAAAATATTCAATGTACAGTTTTGACTTTCCTACCATTTTATTATATGTATAGATTATTTGACTTTATAAATAGCAGTATTATTTAGCCTTCTTCCTAGCTTCCTTCCTATATCCGGTAATCGTGTACTGAGCGGGCCCAGTGCGGGTCGGTAGACGTCACATGTCTTCGATTTTTTTGATTCTTGCTAGGAGATGCCGGCGGTTTGGAAATAAATTGCACAAAGTAATGCGCATGACAGAGTTCGAACCTACGGGCTACAAGTACGACCAATGATAAATATATTATTTTGATTGGCTCTGCTTTGCTCAAAGGGGAAACGGTATTAAATACATATGGAATTCAATGCTTGCGCGACTTTGGACATTACAGTCACTTTTTATCGCTAAATCGCTTTTCGTGTGACCGCATAAACAAATTATTTATGAGATAAAGTGAGTACCAAAAATCTCAGTTTTGCACAATCACGATTACATAATCACTAAGTAGGTAGGCACAGTCAAGACCAGTAGTTATCTAGGCATGTATTATTCAGTCGCTAGTCGGGTCTCACCCGGGGCTCGGAACTCATGTGCACTCGTTTTCATTATATCTCTACCGGAATAATTCGCTCGTTAATTGTAGGGCACGAGTTCTTTTACGTGTTACAGACGAACGTGTTGTGTATGTGTATCGTTGTATTAGGGGAATGTCTAGATAGTCATTGTTGACTCTTGTAGACTGTATCTTATACAAACAGTGTTACAAGTACAACAAGATACCTAACACGCCTGTATTATAAGAAGGGTTAGTAGAGATGCATCAAAAGTACACTCACATTTTGCCAGATATTAGCGACGAACAAACAACAAATTCCGATGTTTTTACCCGACTACGGCGAAGCCAAAAGGAAGGGTAATGATTTTGGCAGTCTATGTATGTATGTATGTTCCACCGTAGCGCCTAAACTACTGAACGGATTTTAATAAATTAGGTGTCAATAGATTCATAAGAATAGCCCGGGTGACATAGGCTATATAAACTTTATAAATTATTGTTATGACGGAATTTAAATGTCAAAAACTTACCTCAAAAAATATTAAATTGAGATAATCATAGCAAGTTTGGTATCAAATGAAAGGTCTTGGCGAGCACATTACAAATATGTATACATTATAGTTTAAGTACACACAAAAATAAAATTCAAATAAAAAAATAAGTTCAAAAATCATAAACCCGACTACTAACAAAATCGCGGTCTTAAAAGTAGAAAACAAGAAAATAATTCTTGTCTGATATTCTTCGTAGTCGCATGCCACCTTGCTAATGGCAATTAGCAGCTGACTTCTGTATCAATGAGAACGCCATGAAGGAGCATCAGGTATCAGTGGCATGCGACTACGAAGAATATCAGACAAGAATTATTTTCTTGTTTTCTACTTTTAAGACCGCGATTTTGTTAGTAGTCGGGTTTATGATTTTTGAACTTATTTTTTTTATTTTTGCTTTTGCATTTTTACGACTGGTTAATTTTAGCAAGATACGTGCTTGCACCAAAAGGTCGGTATAATAGGCATGTAGAAAAACCTACTAAACCAATGACAATTTTTGAAATACTTACATGGTAAAAACCAGATCGATACAAGAGAATGCAACTGTCATATCCAGTCCTTTCATTCGTTTACAATACCGCAGGTATCATAATTCAAAAACTGAAAGCTAAAGCCAGCAAAAAGTCCACAATGCACTGTATCAATCATTTTATAGAATATCCGTTGAAAAATCGCGACGATCTCTACAGTTACCGAGTCGCGCAAACCCGAGCCAAGTCAAACAAGAGAGAAGTACTCAAGCTCCGACTGAAACTGAAAAATTATCTCGAGACGTTCCCTCTTCAGATCGTTAACATTTATTATTTTCAGAGATTCATAAGTTAGGGAAAGGTCAATGGCACGAGGCTTGGATAATAAGTTCCTGACAAGTTGTGCCAGTTTTCGCCAATACTAAGCGATGATAATAATTATAGAAGCCTTGATATAATAATATTGAGTCTAAATGTATTGCATAGAAGATTTCAAATTGTTTGCGGCTAAAGAAATAATAACGGACCTTTTGTACTCTTAGCAACGTTTTTTAATAAAAACTTATTAGATACTACTTGTTACCAACAAGTTATTGAAGAGGGTTAATATTTGAATGAATAATATAAGTTTTTAAACGGGATATTTACCATGTTCCTGAGCAAACATGGTAAATACGAGGTTTAAGATCATTTTTTAATCTAAATATCCCATTTATAATATTAATAGTAGTGAAAGAATAATCTTCTGAAAAATAATAGTTGGAGTCCTGTACCTACCTACATCAAATAATTAATATTCAAAATTTTAAGCTACTTCTGTTGCTGACCGCACCTAAACCCAAAAATTTATTGAAGGTGAGTGAGTTTGTTTTCAACTCATTTAGTTTATTCAGACACTTCTGCTGAAAGTCGAAAATTCAACTGTATGCTTTTGTTTACTTTTCACACATTAACGACATTACCGTTCATCTTATTTTTCAATGGTGATTAAGTAGAGAATTCACTAAGAAAGATATAAACAAACTCGTTAAATAAACATTGAAAAACTCGCATTGACTCGATCAATCTTTTTTTTTACGTATTCAAGTATTCACAGATGACTCAGAAATGGCTCCATCGTTTTTTAATAAGATTTAAGTATAATACCAAGATAAGCTCTTAAGGCTAAAGTATTTGTCGTCCTAAATCTTAAATCTAGATTGATGCTCAAGTTTTTCTTTTTTCTTGACAATGCTCAAATGTTTCGGTATAATATGGAGATAAAGTTTCATGGTCGGCTCATATTGTAGTTTAACATAAATATACCATGAAGCTAAGACCTACGTCTTAGGTCCTAGGACCTTGACGCTGGTTCTGAACTTAAATCTAGGAAATTTTACCCTTACAATGTTATGGTTTTATGCACGATAGTTACCAGTTGTGTGTTTCTTCCTCGATAGCATGAAAAAGCGTTGTTATCGTAGTTAGAAATCCTAGCTTTTGCCCAACTTGGGGTCGGTTACCAATTTTACCGGATGCAGCTGAATACCGGTGTTATACATGGAGAGGCGGCCTATCGTACCTCTACAACCTAGTTAGTACTGGTTTTATCTAGTGATCTTATTTAACCGTATTTTTTTGGTTTTGACGAAGGACTCGTAATTACTATAAAAAAAAAAACACTGAAGAAAGTCATATTTTCTCAATCTCAATCCGAACTTTTTTCGAATAAGTAATTAATTTTAACTCTAACTAAGATATTACTAACATGAACAAAATCTTCGTTCATTCACTTACCCTTACCTAATCGATTGGCACAATAAACCCGTGTAGCCAGTCAAATAGCTGACCGGGCAAAGGCTCAGGGGTGCAAAAGAAAAGCCAATGAATAGTAAAGGCAGCAATTAATCGCTCCCGTCGGCTTCAGGCAGCGATTGGCTTTGCACCTCTTTGTCGACATATTGCCGCGGTGTAGGATCCATGAACGAACATACGTGATATTCATTCTGCACTCAAATACCTGGTTTGTAATTACGTTTTCACAAATCTATCTGATCTGGCTAGCTAAGTGTTTGTAGAGGGTTTTACAATTGTATCCAACTATAATCTTGGAGACGATTAAATATCATGATAGAGCTAATTCCAGTGCAATACAATACCTGCTACATTTTTTTTTTGTTATTATTATGTCTTGCTGCCCTTGCCTTCGGGAATTAGAAGCGTAAAGTTATGTTTATGGGCACAAAAAAGTGTTCTACCCTAAACAAACAATATGAACAGTATAGATACGGATATCTTGTTTTGTACCATAATTTAGAGAATTTATTCTGAAATGTTTCGTTTATGAACGATGATTGGTCAATTACTTAAACCGTAAAGTAAAGGCACGTAGCTACTACGTCTTCTAATGAAAGCTTAGGGCTTATTTTTAAGTGCTCACCGATTTAGATTTCTCTTTACCTCAGCATTTACACACAACATCAGTTTCAAACAGCAATTCCGAGAAAATTGCACCTCTGTAGTGTGGTGTGTGTATATTGACAAAAAGTTAAATTGTCGGTATAGTTACCGTCGATTTTTTTCCCAAAATAGTTTTCAGCTCCCTATTGCGTTTTCCACCTGCGCAAAAGTTATTTTTTTCCTATTTTTAGTATTCGATGTTTTCTACAACATGCAATTTTATTTGAAAACCCATTTTATTTTGAGAAAATTGCTATTCCCGTGCTAAAAATTTTGTCGTATCAAAAAACTCGAAAGTAGCTCTTTCAAATCTTTCTTGCCAACTAAACTAGCTACACCGTCTCGAAAACTTCACCGTCATTTTTTCCAGTGGCAACACAAACCCGGGGAAGTGGCCAGGTAGGCACAAAAAGCTTTAATTTCACTCCACAGCGACTTACAGTTATTTACGCGCAACCAAATTGGTTTCTCGTAAGTCCAGTTTCATATTTAAGTAGGGTTGCCATCCGTTCTGGGTTTAAAGATACGACGAGCTTTAGATGAAGATGATTGTGGTGCTGGAAATTAATTTGCTCAAAAAGATAGTACTCCTGCCTAGTTATGATAATTTTGATATGATTTTGATTACCAGCCGTTTAGTAAGCTTTGCAAGGAACGCTAGCTTGGGGAGCATTCGTTGGCTCGAGCATTCGTTGTTGCGGTTTGCGTCGCTGCGTGCTTTCGTGCTCGCAGTGTTCGTTGTTGCGGGCATTCGGTGGCGTGTGGTTCGGCGTGGTGACTTTCGGAATGACGTATTGCACTCGTAGTTTCGTTCTTCTTCCGTCCTTCTGACATTCAAAAGTGCCTGTAATGGCTTAATTGAAATAAAATATTTGAGTTTGAGTTTGGGGCTGCGGGTTGTTCCCGTCGGGGTTGCAGGTTGTTCGAAAGAGTTACCGCGGCCTCGGCACAAAGGACTAACAAGGAAGATGGGTGGTTTTTAGTCTTTATCTGACACTCCCTACCAATATGCCTACAGCGGGAGGAGTCATTTGACGATTTCCCATCCACTCCCCCCAAAAAAAAGGCTCATTTGAATCCCAACATTTGCAGCTACCTGGCCACCCTGTCCAGGTTGTCGCCGCGTAACGCGAGCAACCCCTGCCCCGCCATTCGAGACATCGTTAATCAGAATAAGACTTCACCATTTTAAACGAAAGACGCATTGTTAAAACTTTTAACGATGCTTTTTTATAAAATAAACTCAGAAGTGAAAAGGAAATTATGTAATACTTGATAGATTGGTTATTTTTTATAATGAGGAAACTCAAACTGAACCCCTCGGTTCAATACAGAATTTAATGAAGCCACTTACGAATCTTCGATGGAATTTCTACAGGTTGGGAACCTAGTTTCTGTGGTCAGTGACTAAAGAAGATAAACTGACAATGTAGATTTTCAAACAGTATTGGCATTTGAAGTTATAAATCAATTTGTGCTCAATTTATTGATTGCCACGGGATTTGTGCCCAATTGGTGACAATAGGCTCGACCCTTATTATATGGGACTTAAACATAGCTGGCGAAATGTGGGTGTATAGTCGACCAAGAAATTGGTTTACCACTCTAAGGTTGAATATCATTTGCACGTACAAAACATCAAGTGCTATTTTATCTGTCATTCCTGTTTATTTGTTTCCTTAGCGAATAATTATGTTACTGGGAGATGTCATCAAAAGTGGTAAACCAATTTCTTGGTCGACTATACTATTAGGTACAGTCGAACAAGCTAATAAGTATACAGTCAGCTAACTTGCAATTACTTTTAAGATTATACAGATACATTCAGAGACTGATGCCAAACGATACAGCGTTTGAGATCAGTCGCTTAATGCGAAACGCTTTATAAAACAAAATTGCAATCAATATTTTCAGTGTACTAGAATTATAAAAAACTCTACCTGTATACTTATTAGCTTGTTCGACTGTACACCTCTGCCTACCCCTTCGGGGATTACAGGCGTGATGTTATGTTGCTCAATACCACCCTTTTGGTGATCTGTTTTAGGGTCAATTAAGGTGGTTTTCACATTTTTGACGCTTTCTTAGGTCACGAACTCATGAATAATGACAGCTTTCTGATCAGCATAGTCATGAGCATGCGAAACTTCCGTAACTTGTTTAGAGCCGGCCATCTGTACTCACTGCCCCTTTTTTTTTGGTGGGTGGAAAATCATCGAATGAACCCCCCCGCTCTTGGGCAGAGCGAAGGGGAGTGTCAGACTTCTACTGACTAAAAACCGAACCCATGTTCCTTCTTTGCCCTTGCGCCGAGGCCACGTCATCTAGTACAAAAATCCGCGGCCCCGACGGGTACTCACTGCCCCTCATTGCAGTACATTCCTCATAAAATAATTATCATAACTTATCATGTACATTTGACTGAGCTAACTTTAACTACGTGCGCCGCCTGCTTAACTGGCAACATTAACATTACAATAACACCCCATAATCGCTAACTTTAATGACCACTTAACCCCCATTCAACCCTTCAAATGAACAAAAAGTCCATGATCCTACAATCAAAGACAATTTTGATCATCTTTTTGACACAAATGCTCTACAAAATTAACAAATAAACCCTTTTTAGGATAACAAACCTTTTCGAGCGGGAACTGCCAAATTAAGAACACAGTTTTTACAATAATCTGGATGGTTTTCATTTAAAAGCACAATCATCGTGCTGGGTATACAATATTAAGCCTTCGGGGTCGTTATCCTTTATCCGTCATTCAATAAGGTTTAAAATTCCATGTTTTGTATGTCAGGTTGTGTGGTAGGTTTGCAAATGAGATGGGCAAGGGTGTTGTAATAAGATCAAATTAAAATTTCCGCGTCCCGTAAAACGCATGTGTGCTTTATTTAGGCTGGTAATGCTCCCTCGTTTCTAATTTCCTATATATGGAAGCTTTAGGAAGTTATTTTGATGGGTTCCCTATTGAGTTTGAGTAGCTACATGAGGCCCTAAACGCGGTGAAATGAAATGAGCAGGCGAATGTAATGTCAGGAAAGTGAAAGCTTTTAAACATTTACGATGTTATGAAGACACCAATTATTTAATGCACTTATTACTAAGTAATCAACTTTCGGGTCTCAGCAAAATGATAAGAAAACGGATACAAATCTCGGCATCGGGTTCCTATTGAGAGTTCAGCTTTATCCAAGATTATGTCTGGACCTTAAAAGAGGCTATAGTATATAATATGACCTCTGAGCTGTTTGGGTGTTTTAACTGTTTCTTGTCAGAGTAGTCAGGTACGAAACACCGGTTCTATCTAGCTTTAAAAAGGAGACGTATAAAGGGGCTTGTAAAAACTACTTCACAAAATAAACATCATTATTTAATCATTTATCGAACGTACCACCTCACCCTCACCTGCCCCGAAAACCAAAGAAACAAACATTTCGTATTTCCCAAAAATCTAGAAGTGCAAATAACAGTTACCTCCTGTCATAACATTGAGTAGAATTGCGTAGAATTGCGTAGAATGGCGTAGAATGGTGTGGAGTTGCGTTGGGTCCAATCTAGCGGCACGTGATCTAATTAGCACGCAAATGCTATGACTTCTGTATAAACAGGCGATGTTAACCGGATGCCGCGTTTCATGCTGTGGTTTGTCGGCGAGGGAGGGTTATTTCGAAACATTGGGATGAACTGTGGTGGAGACAATAGCTTAACGTGGTTGTTTTATCGATATACTGAGCGAGTCCGAGTCCTTTTTTTTTTTTGGTGGGTGGAAAATCATCAAATGACCCCCCCCCCCCCCCCGCTCTTGGGCAGAGCGAAGGGGAGTGTCAGACTTCTACTGACTAAAAACCGAACCCATGTTCATTCTTTGCCCTTGCGCCGAGGCCACGTCATCTAGTACAAAAAACCGCCGCCCCGACGGGCCGAGTCCGAGTCCTTACATGGTATTTGAACATAAAAGGGGGAAATGACATATACTATGATCCACCTCTGCATATATTATTTTGAAGGATCCAAGCGTGTTGTTCCAAAGTTTATCAAAGATTATCTGTGTTAGCTGTTAGCTTTTATCAAACTACACAGCTCTGTTCCATAATAGAACGGTGTGAAGTTCTTTGTTCAAACGCATTCTCTAGTATTAAATCTGTGATCTATATTAATTAATTCATCTCCTGATCCACTGGTTGGTGAACTATTAATTGTGGAACGACTAGTATTTATTTCCTATTGAAATGTATAATGTGAATTACTATGATCTTTGAAATATAATTATCTTCTTGAATAAATCGCAAATATCTATTGACTGTTTTAATCTATACTCAGTCAATTTAGCCGCTTTAATATATTTGCCAAACAAGTAATAACCTACTAATTACATGCTCTAAAGCACCAAACCATCACATTATCACCATCATCAGGCACTTGGAAGTGCTCCAACATCGCGCAATATAGTCCAACATCGCACAATATAGTCCGATATCGCGCAGTATTGCACGATATCGTACGTAATCCTGTCTCAAGCGCTGCCAATCGCACGCTGCACGAACTTAGCACTTGACTTATGCAATTATGTTACTTGATGTATATAGAGAGCGTCATTATTCAATGTTACAAGAAGATAGCTTATATTATGTCTGCCAATATTCCCAGTACTTATGCTTATTCAATTAGAAAAGCAATAAGGATTAGCGTTTTTCGACTATATCCGTCGATCCGTGTGGGTGTTGTCAAAGCCGATTAAGAGATAAATAGGTCTTGTTTGTTCTTCTTTCTGGTAATAACTACTTACTGAATACAACACGTATGATTTAAGGTATTGTTAGTTAAGATTCGGTTAGGCTTGTAGCTACAGAAAATTTGTAGAACAGCTCCGGACACCGGACACTGACAATGAATTTCAATGCATTGTCAGTGTCTGTCATATAACAAACCTTGGTGTCCGAAGATGTGTCCGATGTTTGTCCGTACATTTTAACAGAGCCTTGAAGCGGTGATTGTTTCTGTAATTGCGTACTGCTTCATGCTCATGCAGATATCAAGCATTTGATCAGGTTTACCACTTTATTTGTTTGTTTCAAGAGCCACGCTCTATAGGGTACGGCTAGGAGGTAATAGTGAAGGTGATATTTACCTCAAAAGCCTAAATAAGTTGCTCCTGCCGATTCCAATAAAAAAATTGAAACAGGAAAACGAGTGCCTCTCCCAATCACCATAAACCACATCAGCAGCAATAGCCACATAAAGCTGTCTGCACACTATCGCGCAATCTCGCCAGATTTAGTGGCGCCCCCTGGCGGTTGGCACGCCACTCACGTCGCGCCTTAATTAAAGATGGCGCTGCCTAGCCTAAACAACTGCCCGTTTAAGTAGTACGGAGCTAACAGTACCGCGGTGGAATCGTCTCATTGTTGGGGCAGGGAAGGGTTAAAGGTGTGTCGTGAGGTAAACGGTAAGGGGGTTATGCTTTGAACAAAGTCGTTCCGGGGACAACTTTGTTCTTTTGCCTAATAGAGGGAATGTTTTGATTGTTCAGTGCCTGCTAAACGTACCTAATATAGCAATTTTTGAAAATGTTATATCTTGCCCTTTGAACATAGTTAGGTAGGCTAAGGTAATCTCTGGCTTGGTTATAATTATGAATAAGCCTTTTACTGATATAACGGCTTAGTAGTGTAGCGTTCGCAAGAAGTTATCGGTCCGATTCCCGGGTCCAACAAAGTGTTATTGAACGTGTTTAATTAGTAAAAGCTGAGTGTACTATAGAGTAGGCATATCTCTTGAACCAATCTGGAAATACGGGCCTGATGTTATGTTATCTTGTGCTAAAAAGTATATCTATGCATGTATGAAGTTTATCTTGCATATAACTATCACATAAAGGAAATAATAATATCCACGAGATATAGATAAAGAATAATGAGTTTGCAAACCAAACAGAATTCCCTGCTAATAATGCACGCTGCTCACTATTCAATGAGATTATACTCAAAGGAACGCAAACATTTCTTGTCGTATTATAAGTTTAATTTAAATCTCAATAAAAAACAAACGCGCTTAGACAGCAAGAACTGTATATAATTTAGTTAGGCGGCGGACAGACATAACCTAAATGACAGCTGTCAAACTGACAGTTAAGTTTAAAACTGTCAGACAGCCAGCGAGCGTGAACGAACGCCGAGACGTTTAAACTTAATTTTAATGCCGTTATATTTAGAATTGTTAAAATGTTTGTTAATCTAATTAACTTCTCGAGGGTTGTTGACAGTAAGACGTTGCTCTCAAGAAATTTATTTATTTACTCGGTTTCGCTTGCTTAAAATCAGGGATTTACTGAAACATCGATTTGTCCGAAATGTCTGTTCAATCTAAAAAGTAGGTGACCGCAGAGTGGACTCATTCTAACTTTACTTTTAGCTCGCTAGTGATTAGTGTTTACTACGTTTTGGTGGCCAATGCTCTAAGTAGTACACATCAGTGTTTACCATAATTACCATGCCATTGAATAGGCAAATTGGGCTAATTAAGACTTGTAACGTGTTTGCTAATGCAATGACATTGCAGAGATCGGCGTAGGTACTAGTATGTATTATCTATTGGAAATGTGAAACTATGTTTTGCTGGTTTCAGATTTTATTTTATTCGCCAGAGATTATCTTTCAAGAACAGATATAATTATTTCTATACATTATTTACAAACTATAAAAGATTGTAAATAGTATTAAATAAAATATTATTTAAACTTATACTGCCGCACTTAGAGACGTTTTATTTATTACCTAAGCCGTCACTTAGTAAGGCAAGACGATATTGACATTTTAATTATTTACTTATTTAACAATTTATGGTACACACAGAAGAACTCACAGGAAATTAACATAAAATAATAATTGAGTACTTAGTTGAGTAGTATTGAGTGAAGGTTTTGTATGTTAAATCATTACTAAGTGACGGCTTAAGTAATCATTAAATATCTCTGATTGCGGCAGTAAGAATTACCTCAGTGGATAACAAAAGGCAGGAAACGACAACGCGGCAGGCCCAGAAGGAGATGGCGGGATGAGCTGGACTCTTTCTCAACGGATTGGCCTACGATCGCACTAGATCGCGAAAAGTGGAAAGAGGAAAGGGAGGCATTTGCCCTGCAGTGGGACAACATAGGCTCATAATATAATAATAATATACGACAATGGGAGGCGTCAAAGTACTCCTCCGTATCGCTGTCATCCGGGAACGTGCCCAGTAGACTGGCAGCATTGCTTAGAGAAAATATTTTCAAATACACGGCACAGACCGCACGAGGGACGCATACTGTACTACTCAAATCTGTCCACACCCTAACCTAACATCAACATTGAACCGTATGTCTAACCCCCAACTGCGACATAGGAATTTAATGAAACACAAGTGGAACTGCGTTGCAGCTTCAAAGCAGCGTCTAGTCACCACTAATACTATGCAAAGAGACGCTAAATGGTTTTTTCCCGTATCTCTTTAATATGCTGGCGGTCGTTTAAGGCATTTCCATTTTAATTTGGGCGAGTTTAAGCCCCTCGCGCGCTGCGGTGCGCTATTATGTCAGAGTGTGTGAAAATTCATGTTTGTCAAGAATTTTGAGAGCATTTTATGAGATGCGCCGGTTTTGGGTTAACTCCTTTGTTTTGAAATTGTTCAGATTTTAATTGTGGAATGTGAGTATTTTAACATCTTCATTTATAAAGCTAAGATAAATAACAGAGCAGCTAGTTCTGGGAAATATAATTATGTAAGTTTGGTAGAAAGTAATCTAAATTATACGAAACTTAAACAAAATTGTCTGTAAGTAATTATTATAAGTTCTTCTCTTCTACACGAGCAAGATATTTTTATTTGTGTATTCATCTGAACTGGAATAGACGTAATATTCTGTGAGTAAAATAAAATATACATAAATATGGTGCAGGGGGCAATCTCGACAGCGGGAAATTTCAACTCTTAGTAAAATGTAGAAGTTATTAAGATTAGTTGAAATTTCCCGCTGTCGAGATTGCCCCGCTGCACCTTAATGAAATGCTAATTTCACATAAGCAACATTAAAAACCAGGTAATTAAATTAAGATAGCTCTTCAACATCATCATCATCATCTGCCTAGCTTTTTCCCAACAACGTGGGGGTTGGTTTCCAACAGGATGCAGCTTCATAAAGTCACCGAAAGAGCTATGGCTATGCTCGGAGTTTCCTTGCGTGATCGAATCAGAAATGAAGATATCCGCAAGAGAACCAAGGTTACTGACATAGCCCGAAGAATAAATTGCCAGACTTAAGGCGACATTAGCTGCCCGCGACCTTGAGCGCGCGTTTAACTCATCGCCTAAACAAATAAGGTTGAAAATGGCGATGCGTTTGATGCTCGTGACTGCCAAAATGAACGATAGTTCGCAGATTTAATTTATTAAAAAAAAAAATACGCTGTAATGTTAAAATATTTTTACATATGTCTTTTGTTGGTTAAATTTCCTTTCTGATAGTAAAAAAAAAATAACAGTTGTCACTCAAAATATTGAGCATTTCGAGACGAAAAAGCTTTTTCGTGTGATTTTTTTTGTGATTTTGTGATTTTTTTTTTCGAGGTTCTTGATTACTTTTAGAAAATATTTTTGCATAAGTCTTTTACCTATACATTTGACTATACACTGTATTTTTTTTGGAATTGTAATAAGTAGCAATACGGCTAACTCTGCGACGAAAAACAGGTCGTTTTTTACGGTGCCCCTTTAACTGTGCCTTAAGTGGCAATGGGCTGGGCACATTGTTCGCAGAATGGTATGCCGATGGGGCTCAAAAATTCTGGAGCGGCGACCACAAACCAGAAGACGTGGCGTTGGAAGGCCTCCCACTAGGTGGACCGATGACCTGGTGAAGGTTGCGGGGATCCGCTGGATGCGAGACGGTCAATGTGGTGACACTTAGGGAAAGCCTATGTCTAGCAGTGGATGGACGTCTTTCGGCTGAAATGATGATGATTACGATACCCCTTTGGTTGTCAGACTTTCGAGCCACTGACTACCTGTAACGACTGACAAAGATCTTCAAACAAAAGCTGGGACCAACTTGCTTAAGTTTATTATACATTAGCTATTTATTCACCAAGGGGAGTAAGGCACAGATTACTAATGGAGGGTGCATTTGAGGCCCGACGCGAAGCGGAGGGCCGTGAACCACACGAGTTTAGTAATCTGTACTTACCCTCGAGTGAAATATACTGCTTTATACTACACTTAGCTGGTTTTTCACTTTTCCACTGCATAAATATTTCATATTCCTTCTTAAATTTCATCTTGGATTTTCCAGGCAAGAGATTACTAACAATGTCTTTAGCATCTGCTATTATGTCAGGTGGAGTTGTTGTTAATAAATTGCTATCATTGTCACTTGAATCACTCATTTTAACTTGTGATTTACACCGCCAAACTTTAAAAACCAAGAAAATTGTTTCTACAAAATACGTCAACCAACAATAAGTCTTTATTTTTTCTTTAAATTTTAGCGTGTCAAACAATTTTCACGTCAAAGGACGTTAAGCCGCGTCCCCACTAGAGCCGCGCGGCACGCGAAGCCGAGTCGTGCGGCTCTGTGTGGGGACGCGGCTTTAGAGAAGGTAAAAAACGCCAACTTACGCTCGTGTTAAAGCGAGAGAGTGTTATAAATGTCTCGCTCTATCGCATAGTGGTTTGAAGTTTTCCGGCCTTATCGGAATGTAGTATGTATGCTACCTGCTTTAAAAGTTCTAGTGGCCAGTACTCTTTATGGTAAACTTAAATCGTTTGTTAGCCAACGTCATCAAGTCTTTAAAAAAAAAACCAAAACGCGTTAGTAATGAACCCATTACTACCCTGATTTTCAGGGCAGTAATGAAATTCCATACAATATAACTGCCTAGATTTTTGAGAAGGTTTAATGAACAGCTTTCAAGCCGTTTATTGGGGCACTTACCAAGCAAGTGTAGTATAAAATTATATACATGCAAGTAATGCATAATGCGTAACTCATACCGAGGCATCACATCCCAAACCAGTGACCACAACGTCACGATCAATATTTCGACGATTGAAATTTGATAGCTCCGACATGAACGTATACGTATATTTGATCGAAATAGGAGTACCCAGCTAATCGTTGTGTATCGCTGGCGTATAAACATTTATTTTACATAACATAGCATAACATCACACCTTTAATCCCAGAAGTGGTAGGCAGAACTGTACATAATAGTACACCCACATTTCGCTAGTCACGTTTAAGTCCTATGAATAACTTAAGGGGTGAGCGTATTGCCACCAACCGGGCACAAATCCAGACTCCGTAGATGCAACTGAAAAAATTCTCATGGAAAAGCCCTTTATCACTTTATCCGACTCGGGAATCGAACCAGACGCGCTTGTGACCAACTAGGCAGTGAATTCATTTTTGTCTTTTTACGGTTATCTAAAGACTAGCTTTATTGAATGAATGAATGAATGAATGATGTATTTATTTGCAGAATATAGGTTTTTACAGTTCTTGGTCGATATAAATATGGGTTTCACTATATTCGACATTTCTGTCATACAAATATTTAGATTTATTTTATTCCTTCCTTATTCCTTGTCTACACTATAAAAAGAACCTCTGTGCAAAATTTCAGCTTTCTAGGTCCAAGGGTTTGGGCTGGGCGTTGATGAGTCAGTCAGTCAGGACTTCTCTTTTTATTTATATAAGATAGATAGATAGAAGTACTCCTGATAAAGTACTATGCCAGTTATCAGTATGTAATTTGAAAATTAAGAAATAAGATTTATTTGTTCCTAGAACTGCTTGGAGAACCTATGCTATTCTGCTTAGAGACCCATTGTTTTTTCGTTGTATGAAATTGGAAGTGACCCCACAATCGTTAGTTACGCACCGATGTCTCAGTGCCCTAACACCGTTTTTGAGTCTGACGTCACGAGAAAATTATTATTGGTTCGGAGCTTTTAAGCCAGCTTTGGTGCAGACTAATAAAAAGTTGATAGGTGTAATATCCAGCCGACTGACTACCCTCTATCTGCCCGTCTGTAATCCAGACTTGCGTAGTGAAGTGGGTCGAGTTAGTGCTTATTACGGCTGTAGAAATGATTTCGCTTTGACAGAACGTAATGGATGTAGTACGTTTGCCTACTGTAATTAAGTAGTCGTACGGAGGTCTTGATACTGTATTCCCGAAGTATACCGTAGTGATTTGTTTCTAAGAAATACAACCTGTATTCATTAAATCGACTACATACCTAAAAATAAAATATATTATTTTTGTCGGTTGTTAACTTTTGCCCGCGGTTTCATCCGTGCGGAGTTGAAAATTATTTCTACGGAAATTTAGTCTGGGATAAAGAGGTAGGTGGTGTTGTAAGGTTGTAACCCAGTTTGTGGTCCCCCTGCAAGCTAAAGGGAATTGCCCATCAGCCACACAAAAAAATGCTTGAAATGGACAACAATGAAATATACGCCAATTTGCACTATAAATCGTAGGGAATCCATTACAAATTCAATCATTATCAAAAAACTAGGTAGAAGCCAGTTCCAATATTTTTTTCTAAAATATAGGTTAAGTCAAGGTTAAGGATTAATATGCAATAATTATACAACAAAACAGCATTCAATCTAAGTCCGTGTTCAAAAATGGGTAACGTGTACAGAAGTAAAATCAAAATTCTTAAAAAATGGCCAAAGTCGTCGTTAAATATCCTAAAAAGCAATTTACTAGTAACTCAAGTCGCAAACGCAAAACCATGAATCGATCAAATCAACAATCGAAAAAATTAAATGCAGTAATGTCAAAGTGTCAGTAAGGCAAAGGACATTATGATGCATACAGCCTACGATACGTTTTCTATTTTGAAAATAATTTGATTTTAATTAATTGACATGCATATATTATTTTAATTAGATTTACGGTATAAATAGGACGAATTATATTAAATGAATGATAACTGTGCAATAATTCTATAAAATAGTTCGTTAAAGATCATTTGACGATTCCTGTTTGGCTGAATGTCGATTACTCATGTCAAATAAACACTGACCTCCATGATAAAATAAGAAGGAATGGGACGGATATCAAGTTAAATATTTTAAAGATCGTTATATTTTCTCCCTAGGTATACAAACTTGAGAATTATTTCATTATACCTAATTTATTCTAAATAGAATTAAGGACTGTTAGTAGTTTCTGTCTATTTCAAGCATTTTTCAGGCATTCCCCTTTCTTCTTAATATGTGCAAATCTCGTAAAGGAAGGAGGGAGAGTCGATAGTAATTTTATGAGTCTAGTCTATTCGCTTTTACCCGGAGACTTTGTTTGCGTTATGATTTTAAATAAACCCACGGGAACATTTTAAATATGACATGTGACAGTATAATCATAACTGTAAAAAAAACAGAATCTAATCAGCAGTTCTGGAGATTATTCCCTGCATTTTAAGCTATTGCATAGCTTCTATCGCGGGCCTTGAGCGTGGAGTGCGAATCCAGAAATTCCCTAACGAAAATATTCAGGATTCAGTACTTTTTGCTATGGTTACGGAAAATAACAAGGTTGTCAACTGAGGTTGTCAAATTAAATAATTAATTATTTGCTGTTGATAAAAAATCGGTCCACCTAGTGGGAGGCCTTCCAGCGCAACGTCTTCCGGTTCGCGGTCGCCATTCCAGAACTTTTCGGCCCCATCGGCCATCCGTTCTGCGAGCAATGTGCCCACTAGGTGGACCGATGACCTGGTCAAAGTTGCAGGAACCCGCTGGATGAGAGACGCACGGGACCGGTCAATGTGGCGACGCCTGGGGGAGGCCTATATCCAGCAGTGGACGTCTTTTGGCTGAAATGATGATGATAAAAAATGCTATGCAATAGCTTTACCGCGGCAGTCTCCGAGTGCCACATTTAGTTTTTTCATTTTTTGAATATTTTTTATTTTTTTTAAATATATTTTTTCCTTAGCCTATTTATTGTCCAACTGCTGGGCAAAAGTCTCCCCCATAGCCTCTCTGTGCGGTTTTCTCCATCCAATTTGTCACAAACGCTTCTATGTCGTCACGCTCACGTTTTCGTTTTCACTTTCTCCTTACATACTCGTACAAACATAATAATATATTACCTCTTCTACATGTTATATGTAACACAAAGACGTCACGGACTGTAACCTTTCTAACCTTTTCATATTTAAATAACATGGTGTAGACATGGGACAGTACGACAAACTTTACTTCTTAACTTCACAAAAAAATTACTGAAACTTTCGGCTCAAATAATAACACAACCAGCCCACAGGTACTTAAAATATTCCCAAAACTTATTAAATCACTTTTCATGTAGCTTAATTGTAAAGGATTTGTCGTCGACCGCCTCTCTGAGGCAACATAATGAGTTTCACTCCCATAATTGTACTCGAACTCAACCCTATAGATGAAACAACTGCTTACAACCCTTTCAGGGGCGAATTTCAAAGGTTTCTGAACCAACCTCACCCCCGATTAAATTGCGTCAAATATTGCGGGCTTATTTTTTGTTAGTTATTTAGTTAAGGGAATAATTAATTTGCTTAGTGTTGAAGCTTTTTGTAATTAGTTAATTGGTGTTTGGGGTGATTGAATTTCTGTTTAAGTGTTCTGGTGGAATCTTGTCAACAACATGGTGTAAAGAAGATTTCTCAGTATTAAATAAGTCATGGTTATTTACCTAATAATTGACCTATTTTGAATTTAATCATGGTAGTGCCCCTGGACCATGTTTCTCTCTCGACACAATCACAACTAAACAATATTATATACCCTAATTGTTAACCAAAATCAGTCGCGTGTAACATATACGGCAAATATAATTACGTAAATCTGTTTCCCCATGAGCTCACATATAGCTAAGCAAGTAAGCACCTACTTTGTACAGCTTCCCGACTCCTGTACCTTCCGAGAAAGGACTGATTACGGCTCAGGGAAACCTCAGACATAATGTGAACTTGGCAAACGGATCAAATAGCAATCGCTTATTGTTATCGACAAGATTAAAGGAAATACATATTTTCAAGGATATTTTTTTTCGATTACGATGTTTAGCGTTTATTTTTATAGATTTGTTATTTGAATATTGAAAGGTTTGTATTGTGATTAAAAGAAATCGCTTGGTTTATTTAATCGGTACTGGAATATGATTTTGATCGAGGAACACGTCATTCATATTTATTTCTGTAAATTGGTTTAAAAAAACACTTTTACATGGCGTCAAATCTAGTTAGTTATGTTTTAAAACTAGATGGGGCCAGTGTTGTTTTGTACTTAACGACTCATATAAGACCGAAACAAATTCAGAGGTAAATAAAATGAGCTATGATTATTTAATAATAATAATAATCATTTATTAAACAGATCATACAATCCAATTTGTTAGTAATACGTACACATCTTAAACACTAAAGTTAGTAGGCACACACATCCCTAGTAGCATTTTTGTTGGTATGTGGCCCAACTAAATGCCAACAAAAAATGCTACTAGGGATTTAGAAAATTTTAAAAATGATTAATAATGTCAAAACAAACAGCAATAGTAATGTCAAAATCTGAAAATGTCAAAATTAAACAATGTCAAAATCAGAAAATGCAAAATTAAATAATGTCAAAATCTGAAAATGTCAAAATTAAACAATGTCAAAATCAGAAAATGTCAAAATTAAATAATGTCAAAATCAGATATTATTGATTATTTGGTCTACCTCTACTTTTTTATTCTTCTCATGTTACCCATTCTATCAATTTTTCTACCATTAATACTTTAACAGGTCGTCGAAAGATTCTAACCGAAAACACCACATTTCCTTATAAAACATCTTCAAGCTCGACTTCCTCACAAGAATGCGGCATTTCTTCTCAACAATTATACTAGCATGTCCTGAAGCGAGTCTGTTCACAAAAGAATGCAGCGGCAGGAGCGGCTCCTACAATAATTACACCTTTACACCTGCATTACACTCTATAACACAGCTTGGCTGGCTTATGACGAAGGGTAGTTATGCACAGAAGGCACACAACATTTTTCGTATGTTTTTTGGAAGGCAATTGTTTTCTAAAATAAAGAGCTGTAACTTGTAACACGATCAGTGTTTGTTTGAGTACTTGACCTTCTGATATCCGAACAAAATTGTCACAGGCATAGGTAAAAATAATTTTGAGGTTGGCACAGGAATGTGGAAATTGACACAAACAAAGATAGGCCTATACTCATCAGATGGCTATGGCCTCGACCAATGTAGACTAGTCTCCTGAATTTGGAACCGATTGCTTATCGTACTGGCCTCATTACTGCACATTTTATTTCTCTCTTTCACATATTGCATGTTTCCAATGAACAGAGTGGAGCTTCTGCACCTCTATAATCTGCGTCATAACACCTCATTCCTTTGCACCGTAGAATAACTTGGGTTTATTCGCTCGAGGTGGGATAAATTCACCGCTGGCAACACCGATATTACCACTGTGTGTGAATTTACTGCTGGTAACACTGATGTTACCGCGCTGTGCAGATTTAATAAAGCTATCATACAGGTGAGTTAGGACTCAATGTAGAAAGTGAGTTTCTTTGGAACGAAGAGATTATGGAGACGTACATGGAGGAGGTATTAACGGTTTTGTGTTGAAACTTGTAAAGGAATCCTGTGCGGTCAGATAGGATTCCAAAGTGGAAACCTATTAAGTGAGGTAGAATGGTATATGTTTTTACCATTTTATTTCTCCTAATACACTTACCCTACTAAAGCATTAATAGTACATTGTTCACCGAGAGGAGAAAGTGACCGATTACCGTCGAGGGTGTCGTTTAAAGCCCGGAGCCGTAGGCGAGGGCTAAAAACACCCGAGATCGGGAATCGCACTTTCTCTCGAGTGATATATAGTGCTTTATACTAAACCTACGAAGAAAATAAAAAAAACTAAATTTAAATTCTAATTCAAATTGAAAATGGCGCCAATGGCGTCTGCAATATTCACATGTTCTTTTTTCAAATTGTTGCAGTTAGTGAATCTGAGCGGAAGAGAAAAGTGTATGAAAATCACTCTAATCACACTCTCCCGCTCAGATGCGTTTTCTCCCCGCATATTTGTTCGATATGCAATAACGTACTTTCTACCGTTAATTTGATAAAGTATCAAGGTACTTTCCAAGCAGGTGTAGTATAAACATAATAGTTGTATTGGAAGTGGCTTATTTCCAACTTATAATACGATACCCCTTGGTAAAACTGCTAAGTACCGGTTTTAATTAACATTCTAGTTATTTATTAAAAGTTACTTTTTCATGTGAGTCTAATTTTACAGAAACAAGTCTAGATAATGTTCTGACAGTTTCAAATATTAATATCCATATCATTATAATTTATGCAAATCCAAGGATTCTCAGAAAAGGACCCGCCATTATGTCCAACAAAGGTTCTAGGACATTCGATAGGTTTTTGCATAGAATCGGATCCGATCCGTTTGTGCCATTGTTAGAGCTCTGCTTACGACAGCTTATGGTTGGCGTGAGGAATGGCGCCGTATTTCAACTTCGCTTCGGGTTTAATTATGCGGAATTAATTTGTGCCGTGCTAGGAATCGTTTGTGAAGGAAGATACTTTATTATAATGTACTGGTGTGATAGAGGAGGAGGTCCTGGCTAGGTAATAATTCGGATGAATCTTCAGGTTAAGCCGCCCTTGCCTAGGTTGTTTTGTGAATGGGCGAGCTCCCATTACATACAGAGTTTCTTCTGTGAATCGGAAAGCACGTTAAGCGGTGGGTCCCGGCCGTCATTTCTTGATTTTTGAAACTTGTATCAGGTAGTCAGTGGTTCGAAAGTCTGTCAACTAGTCATACCAAGGGGTACCATATTACCCTGTACTAACTGGGTTGAGGAGGACAACTGTGTAGGTTCCTTGTAAAATACTGGTATTCAGCTGCAACCGGTTGGACTGAACGCCAACCCCAACATAGTTGGGAAAAAGCTAGGCAGAGAATGAGTGTTATGATAGAGTCGCAGTATAAATGTAGTCGACGATCATAATTTCGTCTTGAAACTGACACTTTATACATTACTTCTCAAAACGAAGGAAGAACATTATGAGAAAACTGGCATGTACTAAAGACAAGTTACATCAATCAACCACAGATGGGACCACGTTTTTTTTAAACGTTTCCCCACACTAGGAATTTCTCCTGTATCGTGGGTGCGTTCACAAACATAGAAAGTCACATACACAAATACCCATTTCTCCTGTATCGTGGGTGCGTTCACAAACATAGAAAGTCACATACACAAATACCCAGACTCGAAACAACTATCTGCAGGCCATACAAATATTTGGTCCGTGCGGGGATCGAACCCGCGACACGCAGCGCAGCAGTCCAATCACTTAGTCAATGCGCCAACCGTGTCGTCGTAGATGATGGCCTTCCCCTTTTTTCAGAGAGACCTGTGACTTATTTACACGCAGATTATACTAGTTATCGTTAATCGATCGATAGGTACAAAAAGTCTATTTTATACTTCTTTATTTTATTTAAATAACATTCCTCCACTATCGGAAATCCTCCATTAGGTACGCGTCCAGCTGTGTTGTCACAATATCTCACCCCCTACCTCCCGCCCCCCTTCCCCCGGGCAGCACGCCAACAGTTTTAAGTAAAATTACTTGATTCTCACCAGCACTAAGTGAACGTTTGCGGCAAAATGCTCTTCACACCGTTCCTGACGTGACGGCTTGAGTTATGGATGGTTTCAGCTCGAGGTTTCAACTTGATAGTGCTTTTATAAAATAATACTTTGATGGGGCTTGAGTACCATTAAAAAATAACGTAAAAGCAGATCTTCTTCGTATTTCACCGTACCTAAAAGACGGTTTGTATCCCTTTCCAGTGAATTCCTTACATCAAAGATAATGATGTCGGTATTTCCAAGTAAAGTATCTTCAACAAGAAATAAAACACAAAAAAGTGAAAAATAACGAAATAAAAGAAAAAAACAGCTTCTGAAGTCGGTGACTTTTGTTTGTCACGGGTTTTATATATTTTTTAAAGTTTTTATTTTTTTACTTTTTAGTGGTTCACACACCTATGAATACCGGTTCACAGTATACCAGCGTGATGTTATGTTAAAAACTGGTGTATATAGGCAGACAAAAAAACATCCAATCGGTCCAGCCATCTTCGAGCAATCGGGGAAAATACATAAAATAAATGGTTCCGTCTAATTGAGAACCGCCTCCTTTTTGAAGTAGGTTAAAAAGAGCGAAGTCTTAAGTTATTATAGAATTTGAGCTGTAATTCTTTGAACTTAGTTCTTAACAGGTTATGTTATCAGAAAAGACCTTGTGTCTGCTTCTAATAATGGCTTGTAAGAAATAGGATCAAGTTTTCTACTCTGTAAGTTTTGTTTTTTTTTTATGAAAACGCCCGTGCCGTTAAAATATCATTTCACAATGTAACGAATGTAGGCCTACTAGAATGTACGTAAACTCATTAAACTCAGTAATTACATAGTAGGGCGCGGCGTCAATCGCATGCCGACTGTGAACTATGCACATTCCGCGCGGAGGCGTGAACTGCGACGGACAAAGGGCTTATTAGCCGTGCGACTGGCCTTATTTAATGAGCAATACCGGGACGTTTCAAAGTGTGGCTAGTTTGAGTAACCTAGTTGTTATGTCCATCGGACATTGAGGTATCTAGGTACGCACTGCACGCAGCGGTGGCCCAGTGGTGTCGGCCCCGACTTACGTAGGTCGTGGGTTTGAACGCAAGCAGGTGCATTATTTTGTGTAATTTATTTCACCACCGCTGCTCTCAAAACAGTGAAGGAAAACATCGTGAGGAAACAGTATAACAATATTGCAAAATATTTCAAAATATTCGAAGACATGTGACATCTACCAACCCGCACTGGGCCCGCGTTGTGGATTATAGCCCTCTCCTAGAGAGAACGCCTGAGTCCTTGCAGTGAGAACACTATAGGCTGATGATGATGACGCACTGCACGCTATTTCGATACCCGCTAGGTGACTATTGAAGGAGCCAAGCACGCAATACGGTCGGTTGTAAATATTCAAGATGATGCAAGGTAACTCGACAGGCTCTACGCACTAACTGTCTTTGCATTTGTGAGGCTCACATAATTTTAAAATCAACCCCAATCTTAACCCCGTTTCGAATGAAAATTCCAATCATGAGTCTAACCTTACTGGTAAGTAAAGGCTTACTAACTGAGGCATTAGAGTAAGGGTCGGCTTTAGACAAACGTAGAATTTAGGAAACACAATTATTATTCAAACCGGGTCTCAGACTACAGCGAAATAAAGTCTTGTCGCTATGATACAATTATGTTTAGGTTTATCTGTTGTATGTATTTACACACTTGACAATTTTGTTGGTCTGAATTTTTCCAAGCATATGACCCCTATATCCTAGATTACTGCATCTCTGAGAAGAAACACGAATAAACCCAGAGTTACTAAATCACTGCTTGCTAAAAAAAGTAAAATTACAATTCTGTCCAGAGAAACAAATTTTTCCTTGCAGTGTACCTCTGGAATGGTACTATGACAAAATTACAACACAATCTACCAAACAATACAGATTTATAGTTCCAATACAAGCCCAACAGTTTTCAAACGTGTTTTTTATAGCGCAGGTTCCTGTGCCCCTTTTAGCAATATTCAGCAGGTTATGTCGAGTTGAGTTTGCGCCACAAAGGCTTGTTTCACAGGTTGTCACTTGTTTTTGGCGCAATTTCAACTGTTTCTGTTTGGTCCTCTCAAACTAACGCTATGTCGAGGTCGTGCTGTGCAATTGTGTATCTTTTCAGCTGGAATTTTGACGGATATTGTCTGTAAATGTAGTTTTATTATGCGAATGCCTTAATTGTGTCCCTTTTAACATAATGCTAAGCCTTTTCCTTACTATTTTGCATTACCAAAGAGACCATTCCGATTTCCACAAGCCGGTTATCGGGTAACAAGATAACCTTGCTAAGATGGTTGTAAAATATCCCGGGAATATCTCCTCTCCCTCTATTAATGAGAACTACCTTTGTAATGGTGTGGAGGAACCTTACGTACCTTTGGAATGTTGCAGTGCATTAGTAGTAGCTAGCTACCTTTAGAATCTCGAAGGATAATTTATTTCTCAATTGGTAGAGTGCCAAGGGTGGACATTAATTTTTCAAACTTGTAATAAATATAGCCTAAAATCTTATAATATAGCCTATGTTACTCAGTGATAACGGAGCATTCTAATGGTGAATGTTTTTTTTTAAATCGGCCTAGCTGTTTAGAGTTTATTCGTTACAAACAAACAAATCTTTTCTCTTTATAATAATATGTATTAGTGTTGATGTAGATTTAAAACAAAGTCAACATTATTTCACCTTCTCCAACATGGTTTTTTAAAACTTGTGTGCCCAACATGCACACAAGTTTTAAAAAACCATGAGACTGCTAAAAATTCAGCCACGAAGGATGCATAAATCTGAATAGAGGAGATTTATAACTAAGATATTCTTTTCATATATTTAGTTTATGTAAACATTTAGCTGCTTGCACGACGCTCTTGGGAAATCGGGCCTTCTTAGACAGGACTAAACTATGAATTGGTTTGGCAAGCGTGAAATATGACCTTTGTCATTTAAGAACTGAGATTCTTTCCATCAGTGAGACTATCTTTTATTTGGAAAAGATATAATAAATGTAAGTGAAAAAATATTGGATTGATTGTATGTCTCGGCTTTGTAATATTTTATTTTTATTTTATCAAAGAGGAACAACGAACAGCTACTATTATTAAGGAATATTATAACATGATAACTAAATTATTAAGATCACAAATAAGATTGATTTATTTGTTCACAGAGTAAAATAAAATAAAAATACGCTCTACTCTCATATTAACTCAGTCTAAGCAATTTTTCTCCTAAAACAATTCCGTTCTTATAAATAAACAAAGTGCTATTACACGCACATTGTCCGGCACCAATAAACATGATATCACACACCATAAAACATAAGAAATCAATTTATAAAGGCGTGTCCACACTGTTTATGAGCGCCTAGTACTACTACTAATGGTCGGGTAGGATTTACGAGCAGCCCCTTGGACAAAAACTTTATGAGCCACCCTTAAGCAAACGAGCCACAAATTTTATCGCTGTATTACTTCTTTGTTAGTTTACTATGTGTTAAGTACTGCGATGTGCCTGTGATGTGCCGCCATTTTGTTGACTTTATGAGGGATGGGCGACATTTTAATTTGTCACGATAAAACGTCGCGATTAAACTTTAAAGTATCGTGTTAAATAATACCACTGGAATGAAGTAAACGAGAATACCGGTGTACCTCTCTCTGGATCTCTGTCGTGTCGTAAGTTTCGAGTATTGCACGGTACCTTGATGCTGCGCTGAATAAGTTCACCATGTCATACGGGACAGCACTCGTTATGACACCGCGGCTTGTGCGGATGGTGGTGCCAACGGCGCGCAAGGCTGGCGTTGAACATTCTTTTATATGGGTGGCAGTGAGACTGTTAAAACATATATAAACCTACTTACTCAAACTATAAACCTACCTTGAATCAATAATTATATCTTAACCCACGTTTTTCAAACGGGTTCTTAACTTTGACGGTGTTTCCAAGGTATTTCTATTAGTTTTGAAAAGTGTGTTAAGAAAAGATTCATTGAAAATTTTAAAATGCAAGAATTGACTCTTGAACACTGCCTGTTCTCATCAGGGAAGATATCAATCACCACGTTTCCTCAAGGTATATTGGCAGTCTCTAACGTATGTCAACTGCCACAGGTCCAGAATTCCATTCATGAAATTCTTTATTCGCACTTTTGTATTTGCCAGAATTTGAAGCAGCAACCTCGAGCATGAGATGTTCTAAATTATGATAAATAAATTATGGCCATAATACGGTTCAGCCGATGCTCCTCGACTTAAGAGGGTCAGAGCTGATGGTACAGAGAACAACAAGCCGAGCCCAACCTCATACATACAATAAGGTACATAGTCAAACCGTATGTAACCCTTTCAAGTCGTTAGCCTCCGTTTAATATCTCCCTGGCCGTTCGCCAGCCCCCCAGAACAAGACGTACATACTATACCCAAGTATATGTGCGACGCCAGATAAAATGGCACGCCAGTTTAATGTGCTCAGATAACTATGTGAAAAACTGCTCTTATCTCCGTTTTTACAGTGTTAACAAATAGGCATGTTTATGGCTGAATGAAATTGTAGTGTTTGTGTGCCGTCATAAAACTTGATAAACTTAAGTACCCTTGCTGAAGTACTTGATGATAAAGCTTCAAATTGTGGGTCCAACAATATAATTGATGACATTTGAATATTTATAAACGCGTCATTATTTTAATCGTCTAACCTTTTCTAAACTGTGTTGAGACCAGAGTCCCGTAACAGATAAAATTCTATCTATCTACGTTTATAACCTTAGCTAAGTAGCTAACCTTCCTAGGTAACATGACATGCCTTGGAATGGAAAGACTGCTTGTCAGTTTTTCAGGTAAGGAGAATCAAATGAAAATTCTTATTTCTGAGGTGACTTGGTTTATATAATGGTCAGTCAAACACGAACTGGCGTAGTGAAAGATGTGCGTTTAAACGTGTGACTTTTAATATTTTCAATGTATTCGTTTGCTTATTATAAATCAAATGTGAACCCACTGTGATCTTCAATTTAGACTTCGAGTGAGCTTTATAACTTTATACCCATAAATAGCAATTCCAAAATCTGTTCTTCATTTTAAGCTCTAACCGCTGAGCAATAGCGCAGGGTGTCAAATACACCGGAAGGTGTGACCATACAGTGTGATGACGTCATAACCTTGAGGTGTACGATTAATGGTAGTATTATCTCGCTCGTTAATTCAACGGGTCGTTAACTGAAGCCCCGCTGAAGGGAGTCGTGACAGTAAATACGAGACAGTAGAACAACCCGTCAAATCTTAACTAGATAGCAAATTGGTTTACATGTACATAATATAATGAGAATGATTGATTTTTGCTTTTATCAAGAGAATTCGTCAGCCTCTCTGAGGCTGAAAAAGTAACTGATACATATGTTTATGAATGTATATTTAGATATACATTCATAAACATATTATGAATGTTACATTACCTTACCTTAGATGCTGATGAATGTTGACGGAGAGTACTAAAAATTAAAGCATGGATTGTATGACGAATGATAATAAGAATGAAAAAGGAGTATAATATATTATTATGATAGCGTGACGGACGGAAGGGAAGGAAGAAAAAAATGTGTAGCCCCGCCCCTGTACACGGGGCAAATGCAGACAGATGTTGATGAAAGTAAACGGATCTAAAGTTTTAATACAACACTATGTTTTTGTGTTGATTTTACTTCCAACTCACCTATATACCACACACTCAACACACTTGGTGAAGCGTCAATGCCTTTTTTAATATAAAAAATAAAATAATAATAATTTAGGATTTCTCCATATCATAAAATATGTTAGTATTTCAAATTAAATATTTTAACTTCTCAATTGATGAATCCTCACGCCATCTGTAATGCAGCGCCCATGTATCGAGACTTTCTTGAGTTTTTTCCGCAAGGGCACACATATAGATGGCACTAGCGAGCTGACAGCTCCCCTTGACCGTTTGAACAAGACGGTGTGTGCTCCTACGCGCTCCGCTTCAAAAAATCCCTTTTTGTTGAAATCTGGACGATACTCGTAAAATAAATGGACCTGCATCTGTGCTTCGTTGAGAACTTATAGTGCAGTGTTGATTTTTGGAGTTTTCACCATTCCACCGGCGGATCCACGAAGATTTAGCTCGCCGGCCGGCAGCCCATACGTCTTGCAAGTGCGCATGAACGAAGTATCTTCCCATCTCCCTGGGTCTGAGTGGGATCTCTGGATTGTCAAGGTACGTGGGCATGTTTGCTGCGAATAATTCTCTTGTATTGGTTTGTCGAGGATTCATCAGAAGGGAAATTAATTTATTTTGAGGTCCGCCATTACACATCCGCCGTAGATTCTAATTTCAAATTTTCTTACATTCTTCACAAAGGTGCAGGCTATTTACACGCCTCACCATATTATTTGGTCCTTCGAGCCGGATTAAAAACCGTTACCTAGATTTTTGCGTAATTGTTTGGTAAAAATCATATAGGTTCAATAACGCACAATAGGTATTTAGTTTACGTAAACTTTTGGTAAATCATTGCCTCTAAAACGCATCATAATTGACAATAGAATTTACGTAGGTAGTTGTTGGTAAATCTGTTCAATTATTTTAGTACATAATTTACATGGAACGACATTACGTATTTATTGGTAAAGTTCATTCTATGTAGGTATCCGTATATAAAAATTCGCTTTGATATTATGAAAATAAGTAGGTAGTTTCCAACGCATCTCGGCTTTGAGCGTTTTAATACAATAATTGTAATTAGATAGATACCCACTCATAGTTGGTAGGTGCGATAATATTGCAAATCGCCTGTAAGGTATTTTTCTGTTATTGTTGTCGTTTGTTATCTAACGAAATGACGGATAAACAACTGAAACCGGAAGATTTACTAACTATTCTCCATGAAAAGAAAGGATTGTTATTTAAACGCATTAATCGGTTGTATGATTTAACAAAAAATATATCGTCGTTCGATTCGAGAAAAAATGAAAGTTTTATGACTGAGTCAGAGACAATTGATGACATTCGAGATAAATTTGAATCTTTTGTTGATCAAATTAATCAAATAAACATTAGTATAAAACCTGGTGCAAGTGTCGATTATGCTTGTTTAGAGTCCTTTGAAGATTTTTACATTCATATTAAACGTGTTAGGAACAAAATAAACAGTAATCAATCACCATCAACACCCAGTAGTAACTATAAGACTCTTTTTGAACCGCTTAAAATAAAGTTGCCTCCTATCGCGCTGCCGTCTTTCGACGGGAAAACTGAGAATTGGCCTGTTTTCTACGAGTTGTTCAAGTCGAATATTCATGAGAATGATCAGCTGACTGATTCGCAGCGTGTGCAGTACTTAGTAGGTAGACTTACGCACAACGCATTGAAGGTTACCGCTGGAATTGTGCCTACGGGTGATACTTACAAGTTCTTATGGGACAGTTTAGTTAAAAAATATCAAGAGAAGCGCTCACTAGGTACGCATTATTTAAATAATATATTGGATTTAAAAAGTTGTTCATTTAACGCTAACAGTCTCGATTCTTTCATAGAAACATTTAGTGCATCTATTTCTGCCTTGAAACAACTTGGGATTACGGATCTTGCTGATTTTATTCTTTTGCACTGCGCAATGAGAAAAATCGATTCACAGACTATTCAATCGTTTGAACTTTCCATTCGAGATATTGAAATTCCCACAACGAAATTATTGATAAGCTTCGTTCAAAATCAGGCAAAGATATTGGCACGTTCGAATTTGTCTCAATCGAACGCGAGAAACTTTAGTAGAAACCCCGCTTCCGCGCCACGCAACGACCATACAGCCACTAGACGCCTAATACTTGATCTAACGCACGAAACAAATTCTGTCAACTCGCTGAGGTGCGGGGGAACGCGGTACTGCATTCTGATTGGCCCTTTCAAGGTCATTGCATTTCATAGGGATGAGACAGGTTTAAATCAAACAAGAACGTATCGATATTTTTTAATTGTATTTAATAAAATATGTATTTACATTTTACATAAATAACTTGCATTTAAGTACCTTCTTTATTCTGAATATGATTGAATCATGTAAGAACATTCAAAAATCGCTTGGTTGCAATTGCCCATTTTTTTTTTAAATATGGATCGTGTGGGTATCTAAAATTAATCGTTAAAGTTTCACAATTTGTTAGCTGTATCCTGTTGTAATTTTTAATTACTAACAATATATTTTTTACTTAAATAGTTAGGTTTTTTTGCTTTATCGATAACAGGGGTGGTCATGCGATTTGGAGCATCACTAATTATTTTTACTTAAAATCGAGGAAAAGAGATGGCAAAAAAAATACTCTCAAAAGAAAGAGATGCAAACATAAAAGACATCAACGCGCGCTCCAAGAATGTGCACTGCATACAAGTATGACCAGTATAAGATGAACTCCGAAAAATAATGTCAGAAAATTAATTTTATTTAGATTAAGGAACCATTAACTTACCGATGAAATGTGATACCGTCTTTCAGGAAACTTGAAGTCCGACTTTCTTTAACACACCAACGTACTGTACACGGGGCCATATTATGTTTATTTTCTCGAATTTTCAAAGGTGTAGTGCGGAAGTGTTTACGGCTCACAGGTGTGGTCGAAACTAATGCGAACTTTGTGACTGACGACGGCTATAAGATTTATAGCCCTAATGTGTTGACAGACATTTGTCGCCTGTTATTAGGCGTCTAGTGGCTGTATGGTCGTTGGCGCCACGCGAGTCACGCACACAGACAAAAGCGTTTGTTGTGAGCGAGTCAGCTGACTCGTCCGCTTGTTTACCTGCGATGGCGGTTCCGTGCTGCGCGTATTGTAATGATAACGCTCATGTTCATTTGTACAACTGCGCTAAGTTTAAATCCGCGTTGACTCCTAGAGCAAGGTTCGAGTTTATTAAATCCAAACGTGGGTGTGCGAATTGTCTGAGCACATTGCACGGATTGAGTAACTGCAAGTCAACGTCAGTCTGTGATTTATGTAAAAAACGCCATCATACACTATTGCATTTTGATAAAGAAAATAAACCGCAAACAGCTGACGTTTTAGCTACGAATTGCAATGTAGTCGTCGCGTCGCCTCCTGCGCCGCTGTCCGTCGCGCCTCCCTCGCCCCTCTCGTCCCCCGGTGCGTCTTTGCCTGCCCCGGTTTCCGTCGCGGTGCCGCGCTCTTATGCTCATAGTAATAAGGTCGATATTCCCGAACAGGTGATTGCGTCTGATTCGTGTGATGTGACGCCAGCGTCTTCGGCTCACAACTCGGCCGTGTTATTGGCAGCTGATGCAGCGAGGGCTAAGGCGATAGTGCTGTTATCGACAGCTCAGGTTTATGCGCGAGCTAAAAGTGACAGTGCGGGTCACAAAACAATAGTGAGGTGCTTAATTGATAATGGCTCGCAGAATAATTTAATAACTACAGCTTGTTGTAGAAAACTTAATTTACTGATAATTCCTTTGAGTAATTCTTTTGTTAAAGGAGTTGGTTCTGTATCGCGACCGATAATAGGATACGTACATTTAGATATCGAGTCTCGTGTATATCCGGATCAAAAATATACTATTCACGCGTTAGTAGTTGAGTGCATTACGGACCAGCTACCATCGCACCATGTTAATTGGGATAGCCATGTAGACTTCCACGCGCTTCCGCTCGCTGATTTAAGCTGGAATATTCCAGGGGATATTGACTTAGTGTTGGGCGCTCAACTGTTTCCGTACATTTACTTGGGGAATAGGGTCGATTTTGGTTCACGCGCCCCACCTGCATTATTGACCACATTCGGGTATGTCTTTATGGGTGATTTTCCGCATAATAGTGATAATTTAAATTTACTTAACTCCTCTCCTTTCACGGCATTGGCTCTCAATGATTTATTACAAAAGTTCTGGGAATTGGAAGAAGTTGAGAATAAACGTTTTTTATCTCCTGAGGAAACCGAATGTGAGAATATTTTTTCCTCGACCGTGTCACGGGACGATGTGGGACGTTATACCGTCGCGTTACCTTTTAGTAAGGATCCCGCCGAGTTGGGTAACTCCCGCACCGCCGCGTACCGTCGACTTATTGCGCTTGAAAGGAAACTACGCCAATTGCCGATGTTGCGGGAAAATTATAATGCAGTGCTCAAAGATTATATTGACAGTGGGTACTTAAGTCAAGTCGACGAATCTGCCATTTCCGATGACGGGTATTATATCCCTCATCACGCTGTCGTTCGGCCAGACAAACCGATGCCGCGCATTGTATTGGATGCTAGCGCTAGGACTCATACAGGATTATCTTTAAATGATGTACTCCATATTGGTCCCAATTTACAAACAGATTTGTTTATTCTTTTAATAAACTAGCTTTTGCCAGCGGCTTCGCCCGCGTGATAATGACGATTTTCCATACAAACTTTCATCCCCTATTTAACTCCCTTAGGGGTTGAATTTCGAAAAATCCTTCCTTATTCCTTGTCTACATTATAAAGGGAACCTCTGTGCAAAATTTCAGCTTTCTAGGTCCAAGGGTTTGGGCTGGGCGTTGATGAGTCAGTCAGTCAGTCAGTCAGTCAGTCAGGACTTCTCTCTTTATTTATTAGATTTTAGATTATTTCCCATCGCTATAAATGCGGATATTAAACAAATGTATTTACGCGTTGGTGTACCCGTTGACCAGCGTAAATACCTACGCATTTTGTTTCGATTCAATGAGAACGAACCTGTGCTAACCTTTGCTTTTAATCGCTTACCTTTCGGACTTAAGTCGAGTCCATACATAGCTATGCGCACTGTGCGACAGCTGGCCTCTGACAGTCCGCATTATCCCAAAGCTGCTAAAGTAGCAGAGACCAGTCTCTATATGGACGATCTGGTGTATTCTGTGAATAATGAAGATACCGCCATGCAGCTATCGCATGATCTTATAAAGATGTTTAAATCGGGCGATTTTGACCTTATTAAATGGTGTAGCAATTCACCCGTTCTTTTAAACAGTCTTCCTGATTCGCATCGCAAGTCACTCGATTTTCACGCTGGGAGTGATGATTCTAAGGTTCTAGGCCTTTCGTGGGAACCTTCTCAGGATAATTTCTTCTTCACTTCCGCTCGAGTGGCTGAGAAATGTACTAAGAGAAATATACTCTCGATAGTCGCACGCTTATTTGATGTTCTCGGTTTGGTTGCCCCAGTGATCTTTTATGCCAAGTTGCTCATCAAAGAGTTATGGCTGAGCAATATTGGCTGGGATGATCCCGCTCCTGACGACATTTTTAAACGTTTCTCGATTCTCATGCAAGAGTTTCCATTGCTAGATACATTACGCATACCACGCCATGTGGGTGTTACCGATGATTGTTCTGTTCGTATAGTCGCGTTTGCTGATGCTAGTATGGGTGGGTACGGGTGTGTGATTTATATACACTCTACTAGTCCATCTGGTGTCATAGTCCGCTTAATTTGTGCGAAATCAAAGGTTTCACCTACCAAAGTCACAACTCTTGCACGCCTGGAGCTGTGTGCCGCCGTGCTCATGTCAAAATTGGTAAAAACTGTTCGCGATACTTACGCTTTACGTGTTCCTATTGCAGGAATTTACGCCTTTTCGGATTCCATGATAGCCTTATCTTGGATACACTCTTCTCCGCACCGCTGGTCAGTCTTTGTCAGCAATAGAGTCGCTCAATGTCAGGAGAACTTGGGTTCTCAACATTTTTACCATGTGGCAGGTGTTGAGAATCCAAGCGACTGTCTATCTCGTGGCATCCTTCCTTCCCAGTTAATGTCACATGAACTTTGGTGGGACGGCCCCTCTTGGCTTCGTTGTGCTCCTGAGGATTGGCCCGTTAAACCGTTTTCTCCTATTAATTGTGGGGAACTTCCCGAGCACAAGGTAAATGTCTCAACATTGACCACGCAAGTAGAACAACCCCTTCTATATCAACTTGCTCAACGTACCTCATCATGGGATAAATTGTTGCGCATTGTTTCCTATATATTGAAATTTGCTAGACCAAAGGTTCATTGTGAACCTCGTTCTATTCAGGGCTTGTCAGCTGCGGAACGAGCGATAGTATGTGCTGTGCAATCTGTGTACTTTGCAAATGACATTAAGCTCATTAAATCTGGGAAATTGCTTTCAAAGAGACTCCAAAGTTTAGCTGTTTTTTTGGATGAAGAGGGAATACTACGCATTGGAGGAAGGCTTTCGAAGTCGCACCTTCCATTTGACGCTAAGCATCCTTTTTTACTTCCGAAACATGATCATATCGTGGATCTAATAATCCGTCATTACCATGTGATGAATTGTCACACTGGACCGGGACTACTCATGTCTATTCTAAGACAGCGATTTTGGATACTAGATGCCAGGACTGTCATTAGGTCCAAGTTGCGACAATGCAACACATGTTTTCGGGTAAATCCGACGCATCCCATTCCAGTGATGGCAGACCTGCCTGAGTACCGAGTATCGGAAGCGAAGGCGTTTGTCCACACTGGAGTGGATTATGCTGGTCCCATACGCATAACCCTCACTCGGCGCAGAGGCCAGCACGCCCAGAAGGCGTATATCTGTTTATTCGTGTGATTAGTAACCAAGGCCGTCCATGTAGAGTTAGTCTCTGACTTAACCTCTGATGCCTTTTTAGCCGCGTTTAAACGCTTTATCTCGCGTCGAGGGCCAGTATCTTGTCTTTATTCGGACAACGCCACTAATTTCGTTGGTGCTAAGGCCCAACTAGATGAGCTTTATAGATTCTTATTAAATTCAAGTTTCAATTCGTCTCTTTTACATGAGTTATCAACCCGCCGCATAATGTGGAAAATGATTCCACCTCGCTCCCCACATTTTGGTTCCATGTGGGAAGCGAATATTAAAACATTAAAAACGCATCTTTATCGCGTGATCGGAAGTCAGCTTCTCACTTATGAGGAGTTACAAACTGTACTCATTCAAATAGAGTGCATTATGAACTCGCGCCCTCTGAGCGTTTTGTCTTCCGATCCCCATCCCGAAGTTATTACTCCCGCTCACTTTTTGATGTCGACTCCACTGCAGTACTTGCCGGCAGCCGATTTGTCTGGTCAGCGCATTAATTTATCACAGCGCAAACAGTTGTTAGATAGTATGGTCCAATCCTTCTGGAAGAAATGGCACCTAGAGTATCTGCATACGCTGCAAGTCAGGCAGAAATGGGCAACTCCGGACAAACCCGTAGAAGTTGGGACTGTCGTACTCGTGGGACAGGATAATTCAGCTCCTCTAAGTTGGCCATTAGGAGTTATAACTGAGGTTTATAAAGGCACGGATAATGTCATTCGTGTTGCAATGGTAAAAACGAAGTTCGGTAACTTTAAACGTGCCGTCGTTAAATTATATCCTATTCCAACGCAATAAAGTTTAACTCTTATACGAAATTCATAGTCTTAAGGTTTAGGAAATATTATATTTAAATAACTTATATCGTTTGTTTCTCGCATTCAGTCGTAAAGCTTAAAGTTTTTCTGATCATAATCTAGGTTAGTAAATACTTATAATTTTTTCACTTCCTTTCTGAAAGCACTTGCGTCCTTCCAAAGCCCCCGAGCATGGTGAAGCGTCAATGCCTTTTTTAATATAAAAAATAAAATAATAATAATTTAGGATTTCTCCATATCATAAAATATGTTAGTATTTCAAATTAAATATTTTAACTTCTCAATTGATGAATCCTCACGCCATCTGTAATGCAGCGCCCATGTATCGAGACTTTCTTGAGTTTTTTCCGCAAGGGCACACATATAGATGGCACTAGCGAGCTGACAGCTCCCCTTGACCGTTTGAACAAGACGGTGTGTGCTCCTACGCGCTCCGCTTCAAAAAATCCCTTTTTGTTGAAATCTGGACGATACTCGTAAAATAAATGGACCTGCATCTGTGCTTCGTTGAGAACTTATAGTGCAGTGTTGATTTTTGGAGTTTTCACCATTCCACCGGCGGATCCACGAAGATTTAGCTCGCCGGCCGGCAGCCCATACTTGCAAGTGCGCATGAACGAAGTATCTTCCCATCTCCCTGGGTCTGAGTGGGATCTCTGGATTGTCAAGGTACGTGGGCATGTTTGCTGCGAATAATTCTCTTGTATTGGTTTGTCGAGGATTCATCAGAAGGGAAATTAATTTATTTTGAGGTCCGCCATTACACATCCGCCGTAGATTCTAATTTCAAATTTTCTTACATTCTTCACAAAGGTGCAGGCTATTTACACGCCTCACCAACACTTTATTATTTATGAGAACTTCACGTTTGTGTAACTTAGTCTAATTTCATTTAAATACAGATTTACCAAAATTTTAAATATTAATTTATTAATTAAACTTTATTTTTTATATTTAATATGGGCTTACTCTTGACCTCAATCAAACTGCGTTCATTGCTAAAACCTATAGAGTAAAAATCTAGGTCCATTTCCATTTAAACAAGTTTACAGAATAAAATGCTTCGTTAGTTATACACACTACTCACTCGAAGGTCATCAGTTCTCGCTAACTGCGCTCGCTTTGCTTCTCTCGTGAAAAAGATCGCAGCGATAAGTTCCTATGAATGGACGTTTATGAGACAAAAGATTGAATCTTTTGATGTTATCTTAAGTGCAGGTTGTATAAAAAGATTGGGGTCATTTATAAAGGCTGCGGTGTGAATGGAAAAGTCAACTTCCTGACTTTTGGTGAAATTGTTTTATACAATGTTTGAAGGAAATTAATTACAGAAAGGCGTACTTGGAGTGTAAACTGACGAGCTACTAATCGTTTTTACTTTGAATATTCAGTACAGCCAAGGTGTGGTATAACTTCTTCCTTTACCTATTATTTTACCTAACTTAATTTAAAGTAGTGTCCATGGTATTTCTTCTCCGTGCAGCTCTAAGTTTTGTTACAGATAACTTTAACTTCAGCGTTTTGAAAATTTAAAAGCTTTAATTCTTTAAGTTCAATTTTCGTAATTTGTTTATTTTAAAACGAACGTTGAAAAGACATACCTTACAATTTAGATAAAACGGAAATTGTAAGTGATTGTTATCGAATCGTCAAGTAAATATAGTTTTAACGAAACCAACCACAATTCATTCAAACTTGATTCACTGCTAGTTCTGCTCAGTAGTGCGGCGACACTCATAAACCAGTTTGACGATGGTGGCTATCGTCGCGACAACCGCGCCACCATCGCCGCGCGTTACCTACCGCTAGCGATACGTACCGCGAATTACGATCACACAATAAACTTATACTTACTAATATTTTTTTATTTTAACAACATGCTGGCTTGATGTTACTTTATTTATTACGAAATCTATTCCAAAACAAGAACAAGCCGCACTATACCAGCTAAGCATTAGCGACTAACACGAAATAAACAGGTATTAGTTATGTTATACCGGTGATAACCATGCTCTAGAAAAGCTTCAAAATAGTGCCGTTAAAATAAAATTGGATAACGGCTACGCTGCTACGATAACGGCTACGTTGTTACGTTAACGGCTTCGCTTCTACGATAACGGCTACGTTGCTATGATAACGGCTGTGATGCTACGTTAACGGCTACGCAGCTACGATAACGGCTACGCTGCTACGATAACGGCTACGCTGCTACGATAACGGCTACGCTGCTAAGATAACGGCTACGCTGCTACGATAACGGCTACGTTGTTACGTTAACGGCTACGCAGCTACGATAACGGCTACGTTGCTATGATAACGGCTGCGATGCTACGTTAACGGCTACGCAGCTACGATAACGGCTACGCTGCTACGATAACGGCTACGCTGCTACGATAACGGCTACGCTGCTACGATAACGTTTTATCTTAATTTTATCTGTATAATATTAATCTCAATGTTTTGTGTTTACAAAAGATTGACAGGCCTGCTGCGTGGAGGTCTCTCCAGGCAGCAGGCCTGTGATAAAACAGAACCAACACACGCAAACCCCCAGTTATTTTTATACCCTGTTTTATACGACCAATACCTCCTCCCCATTATAGCCAAAAAGGCGTAAAAATAATCCCCATAACGTTTTCTTTTAGCCATTGCACCATAACGACTGTACAATCTCATAATTAGGTAAAGAGCTCATAAAATGCGGCTCATTGGAGCCGAGCCGATGGGGTGATGGGGTGAACCGGGAGGGGTCGTAAAACACCCCGGATGCACGCCATGATTGAATGGAATTGATTGGACATATTTATGGCAAGTGGATTGGAGCGGTTTAGTTCGGGATTCACTTGTTGGTTTGATATGTGGACTGGACTGGAAATATACGTGAATACGAAGGTACAATGAATTGTATTTCATTATGATTTTTAATCTGTGTCGGTCCACTGCAGAGCAATGGAATCCTTTCCCAAGCCAAGTCAAGCCAAGTTTTTCTAAAGCTAGGGTGAACCAACAATTTCATTTATTTTATGCTAACAAAAGGAAACGATACCGGAACGCGTTTTGCTATACTGCGCCGTTTGCTATGGCGTAGTATATGGTTATTATGGCGTAATTCGTACTGTGCTACGGCGTAGCTAGTACCATGCTACGTCGTAGCGCAGGTGGTATTACGCCGTAGCTCATTCTGTGCTACGGCGTAGCCATACTACTACGATTCATAAGCCGATCTTGTTAGACATTGTTTAATCCAATAACTTTTCGAACAATCAACTGCCGTACTCAGAGATATTTAATGATTAGCTGTTGCCAGCAGTTTCACCCGCTACAACTCGAAAATTATCTCACGGGAAGATCAAACCGGGATAAAAACTATCCTATGTGTTAATCCAAATTATAAACTATCTGTGTACCAATTTTTTTCCAAATCCGTGCAGTAGTTTTTGCGTGAAGAAGTAACAAACGTACACACTCACACACTCACAAACTTTCACATTTATTATATTAGTAGGATTATTTAAACCATTATTTAGTAAAGAATTAGGACACTTTAGTGAAGGTTTTGTATGCCAAACCATTACTAAGTGACGGCTTAAGTAATCATGAAATATCTGTGAGTACGGCAGCAAGACCTAAACAATGTTGCTTGTATTGTAAGTGAGAACAAAACGCGGGTGTTATCTTGTGCGCGTGAAATCAAGACGTCTGGGGTACAGTGGCGGTGGTGGTGGTGGTGGTGGTGGTGGTGGCAGATAACGCCGCCGAGCATTTGCATACAGACGCTGCGTTTAGACGGGCCAGGAGAGTAGCGGGGATGGAGGGGAACCTATTGTTGTGAGATGTTTTGATTTAGAGAAGAGAGGGAGAGCATTAGAGACTTTTACATGTGAAATGTGGATGTTTCGCCAGTGTTAAAGCACAGTTATACTACCACTTTAGTAATTGCCTCGTTGTTAAAGTAGGTGTAAGAGAAACTGCTTGAATTCTATGGCCGTTTTTTTTTTGGTGGGTAGAAAATCATCGGAGCGAAGGGGAGTGTCAGACTTCTACTGACGAAAAACCAAACCCATGTTCCTTCTTCGCTCTTGTGCCGAGGCCGCGTAATGCCTTTCGATAATCCGCAGCCCCGACGGGATCCGCAGCCCCGACGGGGAATCCTATGGCCTGGCAAACTGTTCTTACATTTTCAAAAAATTTTTTACATTTTCAAAACATTTGGCCTTGGCAACTCAGGGTAAAGGTCAGTCGAAGATCAGTCCGCCACCATAACTTACTATGTTAAATTATTCGTCTAAACGAAACGAAACGATATATTTCAAGTTGATGTAAAAACCACCTCAGTAGCCTTATTTATTTATTTTACGTACGGTTAATGACTGTAACTTATTATGATTTATGCTCAAAACAACTCAGGTACAGGTTTATTGGTTGATAGTTATTTATGATTGTGTTTACCATAACATATAAGATAGATCTGTGTCGAGCACTAGAATAAAAAAAACAAAGGAACACAAGATCAGATAAACAAGTTTTCCATTCACGTTATCTAGAACAGTGAATGTGAAGCTGTGTCGAAAACCAATGTTTCACCTCCGATTCTTCTGTGGTATGTTTATTTCTAGCTTCAAGGCCGCAAATTAGGAAGTCGCGTATCTCCTAGCCCCACATAGTTTGCCCCAGAAGCAGATATACCCACTAAGATACATGCGAAGCGGCGTGCGCCATTCAACGTTCACGCCGGCAATATTTGTGGAGTAAACAGCGCCCCAGCAGCCGGCGCTAGAGGTGCACTTAATGCTCGGTGCAGATGCAACACTTTTACCGACAGCTGTGCCACTCGCTGTGGTACTCAGCGCGAGGTACACCAGGCCAAATTGTGTTATGGCTTTTAGAGTTTGGCTATATTCAAATCTGTCGATTGGACATTTGCGTCCTTTTGAAATGTTTTGTGTCCCTCACTGTCCGAAATAACTGCTGTGGATGGCAGTGAGAGTAGAGGAATACTAAATAAACGATGGATGGACTGTGTGAAGGATGATATGGCTAGAAATGAGATGACTTCTGAAGTAACGAGTAATAGACAAGTATGGAAGTAGAAGACCACAAATAAATTCGGATAAGGGCAGGAGAATGACGATAATGAGTGTCTGAAGAGTGTTTGAAATAATTTAGTGTTGTAGATAATGACTGTAAACTCAAGGAATAGTTAAAAAAAAAACAACAAGAATTGACAAGTAAAATTGTCTGAGTATTCTAATCTTAACAGTAATTTTCCGACAGATGTATGAATTAACTATAACAAGAACTTTATCTGCAGGTATATTTTTGTTTGACTTACATGTAGGTACTTAATTACCTGAAGTCCTGTAATCTGATTCCTGACAACTGAAGTCTCCCTACGGATCCCCGTCTGAGGACGACATTACGCTGCAAAAGGTATCTGTTGAGCGATGGCGACAACTTCGCGACACAATTAAGTTTGGAGCAGTTCTCTCACGCTGATGTGTTTGTTTCTTAACTCTAATGTTTGGTAGACGGTGTTAATTACATTCCCACCGGTTTAATGGGTTCGCTCGCTGAGTCTTTACAGTACTTGAGTATTCAGCGCTTGAGTTGAGACTTTAAATGCTGTCGTCAAATTGCATCTTTTATTGGTTTCACGACCTACACAAGGTTCTTTTTTTTGGAAGGTAAGAAATCAACAAGTGATTCCTCCCGCTCTAGGTGGAGCGGTAAGGAGTGTCAGACTTCTACCGCCTTATTACAAAAGGTAGTTAAACCTGCTGTCACTTTCTTTTGAATATTATTGAAGTGAGACGTCATGCGAGATAAACCAAGTCTAAGTTAAACCAGGTTTAACTACGTTTTGTAATAAGGCGGTTGGTGACTAAAAACCACTCATGCTCGTTCTTAGCCTTTTGTGTCCGGAACCACGGTATCTCATTACACAAGATCTGGATGAGACTCACATAGGTCAGTCAAAAGAGGCATGGTGTTAAATCGAGACGCTTTTACTCAGCAGAAGGTGGCACAAAAAAAAATTATGACGATGATGATTGTTCTTTTAAATTAATTATTTCATAGTTCATTGTGTCTCGTTAATTACAGCTGGTAAAAAAGCAAAATTAAAAATTTTGAAAAAAACCCACGACAGTTAAAAATTAATTGAAAAAAGGATAAAATAACATAAAACACCCACCTTAAATAAACCCAAGAATGTCCGTCGGGTGCTGCCATTAAATGAACTAGTTTTGCAATGTTCAGCACCCGACGGACATTCTTGGGTTTTTTTAAGGTGGGTGTTTTATGTTATTTTATCCTTTTTTCAATTAATTTTTAACTGTCGTGGGTTTTTTCAAAATTTTTAATTTTGCTTTTTATTTTAAACTTTTTTTAAACTTTTTCTTTTTTTTATCTAAAAACATGCACCAATCAAACCTAAACCCATAACTGAAAACTGAATCAAAATCGAACCAGAAAAAAAAAATAATTATAATAATTTAAAAAAAAATACTGGACCAGTTAAGCCAGTTTTGCAAAACGTTTAATCTTTTATAGGTTTGTGAAAGATACTTTATTTTATATATAGCCGTATAAAAGATATGTGTCTAGAAATTATCCGTTTTATTTACCGCTATAAAAGGAAGGTAAAGAGAGAGCCAGGATTAGCATTAACTGCATCGGAGAACTAATACGAGAGAGCGGTGAGCTTGGTTTGCTCGTATTTACTGTTTCTATTTACACTCGGATTAAGGTCACCTTCAATATTTAATGGCATTTCTATGAGTTTAATTTATAGTGAGAAATGAGTACCGGGCACGTGTCGCTGATAATTCCGATCGGTCAAAGTGCTACCCATTATTAACAATAGAATAAATCGAACTGAATTAAAATGTCGTATTCATAGCAACACAATCCTTTGTACCGAACACCACAACAATAAAATAACAACAAAATATTTTGTTTCGCCAAACAATCCTTTTCAGGCTGCCTCTATTAATCAAAAACAACTCCCGAACAAAACGGCCATTGTCGCAGCGATCGGCACAAAAGCTCATCCCGAACGTAGCCGAACTCTCCCGACTGCTACCGACTGCTCCCGAGTGCGCCCGACAACCTCCGCTTTATTACAAAAGGTAGTTATACCTGGTTTAACTTAGACTTGGTTTATCTCGCATGACGTCTCACTTCAATAATATTCAAAAGAAAGTGACAGCATGCGAGATAAACCAGGTCTAAGTTAAACCAGGTTTAAATACCTTTTGTAATAAGGCGGCCTGAGTTTATTCAGCCGCATAAAACTTTAACTAGAACGTGGATACACAGATTTTTACGCGCTGAACGCCGGGTGCGTGCAATGGCGAATATATCGTGCCTGAAACACTGAAACACCAGCCTGTTTAATAAATGGACATTTAAAAATAGGCAAAATGCGCGAAAACAAGCGAATAAATGTAAATAGTTAGGAAATATGAAAGCTTTGTACGAGCCGGTTTAAAACGAATATGGCGCAGGCTTTGTAGCGAAATGTGAATGTTTTTAGTTTTGCTAATATTGTATTTTTTGTTGGATGCTCGGAATGGAAGGCGCCTAGACGGCACGTTATTATAGCGAGTTTAATATGGGACGAGGAATTCTAAAGAATAAATTAAAATCCGCGCTGTTCCGACGGTTATTTTCTTCTGGGACGTTGCATTCCTGTACTGAACAAGTTTCTGTGACGGATTCACGAATAATATTCGTAGTCATATTATTTTGCATAAAACTGTCATCACTGGAACTGATTCAACATTGTACTGTTCCTTGTTTTGGCAGCTGTACGTAAATAAATAACAATATAGTGTGCACAAACAGTGACGTGCCAAGCACTGCCTAACGTGTTGATTGAGACTGTGTCTCTCAAGACCAGCCAATAACATGGGCTTTACAAAACACATGGACTAGTTAGCAAGTGGAGTTCTAAAAACTGGCCAAGTGCAAGTCGAACTTGCACACTTCATGTGCAATGGTTCCGTACTATGACTTCTTTTCCTGTAATCTATAAGTGTTGATTTCATTTCTGTATTTTTTTCAGAATTTTAGGTTCAGTAGTTTCGGAAATAAGGGGTAGGGGAATGGTCGTACAGAAAGACACACGAGTGATCCCATAAAGGTTCCGTTTTTTTTCTTCTGAGGTACGGAACCCTAAAAATTTGATCGAGTGTGAGAGGTTCAAACTGCAAAATTAACGTGCTGTTCATCATATCCTGTTTTGCTCCTGGCTCACTAAATAGAAGATTGTTAATTATTCATAAACTTAGATCTCAGGAAATTGATTATACTGTCTTTTTCAAAATTAAGTTTAGATTACAACGCCATGTTAACGCGCGATTGCAGTCTCTCGTATCTTCTAGGTATCTTGGCACTCCACGTTGTCCCTTCCTCCATGCCAACATTCAATAGTCCGCCGCAACGAAACGTCTTGAGCCAGCGGTTTAGTTCGGCGTGTGCGATGCAATTACAGCGTCGTCCGAGTGACGACGTGCGACGCCACGCCACGTCGCTGCAACGCTTGGCGTGGCGTAGCCTACAGAGATTTAGTGACGCAATCAACGGATCACGCCGAGTTAGAGTCGATTGATTGATTGCTTCATGAACAGAGAAGTAATTAAACGAATCGATCACTACTTACGAGTTATTTTTGTAGTTGTTTCTATTTTGTTTTGTTAGGTTTTGCTTAGTTAGTTATATTGTGAATATGTTTATAGAAATAGGTAACTTACCTACGAGCTACGTTCGCCTCGCATAACTGCACTTAATTCTCAGAATGGACGATCAACTCACATTGCCAGTGTAAAGCCTCTTCGCAGGATATGCCCCACTCCGTTTTCTGCGAAACCTGTACAAACGCTCGCACCTTCCAGTATGTAAATGAAGTCAATAATAGTACTGCAGGCCTTTTAGTTATCGACACTTAACGAAGAAGGAGGAGACTAACATTTTCAAAAAGCATATAGCAAACAATACAGTAAAACATAGAATAAACTGTAAGTAAAGTAACATCGGTCAATATTGGAGTCAGTAATATCTCCTGCAAGTCTCGATCTAAAGCCCTGGTAGGCAATAACGTATACAGTTTAAAAAATTCACCAGCCGTCTATGTACAGTCACCTGCAAAATTGAATGCTTTAGTGTCTATTTTCCTCTGAACGTTTATAGTCGACTAGCTTTTGCCAGCGGCTTCCCTCGCGTGAAAATGACGATATTCCATGCATACATACTTTCATCCCCTATTTAAGTACCTTAGGGGTTGAATTTCGAAAAAATCCTTCCTTATTCTTAGTCTTCATTATAAAGGGAACGTCTGTGCAAAATTTCAGCTTTCTAGGTCCAAGGGTTTGGGCTGGGCGGGGCGTTGATGAGTCAGTCAGTCAGTCAGGACGACTTAGCTCTTTTTATTTATATTGATAGATAGACTAGTTTACGTCAGGTGGCGTCATTTCTGGCTTCTCATGATTTTATTTCTGAATTGTCCATGTATTTTTGCAGGTGACTGTATAGAAAGCAGTCCAGGTAGCTAGGAGATCCTATTACCAATAAAACAGGCCATTCCTTCGATTGACTTTACAAGTTGTTTTGGAGCTATTTCCAGAATCGCTGTGTAGAACATTATATGGCAGTCTGAAGACTTTTATTGCTATTACTGTGCGATAGATTGATAAAACGATTGGAGTTTAGTAATTTATTTCTCGAAGTACTTTTTCTTGCTGGGTTACGTGGCAAAGTAGGGACTTTGCTTAGTTGACTGTAATTTATGAATGCCTAGAATGATTTTAGTTACTGCGATTATCATCATCATCATCATCATTTCAGCCAAAAGACGTCCACTGCTGGACATAGGCCTCCCCCAGGCGTCGCCACATTGACCGGTCCCGTGCGTCTCTCATCCAGCGGGTTCCTGCAACCTTGACCAGGTCATCGGTCCACCTAGTGGGAGGCCTTCCAACGCAACGTCTTTCGGTTCGCGGTCGCCATTCCAGAACTTTTCGGCCCCATCGGCCATCCGTTCTGCGAGCAATGTGCCCTGCTCATTGCCACTTAAGTCTGGCGATTCTTCGGACTACGTCGGTAACCTTGGTTCTCATGCGGATGTCCTCATTTCTGATTCGATCACGCAAGGAAACTCCGAGCATAGCCCTCTCCATTGCCCTTTGGGTGACTTTAAGCTTTCTGATGAGGCCCATTGTGAGCGACCACGTTTCGGTCCCGTATGTAATCACTGGCAACACACACTGGTCATAGACTTTCGTCTTGAGACACTGGGGTAAGTTGGACGAGAAGATACCGCGCAACTTCCCGAACGCTGCCCAGCCGAGTCGGATTCGACGATTGACCTCTTTCTCGAAGTTAGATCTACCCAACTGGACCGTTTGTCCCAGGTAGACATAATCGTCCACAACTTCGAGCGTAGAGTCTCCGATCTTCATAGGAGTGGGTGTTACATGAACATTCAACATAACCTTGGTTTTGTCCATGTTCATTTTAAGACCCACTCTTACTTGTTACTGCGATACTCAGACAGAATCCTACTAATATTATAAATGCGAATGTTTGTGAGGATAGATGTATGGATGTTTGTTACTCTTTCACGCCAGAACGGCTGATCGGATCTGAATGAAATTTGGCACAGAGGTAGATTATTATCCGGAATAACACATGGGCTATATATTATCCCCATAATAACTTAAGGGGGTGAGCAGTATTGCAATATCCATAATCCTCATCTGTTTTACAGCTTGATACTGGAAATATGAAATAACGCAAGGGACATCGAGCGTGCTGTGCAATTTTTCACTTTAGGAGCCTGGTGCGAGCGTTGCAAATCCAAGAGAAAGCTGAAGTCCTTTACGGCATTTTAAATTTCCGGTATCGAACCACAATCGAACTGTCAACTGTCATACTATATTAAATAGAAGATCTATTTCAACCTCTTTGTCACTGGTGTACGTAGTATAACGGTACGGAGGCTTACCTGTAAACAAAGGTACGCAAGTTCAAATCACAGTCAGTATCCACTTTTTGTGATTTTTTATAATGTTGAAGAATTTCCAAAAATGCTAAACAATGTTCGCGAGTTCGATCCCCAGTCGGTTTTCACTTTTTGTAAGTTCCAGGTATTTGTTTTTATTTTGATGCTATATGGTTTTTAAATTAATTCAGAGTAGGTAGATTAATATACTATTAATTTTAAATATAATATTATAAATCTGTAGACTTAGAGTTTCTGTATATTGAACATATTATTTAGAAAAAATTATGTTTTCTTTTATTGTGTTACAATCATTTTTAGAATTTTTGTATGTAGTCTGTGTGTCTTGGATATATTACTTTATTATTATAGTATTATCGTGTACATTTTAAAACTAATATGATTAGGGTTTTAGTTTTCGTTTCATTGTAATCGGTGCTCTCTATCAAAAGATATACGAATTTAAAGTGTAGAAGAACTTATCATCGTTAAGATACATACATGCAACGACATCTATTGCACCAAAACGGTACTAATTAATAAATGTGTTCACAAGATAACTTTTAAATCGTCTTTTTCAAACAGTTACGATACCAAAAATAACTCTTGATTTGTTTAAATGACGCTACTTTGAAAATCTACATAGGGTTTTTTTTGGAGCGTGGGAAATCATCAAATTACTCCTCCAGCTCTGGGCAAAGCGGTAGGGAATGTCAGACTTCTACTGACTAAAACCACCCATGTTCCTTCTTTGCCCTTTGTGCTGGGGCCGCAATATCTCTTTCGAACAGCCCGCAGCCCCGGCCCTTGCGAGCCCCTTCCATGTTGCTGACATCTCTTTGAGGCGCGCGTGGAACACGAACGCGCCGTTGACACGGCCTGTCATCGTCATAAGACGGACGGACGGCGAGCTAGCCCATTACTCACCGTCCACAGGCCCGCGTCTACGGTGGCCGGAAGCCATCACGTGGCCCCCGACACCCGGAGCGCCTCCCGCGGCAGCTGGGACGAGAGGTTCTCTCCCTCTCACGTTCCACCACCTCCTTCACTAGCATCACTGCTTCGCAGAAGGAGGCGACGGCGTCCCATTCCCTCTCGCCCCGCACCATGGCTTGAACCAGGGACGGACGCGAGAGGTCGCCGCCGCCGATCGCCGCTAAGAGAACACGACGGGGCTCAACCTAAGCGGGGCTCCGCCCAAGCGGGGCAAGCCTCCGCGGTGTGCTCCACCGTGTTCTCCGGCTGATCCTTGCAATGGTAGCATCCGGGCGTTTCCTTCCGCCTGATTCGGTGCAGGTACCTCCCGAAACAACCGTGTCCGGTGAGGACCTGCGCCAGATGGAAGGTGAGGGCGCCGTGGCACCTCTCAAGCCAGTCCTCAAAGAGGGGACTTATCACCACTGTGCCCTGCACGGGGTTGCGACAGTCACACTCTCCATGTCGCCATGAAATCACACCGGAGCGGTCTGTCCGCCAAGCGGCAAAATGCCGCGGCAGTGGAATTACCCCCCAGTGTAGTGACTCCGCGCGCCATTCATGCAGGAAACTACATAGCCTAAGCCCTGTAGTGTGGGTTGCTTACCATGCATGACATTTTGGCAGTTTAACTTCGTCTTCGACAGATGGCAGTGTTCATTTGACACCATTTTCTGAATTGCGGTGTTAATATTTGTCGTGAACAGTCAACAAATACAAATTGACCGGTAAGAAAAACAGCTGTAAAAACTTTAAAATAAGAACCTAATTGAAGTTAGATAAGACCCACGACGTAAATGTGCGGGAATCGAATACAGGACATGCAGCGCCACAGTCAAATGCCGAGGCACTACGCCAACCGTGCCGTCTTATAGCTGTGGCTTCCTCGGGCATTGCTGCAACTTTGCTTAACAAACGGCCAGATTGCACTTTCCGTTTACAAATTTCGCTGAATCTTACCCCAACTTGCAACATCACCAAAAATCTGCGACTGGCCATGGAACAGACGACTTTGCAAATAAGCTGCTTTAAACAGGAGACAGTCGCCTGGAATTAGATGTAGATGCGAAAATTCCACTTTCCGATGAGTTTTCCCATCCAGTGCCAACAGAAGATGAACTTACCATGCACGGTTTTCTTAATTTGAGAGGTTAACATAAATGATTAAGCGTGGTTGTGTATGAGGGCCGTCACCAAAGAACAAGGCATTTGTTTGTTTGTACATTTTAAATAATAAGTTAAGGTACGGTTACGGTTTTTAAGCCATCGTCGTCTCAACTCCATTTCATTTTTTTGATTCATAAGGACGCCTTTTGTTATCATTACTCACATCATCACATTTTGATCAAGCCGTCAGGTCTCACATATAAAATAACATTACGCCTTAAGGCGCGTCCCCGAGCAAAACGTAGCTCTAGCCGTTTTTTATGCAGTTTTCTGGAGCTTATAACTCTTAAAAAAAAAGATATATCAACCAACAAAAAATACATTAAATTTCTACATACTCTTACCTTCAAAATGGTACGTTTTCTTTTTTTCTTTTTTAAGTAAAATATTTAATTAATCCCCTCACAACGAAACCACAGAAATGAGAAATAATTATTGAAAACATGCTACTTCTCCAAAACTAACAATTGTTTTTATTTTGTTTTTACACTAATGGATAAGCAATTTCATAATGAACATTATGGTACGATTTTTTTTTTGAAAAACCCAAAATTTGATTTTATAAAGATTTTTATGCAAAATTCTGAGCGTATTCGCAACCGTATCTATTGACATTCAGTATGCCGCTAGGCCTCGAAGGGGGAACCCGTGTCGCTCGTCACCGCGCCGCGTCGGCTCATGCGCTCGCTCGCTTACGTCACATTATCAACAGATCTAAGAAGTAATTTCAAGTAATAGATATGGCATTCAATGAAATATTTTTTTATGAAATATTTATTGGTGCGTCCAAATACTTTTGGTCATTATGAATTCAGTTATTATACTCACGTCGATAAATAGGTAGGTACTTTCAACTTTTACTGTGATACTAAATAATATTGGCACGATTACGAAAATAAGCTCAAAATTAAAATCCAAGATGGCGGCTAGGAAAATTTTAGGTTTTTCCGTCATGGGTGTCGTTTTCATGGTTTTTGGGGTCGCTGATTACGAAAACGAGGTCAAAATGAAAATCCAAGATGGCGCCGACGACAAATTTTGGTTTTTCCGTCATGGGTGTCGTTTTCATGGTTTTTATGGTCGCTGATTACGAAAATGAGGTCAAAATGAAAATCCAAGATGGCGCCGACGAAGATTTTTGGTTTTTCCGTCATGGGTGTCGTTTTCATGGTTTTTGGGGTCGCTGATTACGAAAATGAGGTCAAAATGAAAATCCAAGATGGCGGTAAAGATTTTTTAGGTTTTTTCGTCATGGGTGTCGTTTTCATGGTTTTTGGGATCGCTGATTACGAAAATGAGATCAAAATGAAAATCCAAGATGGCGCCGACGAAAATTTTTGGATTGTCCGTCATGGGTGTCGTTTTCATGGTTTTTGGGGTCGCTGATTACGAAAATGAGGTCAAAATGAAAATCCAAGATGGCGCCGACGAAAATTTTTGGATTTTCCGTCATGGGTGTCGTTTTCATGGTTTTTGGGGTCGCTGATTACGAAAATGAGGTCAAAATGAAAATCCAAGATGGCGCCGACGAAAATTTTTGGTTTTTCCGTCATGGGTGTCGTTTTCATGGTTTTTCGGGTCGCTGATTACGAAAAGAGGTCAAAATGAAAACCCTAGGTGGCGGTCAGGAAAATGTTTGGTTTTTCTTTCACGGGTGTCGTTTGCATGGTTTTTGAGGTCAAAATGAAAATCCAAGATGGCGGCCAGGTAAATTTTTGATTTTTCCGTTATGGCTGTCGTTTTATATATATATATATATAGTCGAAAAACCAAAATTTTCGTCGGCGCCATCTTGGATTTTGATTTTGAGCTTATTTTCGTAATCAGCGACCCCAAAAACTATGAAAACGACACCCATGACGGAAAAACCAAAAATTTTCGTCGGCGCCATCTTTGATTTTTATTTTGACCTCATTTTCGTAATCAGCGACCCCAAAAACCATGGAAACTACACCCATGACGTAAAAACCAAAAATTTTCGTCGGCGCCATCTTGGATTTTCATTTTGACCTCATTTTCGTAATCACCGACCCCAAAAACCATGAAAACGACACCCATGACGGAATATCCAAAAACCGTCGGCGCCATCTTGGATTTTCCTTTTGACCTCATTTTCGTAATCAGTGACCCCAAAAACCATGAAAACGACACCCATGACGGAAAACCTAAAATTTTCGTCGGCGCCATCTTGGATTTTCATTTTGATCTCATTTTCGTAATCAGCGACCCCAAAAACCATGAAAACGACACCCATGACGAAAAAACCAAAAATTTTCGTCGGCGCCATCTTGGATTTTAATTTTGAGCTCATTTTCGTAATCGTAATATTTGTATCACTGTAAAAGTTGAAAGTATCTACCTATTTATCGACGTGAGTATAGTAACTGAATTCATAATAACATTTCATAAAAAAATATTTCTTTGAATGCCATATCTATTACTTCTTAGATCTGTGAATTTTACTTGTATTCGTATGAAGTTCGCCAGGTGGCGCAAGTAATAGTTTACGAAGTATTGTAGAGGTGGGGTGCGGCAAAGAGGGAGCAAATGCTCAAGGTTATTTGCTCAGGGTACCACCTTAATCCCGAAAGAGTTAGGCAGTGGTGTAGGTAGGTACCTAATCGTAAACCCACATTTCGCCAGTAATGCTTTAAAACAGATACTTTAAAACAGACCAACTGGGTTTTACGGGTCCACCGTCGACTATTTACATGAACGAGCATTTGACACTCAAGAAGAAACATTTATTTCGCAAGGTTAGGGAAGTGGCCACACAGCTTAACTTTAAGTATGTCTGGATTCGGAACGCCACTATCCTCGTACGTGAACGGGATGGAGATACTGCATTTGCAATAGGTACATAAAGACGACGATATTCGCAAGATTAAAAACAGCCCGTCAAACAACAACGCTGATTGTGCCCCCCCCTCCTCAAACGCACTTTAATTGGTATGTGCTGCATAACTTAATATCTTTTTGTAATGTTTTAGTCTTTTTAATGTGGATTGTTTATATAACAACAAAATATGTGTATGGATCTTATGTATCGGAGTGCTCGTGTTTGTCTAAATTGTTCTGCCTTTTTGTGATAGTAACCTGCTTTTTATGCTTGGATGAATATAACGATTTTATTTATGTTTGTTTTCTAAATATGTCATACTTGTTAACGGGTCACTATGACAATTCAGTTATTTTTTCTTATAATAATCGTTTTCTGTTGCAATTTTTGATAATTACATCGCTACGCAATAATATTGTTTATTTTGTTGCCTTCGTTTGTGTTGTTTGTTATCGTTGTAAGTGTTATTTAGAGATCTGTTTAGAAAATCATATTTGTTGCTGTGTCGTCGGGGTCCATTCCTGTTATGGGGTTTTTATTATTATAAAGCTACGCAATAATATTATTTATTTTGTTGGTTTTGTTTGTTATTGTTGTAAGTGTTATTTAGAAATCTGTTAAGAAAACCATACTTGTTGCTGTGTCGTCGGGGTTAATTCCTGTTATGTGTTTTTGATTATTGTAACGCTACGCAATAATATTATTTATTTTGTTGCTTTTGTTTGTATTGTTTGTTATTGTTGTAAGTGTTATTTAGAGATCTGGTTAGAAAACCATATTTGTTGCTGTGTCGTCGGGGTTCATTCCTGTTATGTGATTGGTATTATTTACGTAACTGAGAAATATTGTTTTTACTATTATTTAACTTTTAATCTTTCTAATGAGCATTGCACGAGCGAGTGCCTGTTATCTACTTGCACCTACATTAGTGGTAATTATTTTATTGAAATACTTAATATCTCGTGATGAGTAACAAACATTTATCCATATATTACCAAAACTGCAGAGGTATCCGTACAAAATTACACACACTATACATGAACATCCTGAATGGTAACCACGACATCATCGTACTCACAGAGACGTGGTTGATTCCTGAGATTAGCAATAATGAGTTTATCGATCAGCGCTACATTGTGTACAGGTGTGATCGTGATCGTATTAGCACTAAAAAAATGGATGGCGGCGGAGTGTTAGTTGCCTTGTTGCGCACACTTAAGTCCTCTGAATGTGATGTTTCTATAACTCCTGCCAACTCACTATTCTGCAACCTTGTTGAACATGTTCTTATAGAAGTGCCTAGTACACGACCTTCCAAGAAGCATATCATTAGTGCCGCTTATATACCTCCTAAAACTGCTCCTCTTTTATATGAACAACATTTTGAAACCTTACAGCAGGTGCTGGGTGACCCTACCGTTGACTATTTTTACATAATTGGCGACTACAATCTTCCAGAGATAACTTGGAACATATCGGGTCCAATGGTATCTCTGATCGGCGGCGGTGGGCTTGGCATCGGCTCGTCCACGACTTGTACCCAGTTGAATAATTTAATGTCTTTACTTGATGCTTTGCAATATAATGTCGTGGCAAATACAAATGGTAAAATTCTTGACCTACTAATATCAAATCACCCATGTAGGGTATCGGGTGCATTGATGCCTCTACTTCCAATTGACACGTATCACCCACCTTTCGTCTGTGATATAATTTTAAATATAGATGCTCTTCCTATGAAAAAGAGACCACTGCAAAAATATAACTTTTATAAATCTGACTATGAAAACATTAACCGTAAAATTGAGAATACTTCTTGGACGGAACTTCTTACCCCTTTAGGGTCCGAAGAGGCACTTAGCTTATTTTACAATAAGATTGACGAAATTATTAAACAGCACACACCACTATCCGCATCTAGAACGGCTGGCTTTCCTGTTTGGTTCACAAAATCATTAATTAGGATATTTAGAAGAAAACAAAAGTCTTGGGTCAAGTGGAAAAAATACGGGAACATTGCAGACCACGAAGCTTTCTCTCAGTACAGAGCCTTATTTAAGAAAAATTGTGATAAATGTTTCAATAAATACATTCAGTCGATTGAGGACAGCATTCATAAAAATATTAAAGATTTTTGGGTCTATGTTTCCAATCGCAAAGACAAACCCGGTATACCGGAAAAAGTACAATACAATAATATAGTATCCAACGATCCTCAATCGATTTGCAATATGTTTTCCGATTTCTTTGCGTCCGTATATGAGCCTACTTCACCTACCCTTGCGCGATGGGAGCCACCTTCTGAAACGATGTCTAATGACATAGTTATTTCCGACCTTCACTTTAAAGAGGAAACTATAATGACAGAACTTAAATCACTGGATCCTACTAAAGGCCCTGGTTCGGATGGTCTGTCACCATATTTTCTCAAAAATACTGCCACCGTTATATGTAGACCGCTAGCTATATTGTATAATAAATGCATCACTGAAGGTGTCATGCCAGCGGTATGGAAACATGCGAATATCACACCTGTACACAAGGCCGGATCTAAACGTAGTGTTGAGCAATACCGACCAATTTCTATTCTGTCTACCTTGTCGAAGCTCTTCGAGAGACTAGTACATAACGAAATATACCCTATTCTCCATCATGCTATCATACAACAACAGCACGGGTTCGTTAAAAAGCGATCAACGACAACGAACTTATTGGCTTTCTCTAGTGATCTGTTTGACAAGATGGATAATCGTATACAGGTTGACGCGGTGTACACGGACTTTCAGAAGGCTTTCGACAAGGTGGATCATGAGTTACTGTTGAGCCGAATAGCCTTCAATGGCATTCGAGGTAACTTATTGCGATGGTTTATCTCTTACATCACTAATCGCTGTCAACGGGTTGTAATCAACGGTTTCCACTCTGATGCTGTTCAGGTTACTTCTGGTGTGCCCCAGGGCTCTATTCTTGGTCCTCTTTTATTCATTCTCTTTATAAACAACATTGGTAACTGTTTTCTAAATTCAAAATTTTTATTATACGCTGATGACCTTAAAGTATATAGACCGATTCGAAATATCCAAGATTGCTATCTCCTCCAAGAGGACTTGGATAGACTGACGGACTATTGTTACTCTAGTAAGCTATTTCTAAGCATTCCTAAGTGCAACTATATCAATTTTACTAAAAATAAAAACGTTATTAGATTTGTATACTGTTTATGTAGTATTGCATTAAATAAAGTAAACTCGGTACGTGATCTGGGCATACTGCTTGATTCGAAACTCTGCCTGGATTTACATGTCGAACAAATCCTTAATAAGGCATACAAGATGTATGGATTTATAATGAGATCAACTCATGACTTTAAACGGACCTCTTCGTACCTCTGCCTATATAAAACTCTTGTTCGGTCACAGCTTGAATACGCTGTCCCCATCTGGAACCCGTATTATAAAAAATATATTGAAATGTTGGAAAATGTACAACGCAGGTTCCTTCGTGCAATGCATTATAGATGTCATAGAACGTATCTGCCGTATGACCAGTTGCTCAGTAGGTATAAACTCCTGACACTCAGCTCCAGGCGCAAACAATTAGAAGCAATGACCCTGTACAATGTTGTGAATGGCAAATTTGACTGTATCGACCTGAACAATGTACTGTGTTATGCAGTCCCCAGAACTGTTCATAGACGGCTGGTGCGTGCAGGTTCGCTATTTGCAATAGGTACCTGCCGATCTAATACCGGCGAACGTTCGCCAATTCGACGAATGGCAGCATCTTACAATAAAGAACTAGAGCACATTGATATATTTACATGCTCCATGCATAGATTTAGAAACTTGTTGTTTGAGACGCTTAAGTCCTTTGATTAATTTACTGATATTTGTAGCCATATTTACATTTTGCACTTTCATCGTTTAGTAGACGTATAGCTATTTATTTTCTTCCTTTTTGTATTTTTATGTTTTAACTGTCTTGCATGAACAGCTTCTTTCCTAGCAATTTAAGGTTTAGTCATTAATGGTAATCTGTGAACAGCGCTGTGGGCTACATTATTATTTAAGTTATTTGTTTTCATGTTGTAATGTTCCATAATGTAGCTGTTTGTTGTTCCTATTTGATAAAATAAAATAAAATAAAATAAAAAAATAAAAAAGTAATGCATGTTCAAGCGCCATGTATTAAAGGCGTTTGATGTCTATAGATATAATATCGCCATTGATCGCGGGCACGAAAACCACGCTCCGTGGCCTCTACTACGAAAACACTTTGCAATCAAACCCCGGACCTCATCCTTAGTAGTTGCACTTGAGGTCACTCGATCAACGAGACAGTCACACATCAAAATTTCCACGTGAACGAAGTCGCGGGCATCAGCTAGTAATATTATAAATCTGTAGACTTAGAGTTTCTGTATATTGAACATATTATTTAGAAAAAATTATGTTTTCTTTTATTGTGTTACAATCATTTTTAGAATTTTTGTATGTAGTCTGTGTGTCTTGGATATATTACTTTATTAATAATAATAATAAGATTTATTTTCTCGCCACAATACACATTAAATACACAATACATTTCAAGTGACCAAGTGAAAACAATAGGTATATTGTGGGAGACTGGTGCCTAAACTAGGCTTGCGGCCTGTATTTCAGGACACCAGGTCCCCACCCTTAAGCTTTAATACATTAAATTAAAGAATAGAATGCTTCAGACAGTGGTAGCGAATCATTTAACAATTTTTATAGCAACTTATATATCTATAATTAATTATAGTGTTAGTATGGTTAGTAATGTGTGGGGATGGAGAAATGTGTAGGGTTGAGTGTGTTATTGTATAGTGTAGTGAGTGATAGATGTCAAGTCACAGCTATTTATACAATAAATTCAATTAAAATCAAACTCATAATCAAAATCAAAACTAACTTTAAAATCAACAAAAAGAATTAAAATCAAAAAACAAATTAAAATATAAATCAAAATCAAAATACGAAACAAAACATAAATCAAAAAATTTTAATACATGGTATGTCGTGAGCTACACCGAGACAGCTAGGATTTTCTCAGTTTCAAGGTAGTTTAAATCCTGAAGCCAGCTAGTAATTTTAATTTTACATTTAATCTTATTAAGGTCATAAATAGACAGAGTCCTGTTAATTCTGTTGTAGAGGTAATGTCCGAGGTGGCAAAAGAATCGTTCTGAAAACTTGGTCGAAAGACGGCTGCGACAACTGTCTGCGGGGTTGTATCTCCTTTTACCGCGCGATAGAGAGGGGGAGTATGTTAAGAGGCCATGCTGCTTCATAATTGTTTGTTGTACGAATAGTTGTCGCACTGTTAAGACTTTCGCTTCTTTATACAGGAGGGTGGTAGGGTATCTATAAGGAAGGCACAATGATACTTTCAAGATGGCTCTCTGCGCTCTTTCTAATTCAAGAATAGTGGATTTTGGGGCACCACCCCAGGATGTGATGCAGTAAGTCAACAAAGATTGAGCGAGGGCAAAATACACCGATCTCTTCACCTTTTCCTCAGCCACCCGTCTAAGGGTCTTAAAGACGTATATTAACTTCCGCAGCCTACCACTCAATACTGTAATGTGCTTGTGAAAATTTAGTGCACTGTCTATGATAATGCCCAGATATTTTACATTATCGGCTTTATCAATATGAGCACAATTACAACTAGTGCAGCATGACATCGGACAAGAGTGAGCTACGATGGAAAGCGGAGCAGTAGTCGAGGTAGGCCTGTTACTTTTTATGGAGAAAGTGACATAATTGGTTTTCGCAGCATTTAGAGTAAGGATATTATTTCGTAACCACCCAGATACCATGTTGAAGCCCAACTGTGCATTTCCGTAGACCTCACTCCACGTGGTCGCGCTGAATAACAGGGCAGTATCGTCAGCAAAAGTTATAATTTTACCCCCAGGGAGAGTCAGCATACCGAGTTCGTTAATGTATATAAGAAAGAGGGTAGGTCCTAGTACGCTGCCTTGAGGCACACCGTAGGTAACTTGGCGCTCGTCACTGACGTACTCCCCTATCTTTACGCTCTGAGTACGCCCACTCAGATAGTCCTCAAAGAGTTTCAATTGGACCCCTCTAATTCCAAGGCATTCCATCTTCCGAATTAGTATAGGCACAGAAACCGTGTCAAATGCCTTCGCAAGGTCCAGAAAAATCCCCAAGACCTTACGACCCGCGTCCATGTTAGTGACGATAAAGTTAGTAAGATCATGAACAGCATCAGACGTCGATTTACCAGCCCTGAAACCGTATTGAGAGGAAGATAAAAGGTTATTGCTCTCCAAGTAATCAACTAGTCTACCGTTCATGATCCTTTCAAGTATCTTGGATAGCGCTGGCAGCACGGCTATGGGTCTATAGTTGTTGACACGGCTTCTGTCCCCACCCTTAAAGACCGGATGAACAATTGACTTTTTGAATGCCCTGGGGAACAGGCCAGCATCGAGAGCGAGGTTACACACGTAAGTCAAAGGAGGGACTATGATGGCTATGTGTTTCTTAAGGAAATTATTAGAAATTCGGTCCCATCCAGGGGCACAGTCATTGCGGAGGCCCAGTATTAATTTAGTCACTTCTGCTTCGTCTGTAGGTAACAGTACCATGGATTGTGAGTTATTGCACGAAGCACAGCTCTCTGACAAAGCCGCCCCACTCACAAACTTATCAGCAAGGGTCTTACCAATATCTGCGAAAAAGTTATTGATTTCGTTGACCGATTGCTTTGGGGTTGATGAAATCGGTAGCAATTCCGAAGAGCCGTCTTTCTTTTCGACCCTACCCGTTATGTTGTTTATAGCCGTCCACAAGTGTTTAGTGTTGTTGCCAGCATCACTGATTTCTTTCTTATCATGTTCAATTTTAGATTGCTTTAACAACTTATTGCAGAAGTTTCTGTATCTTGAATATGACGTTTTCAAGATTAAGTTATCTGGCTCTTTTTTAAGTTTTTTGTGCAAATTATCTCTATGTCGAATGCAGCGGAGAAGGCCACGGGTGATCCATGGTTTCATGGTTTTTTTACGGTTCGGGACTTTAACTGTTTTCGTGTTTGACTCAATGGTCCGCATAAGGAGACCAATCAATAAATCTGCCGCTACATGTGGATCATTTGACTTATATACCTCACTAAAGTCAACTAGTTTAATATCTACGTCCAGCTGATCGTGATTGATGCGATCAACTTTTTTTCTTGCTGGGAGTTTAGGGTTTCTTTTTGCAAGAAATAACAGGACTGTTTCGTGGTCAGTGAGAGCAGAGTGGGCAACCAAAGTCATAGCGGGTAAAGTTGTTTTTAGAATAAAGTGGTCTAGGCACGCATGTTGACGTGTGGGTAGGACATGTGCGGGCAGGAGACCATGTGAGGCTAATAGGTTTAGATAGCTGATTTTAGCTGAATCATGGTTCTGATCGTGAATATTTATGTTAATATCACCACAAACAATGATATTTCTATAATTCCCTATATTATGAAGAGTTGTGTCCAATGAATTAAGAAAAATGTTGACATCTTTATAGCCTGGTGGACGATAAATTGCCAGTAAGACAGTATTGTGGTCAATTTTTATTTGGAGACAATTAGCTTCCAGAAGTAAAGGTTCCTCCACCGAGACCTTAAGGTCTTCATGTATTATAGTATTATCGTGTACATTTTAAAACTAATATGATTAGGGTTTTAGTTTTCGTTTCATTGTAATCGGTGCTCTCTATCAAAAGATATACGAATTTAAAGTGTAGAAGAACTTATCATCGTTAAGAAACATACATGCAACGACATCTATTGCACCAAAACGGTACTAATTAATAAATGTGTTCACAAGATAACTTTTAAATCGTCTTTTTCAAACAGTTACGATACCAAAAATAACTCTTGATTTGTTTAAATGACGCTACTTTGAAAATCTACATAGGGTTTTTTTTGGAGCGTGGGAAATCATCAAATTACTCCTCCAGCTCTGGGCAAAGCGGTAGGGAATGTCAGACTTCTACTGACTAAAACCACCCATGTTCCTTCTTTGCCCTTTGTGCTGGGGCCGCAATATCTCTTTCGAACAGCCCGCAGCCCCGGGGCCCTTGCGAGCCCCTTCCATGTTGCTGACATCTCTTTGAGGCGCGCGTGGAACACGAACGCGCCGTTGACACGGCCTGTCATCGTCATAAGACGGACGGACGGCGAGCTAGCCCATTACTCACCGTCCACAGGCCCGCGTCTACGGTGGCCGGAAGCCATCACGTGGCCCCCGACACCCGGAGCGCCTCCCGCGGCAGCTGGGACGAGAGGTTCTCTCCCTCTCACGTTCCACCACCTCCTTCACTAGCATCACTGCTTCGCAGAAGGAGGCGATGGCGTCCCATTCCCTCTCGCCCCGCACCATGGCTTGAACCAGGGACGGACGCGAGAGGTCGCCGCCGCCGATCGCCGCTAAGAGAACACGACGGGGCTCAACCTAAGCGGGGCTCCGCCCAAGCGGGGCAAGCCTCCGCGGTGTGCTCCACCGTGTTCTCCGGCTGATCCTTGCAATGGTAGCATCCGGGCGTTTCCTTCCGCCTGATTCGGTGCAGGTACCTCCCGAAACAACCGTGTCCGGTGAGGACCTGCGCCAGATGGAAGGTGAGGGCGCCGTGGCACCTCTCAAGCCAGTCCTCAAAGAGGGGACTTATCACCACTGTGCCCTGCACGGGGTTGCGACAGTCACACTCTCCATGTCGCCATGAAATCACACCGGAGCGGTCTGTCCGCCAAGCGGCAAAATGCCGCGGCAGTGGAATTACCCCCCAGTGTAGTGACTCCGCGCGCCATTCATGCAGGAAACTACATAGCCTCGAGAGGCTTGTTCGCGGCTCCCATTGTGCGTACCCAAACTGCTCGATATGCGCCCACAACCCAGGCGATGAATCTGCTAAACGCCCTGATTGCTCAGGAGCCGGATCTAGATATTTTTATGAGTAGCAATAAAGCTATGCTTAATAGTTGCATACGATTTTTAAGTTAGTGTGTGATGTTGACTTGCTGCACGCGTTGGTGCAAACTGTAAGTGTGGCAAGTACCTGCTTAAATAAATAAATAAATAGCCTAAGCCCTGTAGTGTGGGTTGCTTACCATGCATGACATTTTGGCAGTTTAACTTCGTCTTCGACAGATGGCAGTGTTCATTTGACACCATTTTCTGAATTGCGGTGTTAATATTTGTCGTGAACAGTCAACAAATACAAATTGACCGGTAAGAAAAACAGCTGTAAAAACTTTAAAATAAGAACCTAATTGAAGTTAGATAAGACCCACGACGTAAATGTGCGGGAATCGAATACAGGACATGCAGCGCCACAGTCAAATGCCGAGGCACTACGCCAACCGTGCCGTCTTATAGCTGTGGCTTCCTCGGGCATTGCTGCAACTTTGCTTAACAAACGGCCAGATTGCACTTTCCGTTTACAAATTTCGCTGAATCTTACCCCAACTTGCAACATCACCAAAAATCTGCGACTGGCCATGGAACAGACGACTTTGCAAATAAGCTGCTTTAAACAGGAGACAGTCGCCTGGAATTAGATGTAGATGCGAAAATTCCACTTTCCGATGAGTTTTCCCATCCAGTGCCAACAGAAGATGAACTTACCATGCACGGTTTTCTTAATTTGAGAGGTTAACATAAATGATTAAGCGTGGTTGTGTATGAGGGCCGTCACCAAAGAACAAGGCATTTGTTTGTTTGTACATTTTAAATAATAAGTTAAGGTACGGTTACGGTTTTTAAGCCATCGTCGTCTCAACTCCATTTCATTTTTTTGATTCATAAGGACGCCTTTTGTTATCATTACTCACATCATCACATTTTGATCAAGCCGTCAGGTCTCACATATAAAATAACATTACGCCTTAATCCCGAAAGAGTTAGGCAGTGGTGTAGGTAGGTACCTAATCGTAAACCCACATTTCGCCAGTAATGCATGTTCAAGCGCCATGTATTAAAGGCGTTTGATGTCTATAGATATAATATCGCCATTGATCGCGGGCACGAAAACCACGCTCCGTGGCCTCTACTACGAAAACACTTTGCAATCAAACCCCGGACCTCATCCTTAGTAGTTGCACTTGAGGTCACTCGATCAACGAGACAGTCACACATCAAAATTTCCACGTGAACGAAGTCGCGGGCATCAGCTAGTATTACATAATTATTCTATACACATTTTGTACCACTAACCTTACCTAAAAATATACTTAGGTATAACCTTTTTTTTTTTTTTGGTGGGTGGAAAATCATCGAATGACCCCCCTTCGCTCTTGGGCAGAGCGAAGGGGAGTGTCAGACTTTTACTGACTAAAAACCGAACCCATGTTCCCTCCCCGCCGTTGCGCCGAGGCCACGTCATCTAATACAAAAGTCTACTTAGGTATAACCTCAAAATTAGAAGAAAAGTAATATACCAGCTTGCCTTTTAAGGTATTCTTCGAAGCCATGAAGCGATATTCGAATCTTTAGAAACGTTTCTCGAGAAAGCAACCGATACGTTTTCGAGGTAACGTGGTATTTGAAAAGAAAATAACAAATGAAATCCTGAAAAGTTTTAAAATTCTTTCGGTTCAACTATGTAAATACTAGTTTTAGGGTACAATGGTGCGGTTTTAGCCGATTGTAGTCCGAACAGTCCCCATACCACAAGGATTACAAGATTTCAGTTCTAAGTGATCATTGTAGGGGAGTTTAATCCAACACTTCTTCTCGTCAGCAAAAACATTAAGAAGTGATGAAGTTTCAAGGAATTTTCTAACGTCATCATTGGCGTTCAAAGAGTACCGATAGTAGTCGAATTGGAGCACATGACTTTTGATTTTAAATTCCCCCAGAATGAATAGGCCCAGTAGTTTCCGGCATATTTTTTTTTTAATCTCGTCTGTCCAGCGTTCCCTAGGACGGCTCTGAAATAGGCCAAAGGCGATCTAAAATGAGAGGATATGACTTATGTGTCATATACAAGTTAAAGCTCAACACACATAAGAGAATATCCATATGATGCAGTATCCACAACTTGTCCAACACAATAAATAGTTGTGGTGTCGCGCGGGAGCCCTCAAGATGTGAATTACAACAACACCGTGCAACTATCAGCCAGTACCCGGGTCAGTGCACTTGACTGGTGCGGTTACTGCCTTAGAGCACTGGACACGGGTTAGTGCAGCTACTAGCACTATACGACTGGCGTGAGTGGCTTATATTTTACATACAATTTGCTTAGTGTTTATTGGTTCTCATTTCATGTTGGTTCGCTTACCCTCCAGCAACATAACCCCATTAGATTGAGGGAACACAACCTGTGAGGCTTGAAAGATTCTTACAATTTTGATATTTTAGGTGGAAGCATAGTTCTGCGAAGTTGCTTCAGAGGATTTTAATGGGGTTTGGACGTCGGAATTCCACGAGAAACGGGATCCAACGGAAATGCAGCGGAGAAGTTAGTTAGTACGTCCTTTTATAATATCGACTGGTATCTTTCTAAATAATTGGCAACAAACAGAAATCTGAACAGGTGTAGTTTCAAACGTACAGTGTTAGAAACTGAGCGAGGTTAATGATGACTGTGGCTTAATTTAATTAAGTAAAAGCTTGTCGTTCGACTTTTCACGTGGCTGTCCGGACAAATAATGACAAATACAAGTATGTTTGTCTGGCTTGGTATCTCAAGTGGGTTGCATAAACAAGTTCTGTGAAAGCAATATCAACATTGCTGTAGTACCCATGTACACTCGAACAAACTATTTCGTGTGCAGCCTTTGAATGTGTCTTATAAACAATCTTGTGCTGAGGAATCTTTTAGGTGATTCCTCAAACGGTTGGAAGAAATTCTTTGAATAGCACACGTGTTTATAACGGGATTGTCTCCACCGATCTCGGGATCCGGTTTGATTTAACACAGATCCCGGCGAGTTGTCCCCACGGATCCCGGGATGTTGTTAATAGGAGTCTCATAATCAAATCTACATACCTTTCTAAAAGGTACAGAGGGAGGGGCGAACATAGCAAATTGTTAATCAAAGAAATCATTTTCGATAATTTCCGATCGTCACGCGAGTGAACTCGTGAGTAAAGAGTAGCTAAAAGATATCGGACGAATATTGACGGGGTAGTATTAAGACGAGTATTTTTGGCCTTAACACTTAATAGTTTAGTCTATAGTAGGACACGTGTTCGTGTCCCGTGTTTCGCTATGTCGACCTTACAAGACTCGCTATGTTCAGCATACAAGGTGGCTCATCTTGGAGCTAACGTCGTTGTGTTGAGCACTAAGCCTGCCTATCCCGCGATGTATAACACGGATCATAACGCATTACGTTGGATGTTGCTATGCGGTCGAGCACAATTCATTTTAATGTGTTTAGCAAATGTACATGCTTTTTGAATTATTTCGTGGATTTAGGGGAATTACTACTTATGTAATAACATGGCTATGATTTTGTTATGTTGACAATTCATGCGTTGCGTGTAATATTTGTTCTCCGAATATCAATTACAAATTAAAATAATATTCAGGTACCTAGTTAATTGAATACACACCGTTTTCAATTAACTGCCAGATTATTTTACTTAATTCACGGTAATTTATTGAATCAGAAAACTTGTTTATAACACATAATAAGCAAGATTCTATGTCCAGGCACATGCTACTAGACTGCTTTGAAAATGTCTGCTGACTTTGTAGTCTTATAGAGTATTTGTAAAGTGAAAATAAAATTGACTTAAGTTCCACTCCAAGCATTTAACTCCAAGCGTAACCTTAATCTTGTGTAACTAACTAATACGTATATTATGTTATCAACAATATCACACGGAACCACAAACAAAAACACGCCGTTCTCCAAGTAAACAGCACACATCAATCTCAACCCATTAAATAAACACGAAAGATCTCCCTCTGTACCGTTTGTAACGTTCAGCCACAAATATCTTATGTCATAAGGTATTGCCAGCAGAATTAATGGCAGAGTTAAATACTTCGGTCCGAGAGAATCCCACTGTTATGAGTTGAACGTAGTTTTAAGCCCTAATTAAATCCTGCCTCGCATTTGACTTCGTTCCAATGGTGGAATCGACCTTTCAGGTTGTGTTTCAATTTCAAAATTTCTAGACTTGTTTGTTAAAGTACTAGTGCAAGTACCTAGTTAGTAGGATTTCAGTGGTTTTACTATTTATAATGGTTTATTAAATTCTAACCATTGGGTAATCCCGCTGTTAGAAGCTCGCTGTTTTGGCTCATTGTTTGCTTGCATTTTGGAAAGCCAAAACACGGTTCAAATAATACTACGCCACACTGTTAAACAGTATTATTTGAAGGTTGTTTTGTGTTCAGAGAAACTATGATTTATAATAAAATTAAATGAAAAAATAATGAAAATGAGTCATTTCTATTTAGTTAGAAGCTATAAAATAGAAAGAAAAAAACCATTTCATAGCGTCTAGTTTTAGGTTTCAAGTACCAAAATAAAATTAGAAAAGTGTGACGGCTAATAAGGGTTAGATACTGTTTGCGGATTAATCATTGAGTTTCTTATTTTTCGAACGTGTAATTTCTGACAATAATTTCTGGAGTTCTCGCCCACTTTTTTCTCATCTCGAATAAGTCCGAATTTGTCGAGTATTCTCAACGAGAAACCCTAATTAGTCACAACGTATACAGTCGACAGATTTCTGAACCACTTGTCGTAACTTTACTATTACATGTTTTTCATTTCAATTTAAAGTCATGCCTTCCTCTCTCATCATCCCATACAATTGTGGCGCAGTGCAAAGCCTGGGGGATCGCGTTGCATTAGCCGGCCTCGAACCCGCTGCCCTGACCTACATACCGCAGTCTTCATATGCTGAACGATTCGATGCACTGATTGGATAGGACTCGCTAAACGCTGCCTTGTTCTGGGAGATTTTCACCGCGTTAATAGCTTGGCTCGCCTGCCAACTGGTGATAAATGGGAATTAACGGCTATTGGGTAATACGTGTTAAGCAGTGGCTGTTCAAAAGATTTAGTGTTTTGGCGACATTTTGGATTGTTTGTGGTTTCTAAAGGATTAATTTATATTGCTGTATTGGGTTTATGTTGAATAATGGTGACCCATTATTGTATTTAAATCATTCACAAATAAACGATTAATAGAATTTTATTGACTTATCATCGAAATGGTTCCAATCGTCTATTTCATTCATTTCGGGTAGGAATATTTTCATTTCCTTTTTCTTTCGGAAATATTCGAGCTCGGATATATCTAATCTAAGGCTTGTTTTCGCTGCGGCGCGAGTGTGAGGCTCACTTCAGCTGGCTCTGCGCCAGATTATCGCTTTAGCAGGTAATAACCAGACTAACATGTTTAGCTTTACTCGATATTACTCTTTTAGCTTTGTGTTGATGTTGTGTGAATTTGAATAGCTTGAAAAATGGTTGGCAATTTGGTGGGGTCGAACACGAACCCCAGTTTTGACCAAAGGTGGTTTCTATTTAACAATATTAGACCGAAAGTAGTTGGATAAAATTTTCTAGTCTAAGCACAGGTGTTTGCATGCCTTTGCTTGGCTTTTCACATGTACTCTAAACATTTTGTGTTCGTTGTATTTGCTCCGTTGAAACATGTTTCAACTTTTGTTTAATGCTACGTTTTCTGCTATTTGTACTGCAGTGGATATTGCGTGCTGCTATCGTTGCATGTTATTTTAATAAGGATATAAATTAAAACTGCCTTCTTTTGCCTGAACAGCTACGAGTATTAATATTTAAACATAAAATTAAGTAGGCTACCTCATTACAAATTATGAAAATATCATTTATTTATAGAACCAACGTTCATGTCGGAATTTTTCATCAATTTAATCTGGAAGCTTGTTAAAGTTTATTACGTAATTTTTAGGTCATTGAATAAGTAAATTGGATATGTGCTGTGAATTTAATAAACTTACAGAAAATGTACACGACACGTATATTATTATTCTCTGACGAAATCTACTAGGTGTAAACGTACAAATACTTTAATTATAACAATGCCAACCAAAGCAGAAACAAATCTGTCCGAAAGAATCAAAAAGAGAATTCATTTATTCTCGCCACAGGAACTCATTAAACTTCGACGGAAGCCAAAAAAACAAGCGCCACATAAAATAATCAGTTGGAAACGAAGGCAAACGAAGAGTGTCCGTACAATTGGGGCCGCATTACTCACATAGTTATAATGAGTATAATAAATAGCGGAGGAATATGGCAGTCGTTGCAACGCTCGCTTATCGCCGCCATGATTGATTTATTGCGAACATCGCACGCGCTTACTGCGGACGGAAATTATTGCATTTTAATAACAAGTGCTCTGGAAAGGAAAGATAACGTTTGATAGTGCATCATGCTCGATACGTTGTTGAAGTGCAGTCGGGCAAACAAAATACATGACTTACGCCTAGGTTTAACATAGAAATTAATTATATTTAAAATGTCACTTACGGGATATCTTCCGTGATATGAACCGTGAAAGCTTAAAACAGTGTTAGATATTAATTGTTGATCAGACACATTGCACCAATTCGTCGTCTTAACGAATCCCCTCTTAATGCGCTGTCAAAGAATTACATGATTTTGAAACTCACGGATCATTGTAAGTTATAGCCTATTTAAAATCATTTTCCGTGAATAAAGTAGTCTTGTCCATAGAAATCGATGTAGAGAAAAAGTGAAATTATTCCTAAACGTGAAATACAAAAGTTCTCGTGCAAATTGAATTTCAATGGAATAAAAATATAGAGCAGCTATAATAACAACGTGCAACGTGCTCGTCGCTAGTTTTACGAGTACGTGAGAATTGTGTGCGTACTGCACAGAGGTAGAGGATCCGTCGTGATATAGGCACCTGTTTCATTCAATTGCTATGAGTATGAGAGCTACGTCGTTCATAAGCGCTTTAGTATCGGTGATCGTAAATATTTGAAAATGTGTTCGAAACTTTATGAAATTTATTTTGTCTAATAACTAAGTTATCAGTTAAATCTTTTGTCGATTAATGTTGAAATGTGATTTTTTTAAATAAAAAGAGAATAAATACAATCCTTTATTTACAGCGGCTTACTTACATAAATAATAATCTCTCTAAGTCTCTACTCACGATATAAATACAAAACAAAAATAGTCCCCCAAAACACAATTTCCAAAATTATAAGTACAAACGTAAACAAAATTCTTTATGCAAATAAACGCAGGCAATTTTTAATAAATAAACAGTGGGTTGCGCGTTGGAAATACATAATTTGCATAGTGCGGCTGGCAGCTTAATCGCGGCGCGTCGTGTAGCGGACAAAGTTGGGAGTTTTTTTTAATTTAACTGTCACACGTTCTGGCTGTTATTATGTTTTAAACTGACTGTTGATAAAGTGGTTTGTGATAAATAACGGATAATTTGAGTGCCGAGCGGGAAACGAATGAGGTTTTCTGATGTCGTTTGTCATTCTCTGCATATGGGTGATTCGGGAGCTCCCAATTGTGAAAGGACATTTGTCAGCGCCATAAATGCAGTCTCTTCCCACACCTTTTGATGTTTCATGCTGAAAATAATCAGCCTAGTTTTGTGTTAACGCCCTATCATAGTTTAGAAGTATAAAACATAACACAGTTCTATTTGTTGCCGGTGTAATGGTGTGAAAGTAGCGAAATGGTGGCATCAGAATAAATGATAACAATTTCAAAATAGCGCTTTAAAATTAATGTTTCATTCCACATTTGCAATCGTTTTCATAAGTTATGAGTTAGTTAGACAATGAACTAAACGAGTGACTTTAAATATAACTGAAACGTTCCATTGTAAGTTTTTATGAATTAAAGTTTATTTTGTGAAAATGCAATTACGATCTTGCCTCGCAACAGTATCTACTTATAGGCACTCTCATTATACGACTGCCTAAAATAAAAGAGTGTTATGTTTTTAGTATTTATGTATGTTTGTGAGTTTCTTTATTGACTTATGATATTGTTACTCTTAGCCTCCACCGACCCACTGTTGTGCAAAGGGCAGTCAATTTCAGTTCATTCAATGCAGGCCTAATGTTAGCAACTTACTCTAGGGTCTAGCCACCTTATTCCGCCATATTCTGCGACGCCTTCTGTCTTTGTCATGGCTCCATATTTTGACCATTTGGCCCACAGGTCATTGGGTATTCGGAAGACATGATCAGCAACCGATTTAAGTTAGTGTAATTCTGAGCGATATCAGCAAGACAGATCGAGTAAAGACGTGACATAATTATAATCTTAAACACCATTTAAAGCCTTCAAAGTCCAACACAACCTGCCATCATTTGCAAGCCACGCGGCAATCCTCGGGTTGTGTTTTAAAAGCTCGTTAAATACTCTGCTGTCGTAATTTGATGCGAGCAAGTCCGGAGGCCGCTCTTAATTACGCCAGCCCATTCGAACTCCTGTCAAGGCCACGCATCTCCGCAATCTAGGCGGGTAGGCCATTCATCGGTTTTGCGGCTTACCTAGTGTGAACAGTTCGATTAATTACTTTTGCTCATTTATGCATGAATTTAAAAATTAAAATCATCTTTCATTTATTTATGTAGTCCTTTTGTAATAATTTCCTGATGTATTTACACAATTTCAGGGATATTAATGTAGGTACTCAGCAGGTTGACATCATATCTCAATTTACCTTGCTATCTTTAGACTCAAACCTGTCAAAGAATAAAAGTTTTGATTGAAATTGACGGGTAATTGAATTTGTAAGTCTATTTTCTAAGCAAATGTTTTCCTGGCTATATCTAAGCTGGTTTTATAATTTTATGATAAAGAAGACATCTGAAGTAAACACAATTTGCTTACAGTTCCAAAGTTACTTGGATAATTTTAAACTAATGAACAATCGGTAAATTGTGTACAATTTATTAAGTTTTCTTAAATGTTCTTATTTTCATTTCATTAATTTATAAAATATAACAATATTAAAAGACAAGTCCGTTCGCTAAGAAATGATTGTCCTTTTTTGTGTGAAACGTATACTATACCTACTCTCAAAAAGTATTGTTGTATTTTAAGTAGGTATTTTTAATCTGTTTACCTCATGACTGCTTATCTACTTACTTAGGTTTACATCTAGTTTACAAACATCCTCTCATTTGACCGTAAAGATACAAGTAGTAACAGTTCTAGGCGAAGGTATCGGAATGCTCCGGCACGAGAGAATGGGATCAAAGGATTGATACCGGCGATCCTTTAGTTTTGAACTATTGCGATTGCGGATAAAAGTCGCCAGTTTGTTACTTGTTACATACTTGTGTCGCTAACTTTGCTGATTTAACTTCTTTGGGTCCATATTGATTGTTATTTTTTTAGTCGTCGTAGGGTTTATTGTTTAAAGAGTTTTACCCACTTTTTTACGGTTCCGCACCTTTATAAACTAATAACGGACCTTCATTATGGAATGTACTGACTACCATCCGTCTGTTTTTCACGACCTGTATCTTTTTAAACGTAGTTTTTTTTTTTTTTTTTTTTAATATGGGCTTACTCTTGACCTCAATCTTGCCCTAAGGGCAGAGATGAGGTCGACGATGGAACGAGCTTACCCAGAAGAAGCCTATTTACTCGCGACTTAAATAGATTGGGGTTATATGAACTCGGGAAAACCGACGCAGGCAGGGTGTTCCACTCTTTGGCTGTACGAATAATGAAAGACTTAGCAAAACGCTTCGTACGAATGTGTGGAACATCGACAAGGTATGGGTGATAACCTGCAGTACGCCTAGTCTCTCGATGGAAGAAGGGAGATGGTGGAATAAGCTCGTGGAGCTCTTGCGCACACTCTCCGAAGTTAACACCTCATCGACGTTTGTGGTATCTTTTGACTAGACAGGTGGAATAAGGCCCGTAATCCACCAAAGCGGAGAGGAGAGGAGACGAGAAGAGATGTGTTTGAATAAACCAATCCAATTTCGTTATTTCCACATCTCTTCTCCGCTTAGTTTTGGTGGAAATGGGTCAAGCGGAGAGGAGAGGAGATGTCTCATTTTTCTATAGAATTTTGTGCAGCGAGCGAGCAAGCGGCGCGGCAAAGCGGAGAAGTGTCTGGCCCGTAATCCACCAAAGCGGAGAGGAGAGGAGACGAGAGGAGATGTGTTTGAATAAACCAATCCGATTTCGTTATTTCCACATCTCTTCTCCGCTTAGCTTTGGTGGAAATGGGTCAAGCGGAGAGGAGAGGAGATGTCTCATTTTTCTATAGAATTTTGTGCAGCGAGCGAGCAAGCGGCGCAGCAGAGCGGAGAAGTGTCTAGCCGGGCGGCCGGGCTTCACCCCGCTGCCTTCTCCGCGCGCCTCGCACGTTTTGTTTTGTTTTCGATCTCTCACAGCTCACATCTCTGCTAACCACAGCTCACATCTCCTCTCCGCAACGCATCTCTTCTCCGCTTTGGTGGAAATAACCTGCCAGCTTCGCGGCACATCTCCTCTCGTCTCCTCTCCTCTCCGCTTTGGTGGATTACGGGCCTCTAGTCGGGCGGCCGGGCTGCGCTGCCTTCTCCGCGCGCCTCGCACGTCCCGAAACGTAGACAGAACTTGACTGTTTTCGATCTCTCACAGCTCACATCTCTGCTACACACAGCTCACATCTCTTCTCCGCTTTGGTGGAAATAACCTGCCAGCTTCGCGGCACATCTCCTCTCGTCTCCTCTCCTCTCCGCTTTGGTGGATTACGGGCCTTACACATGAACACCCTCAATATTATAAAACTGCCTCAGATAGTCGAAACTGCAGACAAGTCTGGCTGTTACTGTGTCAATATAGTGTTACTCTCAGTAGACTTATGTCGCGACACAGCCTTAAACTCACCTTAAGTTCATTCAGATTACTCAATTATTTAACTGGAGAATGATTACAGATTCATGAGTTGATCACGCATCTTACACTAGTTGTAACCTTGTAGCCTTGGGGACAAGGTCACAACAGACCTAAAATATTCTAAACTCGAGTCATCAAACTATGTTAAACTTGCCAGGCTTGTTCAAAACACATCACAATACGTTGTCACCTAAGTACTTACCCCGAACCCGACAACTTCACAAACTAGTACAATATTCAGAATATTTAAGCGTTAAACTAAAGTACATACATTAAAGTTGTCGAACAAGACTCAAGCCGCCTTATTACAAAACGTAGTTAAACCTGGTTTAACTTAGACTTGGTTTATCTCGCATGCTGTCACTTTCTTTTGAATATTGTTGAAGTGAGACGTCATGCGAGATAAACCAAGTCTAAGTTAAACCAGGTTTAACTACGTTTTGTAATAAGGCGGAAGTTGTCGTAATCCGGCACAAGTTTGCATACGAGATTAAGAACGTTCGATTTGCGAGTGCAACTTACGCGAGACTTGTCGATCTCGAGACTTAATCGATGGCAGGATAATTGATGTCTCGGCGATAATATTTTAACTTTTATTTAAATTACTCTGATATTTGTAGTTTCGGTATTGTACTTTGTTTGCTATGTTTATATAGGTGACGAAGCAGACTCCCTATTTATTTACCTAACCTAGCTACCAACTAACCACATCGTTATCTAACTAGCCAGGTGTCAACTACTTTAGCGTTGGCTTCATTCTAACTAGATGCAGCTGAGTACCAGTATTTTGCATAAACTGACTTCCTATCCGACCTTTGCTACCCAACTCCCTAAAACTATGCTTCTTGCATTAAATGGTACATCCCAAGAGCGTAAAATAGCACAAAAGCAAATGAAATATTGAATTAACACAGAATAGGAACTAACAATATAATTTCATCCATAAAACTGGCGCAGGTTAGTCGTTCCATTGAATAAACAAGCGATAAAAATCTGCGAAACTTTGCGACAGACGGCTGCTGCGTTTATTCTACGATATAAATCGCACGGTGCGCCGCCCGTGTGGCGAGTGCACAATATTATTTATAGGAATGGCGTTGGAATAGAGTTTGCATTTTATTGCCAGATATTATTGTACCGTACGGTCGCCAGACTGCTCCAAACATATTTCTCCCTCTGGTTCCTGTGACGGGTAGAGTACGCCTTCTTCCTGACTGTCAAGTTTTAAATAAAGTACTGTATTTGTGATGTCATGATTCAACAAGCTTCGGGCAGGATATTCATATTGCCCGAATTCAGAGAATAATAATAAAAGTAAAAGAATGTTACCCGCAAGGTTTTTTAGGTAGACCTTGCGGGTATCATTCTTCAACTTTTAGGTTTCACGTAACGATAACCGTGACAAGGGTTTTACCTTTAAAATATTCTATAAAAGTATAAATTCACGTTTCCCTGAAAAAGTCTGTAAAGGGGGTGACTATTGACATATTGCGCATAGAATATTAATCAGTTACAACTTGAATTCGATTCCATAACAATACATTTATAAGATTTTGAACTGACTTATAAATATCAAAAACTAAATTGGTACACATTATACTAACACATTAAACATAATATTTAAATTTCCGTTTTTATGTGCCGATGATGGTTATAATTATAATATTAATGATTTCTTAAAAAAAATTACAAGTCCGTTTAAAAACACATAAACCATTAAAAATATTACAAAATCAGAGCCATCTCACCTCAAATACAGTCATAAAACCTCTGACCCCACCTAATGACTATAATGACAACAAATTGACACATTCTGCTCCAGAATTAGGTATTTTTAGTCCCCTAAGCTCATTAGCGGGAAACTCCGTTTGCATTTAAAGCGACGTCATTACGGGTTCGGGTGTTTGGGAGACAATCGCCCGTTGTGGACGTTGTGGTAGATATAGCGAACTGTGCTGGGACGCTAAGGGGAACTCTCGTCCGGTGGATTGTGTTGTGTTATTGTGAAATACTGACGTAAGTGTTTAAGCTTGTCTGAAGTTATGACAAATGATTGTTTCTTACCAGTAAAACAAAACTGTTCACGTCCAATAATGTATTACCTATGTATAAACATAGTAACATACGTAGTAGGTATAAAATAAATAACATTCTTACGGGTAATTATTGAACGGGTATTCTAAGAGGAATTCAGTCAAAATTGAACCTGAATTTGAATCAAACTCAGTGTAGTATTTTCTAATTCTAAATCGAGATTCTTGACTAAGGATCGGTCATGAAGTATAACTACGAATTCGGGCAGTTTACTTGAAGTCTATTTTAGCGTAGGAACAGTTAACAAAAAAGTTATAAACATACATACATAAAATCACGCCCTTTTATCAGAAACCTCAAAACGCCACCTGCTACGATCCTTACATACTCCTTTTACCTCCACAACATTCATACATTCAAACACGCAAGCCGGTTACGAGTAATACGCACCTGTCCTTTCTAAAGTAGGTACGTTATATATTAACCGAAAAACACAGATTACTCAATTAAAATGGTAGCCATTACCATTCGTTATTAAAATAACCATACATAACATGCCACCTGTAATTCCCAGGAGGGATATAAAGTGTAAGTCCCTTGTAATAGAGGACGAGTCTATTGCCATCAAACGGACACACATTCAGACTGCCTGATTGCTACAAAGAATTTCCTGATGGAAAACCATCATAACATTTTGATTCATCTGAGAATCGAATCCAGGACCCAGCAGGTGGCCGCGGACTAGATGACGTGGCCTCGGCGCAAGGGCAAAGAAGGAACATGGGTTCGGTTTTTAGTCAGTAGAAGTCCTACACTCCCCTTCGCTCTGCCCAAGAGCGGGGGGGGGTCATTTGATGATTTTCCACCCACCAAAAAAAAGGACCCAGCAGGTGCTCTTATTAAAATCAATGTAGTAAAACCAAAGCTTTAATTAACTACAATTAGGTAGTTAAGTTCTATATAATACTGTCTTATACATTACAACCCACATTTATGATAATTACTTTCACTTACTGAATCCCCAAGGTCGTGAGATCCTAACTTGGAAACTTATCCGACGGTCTAAGTTACCTCCAAGTCTTATTTTCACGTAATTTTCAACTAACTAACTAACACTCAACTTTGGTTGGATAATTATTTTCTTATTAGATACTCTGCCCTTAAGATTGTATGCCGAAATTCTATTTTCACTTAATTGGGAGAGAATGTTTACCGGTTAGTAACCTGGAACTGTAAATTGATCGACATTTTATAACTATGCTTGTCTTACCAGGGTTAATTTAGTAACATCGTGAGAAAACCATGTATGAGAACCAAAAAATTCGAAGACATATGTCACATGTGCGTGTGCGCCCTAGTTCGAACTAGGGCCCGCTTGGTGGATTATGGCCCATCCCTCTCCAAGAGGCTTCCTGAGTCCCTGCAGTGGGAACATTACAACTCCCTGGAACGCTTCTGACAGTAGTGTTATCGTTTTAAATGTGCTCTCGATTATAAAATCTATAAACTCATAAAAAGTTAACGTTGGTTTGTGTTGTTGGCCGTATTAAGTAGCCAATTCACTTTGCTATCAAGGAAAGTCAAGTAGGCTAATCTACAAACAGTGACAAGTGAGATACAGTGAAAAAACTTTCAAAAAAAATTCGTGTCAAACGAACAGTCATCGTACGACAGTCACCTGCTCCCCGCGACCAGACTACCACCCCGCTGACGTCCAACATATGCTTCATATCACCACAACGCAGCGCTGCAACGCAACTCGGCCAACGTGTACGTACACCTGTTTGCACTGCAGACCATTGAAAACGGTATTTTTGCTGGATGCAAAACTTTGAATTATAAACATCAAACTCTTAATTCAGGAATACTATTAAAAACTGAAAATGGCTACACACAGAACACCACCTAAATCTAGCGAGCTAACTCTGTCAAACATGTCCATCTCAGCACCAGATCTGAATAAAATAGATTCCTGTGACATCAGCACTCCTATTAACGTAACACAACGTAAAAGACCACGTTTACATGAGCAAAATGTGGATAATAATTTATCAAGTTTTAGAGATGAAATTATGTCCATGATGAACGAAATTCGCGTCTCTCAAAACAATCGTCTAGACAAGTTGGAGGAATATATGATATCCATTCGAGAACAAAACAATGGCATAAAAAAAACGAACATAGATATCGATAACTCAATCACGCACCTATCAATTAATGTCAAAGCAGTAGAAGATAAAATCGACCAACTGGAACACGAACGTAAACAAATTCATTTACAATTATCAACAATGGAAGAAAAACTGGATTCTCTTGAAATTACTAGCTTAAAAACATATACGGAGGTAAGAAATGTACCCAAAGTGCACAACGAAAAGAAATCCGATCTATTCGGATACGTCTTACACTTGTCCAAAACCGTAGACTATCTGGAATTAAATGGAAACGACATACGTGACGTCACCAGGCTGCCGTCTAAGAAAGAAACAAGCAGCTCGTCAGTCGCAATTGAATTCGCAAATACATTGACCAAGCAACATTTCCAAGAAGCAGTCAAGAAATATAATCTTTCCAAACATCAAACTGATCAACTCAACTCGACCAACATGGGTCTTCAGACATCAAAACAACCTATCTACATCTCAGAATTACTCACTGCTAAAATGAAGCGTCTTTTATTCCTTACGCGAGACTTTGCAAAAACTGCTGGGTATAAGTTTGTCTGGACATCAAATGGTTTTGTTTATATACGTAAAGCAGAAGGAAAACCTTACATCCGAGTCAAAAATGAATTACAGTTGAATGAACTCAAGAAAGATCACAGTAATGTTATCTGACTAGCCCTAAATCGTTTGTACATGCCTTTTGTTATGTATTGCCCTTCATTGCTTATCATACTTTCACTGTTTTATAATAATTATGCATGCTTAGTTTTATATAAAAAATATGTCTGTACAACACCACAAATTGATACTAACACCGAACACCAAATACAACACAAACAAACATTACACATAAATAAAACCTACACTACCACTATCACTACTTACACCATACAAATTTTGGAAATCCAACTGAAGAAAATGAATCACTCACCGCGTAAACTACACACATCGTCACTATATATTGAATGGACCAACTATTTAATTCATGTTAGCCTCGTAAGCCTGATAACCTCACTTTCCTCACAAATTGTATTCCACTATATACTTCTGACAATATACTTTATTATTTACAAATACACCTTACATACACTTTACATCACTACACACAATTGTAAAACGAATCTATTCAAGACAAAGATTGAGTTTAACTGCGGCATCTTCATTCACAATGATTTTGAACACGTAATTAGTGCGGACAAAGGGCTACTACTACACTACCATACGAAAATGACACAAACTTCACCAAACTCCCACTTAACGTTGGATATTAAACATTGTACTAGCTATCTATATCTATACAGAGGTACGCGCTCGCTTAATGACTCAAGCGCTAACATGCCTCAATGTTATGCGGTTACTGTTTTTTACGGGTCCTGTGTTTTTGTGTACACTTTTATTTTAATTGTTACAAATGGCTAACTCGGACGTAGAAATTGATGATTTATCCGTGTCAGAGTCCAGGGTCTGTAATGCTGAAGACTGTCATAGCTTAATCTCACACAGTAAATCCAACATAAAAATATTAACTCAGAATATACGTAGTATTTCACGTAATTTTAACGAACTAGTTGTCCTTTTGCATAGGTTGAAAATGCAGTGTGACGTTATAATACTAACAGAGTGCTGGCTATCGTGCAATCCTTCTATACCAAATCTACCTGGCTATAAGTATCACACAACACAGAACTATAGAAACCAGAACGATGGAATTACAATCTATTATAAAGAATCACTTAATGTAAATATAACCGAGCCACCGTTTATGGATAGCAACTGTTTGTTGATTACTATAAATAATGACACAGCTATAATTGCAATGTACCGCTCACCATCCTACAATAACTTGACACCCTTTTTGACATCACTCAACTCAACCTTGACTAACTTGAAAAATGTGAAATCTGCTGCTATAGTTGGAGACATAAATATAGATATTTCAACGCAATCACACGACAACAAAGCACCTGAATACCTCAACACAACAGCCTTTGGAGGATTCCTACCAGCCCATACCTTTCCCACTAGGCACGGTAAAACCTGTCTGGATCACGTCCTGCTTAAGACTAAATTTAAATCACACACCTTTGTCATAAATTCTACGATCACGGATCACAACGCTGTACTACTCTGTCTTTACCAAGCCCACAAAAAGAAACATCATCAATCTCACATTACTAAACATAACATCGCTGCTATTTGTGAACAACTGAAGAATGTAGACTTTAGCTTCATTAGAGATATAGAAGATCCCAATAATGCTATGGACAGTCTTATTAAGATCTTACAAGACGCGATAAATGCAAATACCATGATTGTCAAAATCCCCCGTAAAAAACGGATAATCAGGCCATGGATCACACCGGGATTGCTTAGGTGTATTCAAAACAGAGATCGGCTCCATAAAGAATCACAAACAACACCCGATAATGAAATACTAAAATTGACATACACTAGGTACAGAAATCATTGTAATGATTTGTTGAAAAGACTCAAGAGGGAACACGACAAAACCGAATTGGACAAGAATAGCAACAATAATAAAAAGCTTTGGGAAGTTATCAAAACCATAACCAATACTAATAAAACTAAATCAGGCTCCTCCAATCTTCTCGGTGAGTTTCCTCTAGCTTCTGTGAACCAGGCAAATGATTACTTTGTAAATGTAGGCAGTTCCCTGGCAAAAGGGCTTCTTAACTCAGCCATAGCACAAAATCCAACTAACTTTCCCTCCTTAAATCACCCTAATAATGCTTCGTTTGTATTATTAGATACAGACGAAAATGAGATATTGACACTCATCAATGGCTTAAAACTTACAAGTGCAGTTGGACATGATGGCATATCTAACCGTCTACTTAAGGCCATTAAATATGTAATTGTTCACCCACTTTGCCAAGTGTTCAATGCTTGCCTTGCGCAGGGTGTCTTTCCAGACATTCTTAAAAAAGCCATTGTTGTTCCAATTTTTAAATCCGGTGATAAACACAACGTTTGTAACTACAGGCCTATTGCTTTATTACCAGCTCTTTCAAAGATACTGGAAAGAATAATTAATAGCAGACTCGTTGGGTATCTTGAAAGCAATAGTTTAATATCCTCTTCTCAATTCGGTTTCCGCTCTGGCAAGTCAACGGAGGATGCAGTGCATAAACTTACGGACTATGTTGTTAGGACACTTGATAATGGCAATAAAGCACTTGGCATCTTCTTAGACCTTGCCAAGGCGTTCGACACAGTGCCCATCCCGCGACTACTTACTAAATTGGAACGACTAGGAATAAGAGGTTTGCAGCTCAAATTATTTCAGGATTATCTAAGCGGTCGTAAGCAATGCCTGAAAGTAGACTCTTACATTAGCACAGATCTTCCTATTTCTTTTGGTGTTCCTCAGGGTTCAGTGCTGGGACCCACACTCTTCTTAATATATTTAAACGACCTTTGTGGATTACAATTGGATCAGGGCATTATCATATCCTACGCTGACGATACAGTTTTGTTGTTCTCTGCTGATACGTGGGAAAAAACATTTACTCTGGCACAGAATGGCTTTGACAAGGTGTCTGATTGGCTAAAACAACATATTCTTACCCTAAACGCAGAAAAAACAATGTACATGCCATTCTTCATCAGAAATACTAATAAACCTCCCGCACAACTAACCCTAACATCACACTCAGCTGATACTCACACAACAAACGGTAGTACTAGTAGCTGTAATTGTCATATCCTCAGGAAATCCGAGGTGAAATATTTAGGCATTATTCTGGATTCATGTTTGAATTTCAACGCACATATATCGCTGCTTCAGACTAGGCTAAGAAAATTAATATATGTCTTTAAGAACTTACGTCATGTGGCTAACATTGATATATTAAAAAAAGTTTATAAGGCATTATGCCAATCTATTCTCACCTATTGCATTACTTGTTGGGGTGGAGCTTCCAAAACCACTCTTCTTCCGCTAGAAATAGCACAACGGGCAGTCCTAAAAGTTAGCTCATTTCGACCCATGTATTACTCTACACATCTATTATACCAATCCTGGAAATTACCTACTGTCCGCCAACATTTCATCATAACAACAATCCTCAAACAACACACTTTTACACCTTTAGACCAGAGTATTTTGCTTAAAAGACGTCACAATGCCGTAGCACCACGATCCATACAATCTAAACATTCATTTACACATAGGTTCTTCTGTTTCTGCGGTCCGTTCCTTTACAACAAACTCAATACCACCCTCAACATCTACACACTAAATAAACAAGAATGTAAAACCAAACTACTAGATTTTCTGCTTACATGCGATTACCAAACAACAGAGGATCTTCTAAAAACTTTAAGATAGATAAAAAAAAAAAACAAATACCTACTAAGCAAAAATAAAACTCAACACCTGTGCGAACACAGACTATACACACAATACAACACACATACCTACAACATAATGCACTCCAACACACACACGCACCCACAACTCACACACACACAACAAAACACTTCCAACTCCAACCACTTCACAATAAAAGACACACACACACACACACACACACACACACAAATCACACAACAAATTGACTTTTTGTAAACTTTTTTTCTTTTTCTCTTTTTAATTCCTGTGCATGAAAAACGATTATACTAAAATGTCATACAACATTGTTAATACCGTTCATAACTCTGGGAAGAGAACTGTGACCTGAAATACAGGCTCGGCCTAGCTCAGGCGCAGTTGCTCATATTTATTCTTTGTACCTAATTCTAACTGCTTCTTAATTATGATCAATATGTTACATTTTTAAGGTGAAATAAACTTATTATTATTATTATTACGCCCGGAGCGTCTCCCGCATCAACACCAATACTCAGAATCAGAACCAGCCAAATGAAGTCAACTGTTTCACTAAAAATGTGTTTGTGTGTGTGTTTTCGCGTCCCCACTCCAGGTCCTGTACATCTTGCCCCGTTTACCTGGTCATAGAGGGGCAAGTGTTTGCATCTTCTTCGCTGCCAGCTGATACCTAAAACTTCTCATGAAACCACAGCGATTACCAACTCATTTACCAAACGTAATATTTGAAGTAATTCCCCATTTATAATTTATACAGTTAGGTACGGAACCCCTTAAAACCTGAATACATTACGTAATGCCAGGATTTGAAATTTTAATATATTTTGCCTTAGTTTGATTATGCCCGCGTAATCCGCTTTGGGCAGGTTTATATAACATTCAATTAAAACCGTAATCGAATAAAAAACATCGCGCTCGCTACACTGTAATTATTATCAGAGGGATTACACGAAACATGAGATTAGTATTGAATAAAATGTATTCGTTAAACTTGATATTTTAAAGGTAAATATTTATTCTTTTATGTGTTAATTATATGTTCTGATAATTATATGTTGATGTGATGTGATGTTTCCGTTTATTGCCCGTGGTCCACCCACCTAGTCCACCTGGGTGTACCACGGGCAATTATTTTTGCCCGTGGTCCACCTGCATGTCCATATGTTTATATCGTAGTATAGCGAAAGAATAATAGTGATAATAAATTGTAAAGCCAGTGTGAAAATGTTTTGTAATGTACTTATTGGTACTTCATCATACGTTAGTTATCAAACAAATATTATGGAAAATAATTTTTCTTCCAACTATGCTTTAATTTCATCACAATCACACTAAAAACTCAGTACAAAGCGAGTCTTTAATGCTCTAGAGCAATAAAAATGTATGAAATTTCATTATTGCACAGTTTATTTTTTTTAATCGCACCGGTGCCAATCTCAATGGATTAGCTCTATTCAGCCAGCCGATATCAATACTTTTTTTTTACCTACGTATTATTCGTTTCTATCCTACTTGTTCCAAATTTAAAAAATGATTGCTGCTAACTACTAAAAAATGAAAGAAATTTAAAAAAGTGATTTTCGGGAACTTTGTTAATTTTGCTTGACAATAATTTTTGGAAACGATAAAGTGTGATACTATCTGATTTTGAGTGCTTCGGCTTCGAATTAAAATGGAATCATTTAGCGACACATTAACTCCGGAAAACATTCTAAATGAAGCCGACAGTGTTATAGAACATATTTTAGCTGTTTGATATAAGTTTCTTTTATTTACTATTCCTTTAAGTAATAGTTGAAAGAAAAGCAGATTATGCACCTCGCCTTAAGTAATTTATATTGCCCTCGTGCCTGTTAGATTAGAGCCCTCGCTGACGCTCAGGCTCTAAATCAGGCACTCGGTGCAATAATAAATTACTTTATACTACACTTGCTTGGTAAGTGTACCAATACTACCCCACTATACGGGTTGAAAGCTGTTCATTAAACCTTCTCAAAAATCTAGGCAGTTATATTGTATGGAATTTCATTACTGCCCTGAAAATCAGGGTAATAATGGGTTCATTACTAACGCGTTTTGTTTTTTTTTTTTTAAAGACTTGATGACGTTGGTAATCAAACGATTTAATTTTACCATAAAAAGTACTGGCCACTAGAACTTTTAAAGCAGGTAGCATACATTCTACATTCCGGTAGGGCCGGAAAACTTCAAACCTCTATGCGATAGAGCGAGAGATTTATAACACTCTCTCGCTTTAACACGCGAATAAGTTGGAACCTGCGAAACGGGGCGTTTTTTACCTTCCCTAAAGCCGCGTCCCCACACAGAGCCGCACGGCTCGGAAGCCGCGGCTTCGCGTGCCGTGCGGCTCTAGTGGGGACGCGGCTTAACGTCTTTTGGCGTGAAAATTGTTTGACGCGCTAAAATTTAAAGAAAAAAAAAGAACTTATTGTTGGTTGACGTATTTTGTAGAAACAATTTTCTTGGTAAATTTTAAAGTTTGGCGGTGTAAATCACAAGTTAAAATGAGTGATTCAAGTGACAATGATAGCACTGACATAATAGCAGATGCTAAAGACATTGTTAGTAATCTCTTGCCTGGAAAATCCAAGACGAAATATATGAAGGAATATGAAATATTTATGCAGTGGAAAAGTGAAAAACAAGCTAAGTGTAGTATAAAGCAGTATATTTCACTCGAGGGTAAGTACAGATTACTAAACTCGTGTGGTTCACGGCCCTCCGCTTCGCGTCGGGCCTCAAATGCACCCTCGATTAGTAATCTGTGCCTTACTCCCCTTGGTGAATAAATAGCTATTGTGCTCGATGCAATAATCTACTATAATTTATTAATTGAGTAGGTATATACCTACACAAAAATATAAACTAAATTGGATTACTGGCGGATATGGATTTTGGGCTCCAAGCTAACTGAAATAATTGTCTTGTGGGAATATAACTCAGCAAAAGTACTAGGCTAGCATAGATTATGGCTGTATGTATTTAAATCATTCTGGGAAGGCAAGAGCAAGTAGGAGATGAGAAACAAGATAATAAAGTCTCACAAACTAGCAGGAGGTCTGAAACATGAAGGAGGTATTATACTCTTCTACTTCACCATTCTGTCCTCCTGGTAGTTTATTAGACTATACTATGCTGGTTTCACATCTCCAAATAAAATGCGTGGTATAAGAAAGGTATACAGGGACTACCTACTTCATGTTTCTGGTCTCCTGGTATTTTATGAGACTTTACTATCCTTGTTTCTCATCTCTTACTTGTGGAAGCAGATCAAACATCCCAGTCTTCTCAGGGCATCCGCAAGGGATTTTGGTGTATACCAACAGTTTCCTTGTGAATCTGAATTTTGGGCTACATACAAGCTAACTGAAATTGTAAATTCCTAGTGCGGGGCAACGTTATATATATAAACAAAAAGAGTACTAGGCTAGCATAGGTTCCAGGTGGTATGTACTTACCCATTTAAATTATTTTGGTTCACCTACCCAGAATTATTTAAATAGACTGATACTATTACCTATGCTAGCCTAGTACTTTTGTGCCTGTACACTAGGATTAAAGTACCTTCACCTTCTTTTATTAAGGTTCATAATTATAACCCAGGTGAACCACGGGCAAAACGTTTTTTCCCGTGGTACACCCAGGTGGACCACGGGTAAAAATAATTTCCCGTGGAACACCCAGGTGGACCACGGGCAAGAATAATTGCCAGTGGTTCACCCAGGTGGACTAAGCAGGTGGACCACGGGACCATTAGTTATTTATTACTTTTTAATTTTAAATGTGACATTATGATTATTTTTAATTTTAATTTGTTGACATACTGTACCAATTTAATCTGTAAATTCTAATGTACCTAATTGTGTTTTGTCTTATTTTTCTAGTATTTTTTATTGAATGTACCTAATTGCTAATTATGATCTCTTGTGATTGAAATAAATGAATTATTATTATTATTATTATAAACGGATGTTTCTGGTTATATTTTAATAAACAAAAGAATTTTGAAAATTGGTCTACAATTGACGGAGATATCGGTATACATACAGCCTATTACACACCTACATAAAAAATATCAATCGTATTGAGAACCACCTCCTTTTTGGGAAGTCGGTTAAAAAGAGTATGATTAACAATAACAGCTGTGAGAGTGGAGTGGTGGGACTGTCGGACTGCCAAGTCTTCTAGGTTCTTCGAACCCAAGACATGCGCCACTGATTTTTCGGGGTCATGTGTGTATTGTATCATATCATTTACTTCGATGATGGAGAAGATCGTGATTAAATCATCATTTTCAACGACATGTAAAGTCTAGAGGCTCATGAGTGGCGTTACAAACTCTGACACAAGATTAGGCACAGGCCATTTTTTAAGAAGAAGTTACCTTGGCCAGAGGCTAAGGGCTCGTTTACAGAGACGCGGGGCGCCGCGCGGCGCGTGCAGAAGGCTCGTCTCGTGTTTTTTTTATTAATTTACTGAGAGACGATTCCACCGCAACAAACGCTGCATTTTAAACTAACGTGCGAAAACAGCTTCTCGTAAAATCGACGTTTGAAATCTTTAACTTTTTCATACATCGCCAAGTGTTTGAATTAAAAACGCAGCACGCGCCGCACGACGCCCCGCCTGTATACATATACGTAAACATGCACTAAGTGTTGCAATACAACGTGGCAATGCCGCCAGTCTCTTGGCACATTACCAGCTAACAACGGCAACGTTAAGGAGCAGTTTTTAACGCCCTTTTATAGTTTGTAATCTGCCTCGTTGGTCTAGTGATCGCAAGCACGACTGCTGTGCATGAGGTCCTGGGTTCGATTCCCGGGTCGGACAACAAGTGCTATTGGGTTTTTCATTAGAAATTTCCCAGTAGTAGCCCGGAGTTTGGAAGTTGGTGGTATAATACCCCCGTGCCTCGGAAAGCGCGTTATGCCGTTGGTCCTGCGCCTGATCTCCCTCCGGTCGTGTCGGATTGCCGTCCCATCGGACTATGAGAGAAAAGGAACAGAGAGTGCACCTGTGGCCATTGGCCGCCGTGACCGAAAAACGGTTAAGAGGACTATTATTATTTTAGTTTGTAATAATGTACTTAGTTTACTCTAATAAATGTTTTATTCATTCCTGTGTTACCTTTCCATGCATCGAAACATATATCTGCCACCTGGGGGTCTAAAATGGCCACTTTAGCAGATCAGAATATGAATTGACCTTTCAAAATAATAACTGCATCTGTGACCATTTTACGAATTTAACGCAATTCATATTGTTTTCCTATTATTACTTACCTATGATCTATTTTCCTTCATGGTCCCAGACGCTGTTACTTTATGAAAGGACATTTACGCTTTTTGACGCAATTCCTATTATGATCTGCTAAAGTGGCCGTTTTAGACCCCCTGATCAAACACTGAGCAGACTTGCAAACACTTGTGCAGTAATATTGTAACTAAACAAACTTTTATGTGCCATCCAGATACCACAGCCAACCGCCCTTAATGTAAGCAGTAATTTGGTCTGTTATCGAAATTCATTGGTTGTACCCGTCCATATTTACATCCCTTGTTTGTTAGACCAACAGACCAAATTGTATGTGCTTTTTAAACGAATGTTTTTATCATTTTGCTTGTATTTTGGCCACTTTCAGGCGATAGGTTTAACATGTGAAAGGGAAATGATTAATGTGTTTTTTGGTTGTTTGTTTGTTGTGTTTTATTTTAAATTTTAATATGGGCTGTATGGACGTAGATTGATCGTTTTGCGAACTTAGTGCTAACAATAGGTGACCCAGAAATCAAAGCCGAAATAAATGTGTACTGTTGATTCACAATATTTAGCGTCAAAAGTTGAAAATCTAACTCCGCGCTCTTATTTTGGCATTTATTTAGACGTCAACTCGTCTTTATTTAGACTGTTTTATATGAAGATCTTTGTACTTACCATATACTCAGAAACAAATATTATGCTATTCTAATTATAGGTGGTTAGGCAAGAGCTACGCATTGATCCTAGTAGAACAAGTATATCTATACTAATCTATACTTCTATACTATACTTATATATACTTCTATACTAATATTATAAAGAAGTAAAGTTTGTGTGTTTGTATATTTGTTAAATTGTAAGGGGTAATCTCGGGATCTACTGAACCGATTTTAAAAATTCTTTCACCAATAGTAAGCCACATTATTGCTGAGTGTCATAGGCTACTTTTTATCCCTGTATTTCCACGAGAACGGGATCTACGCGGGTGAAACCGCGGGACGTCCGCTAGTATTGAATAAGCTAGGTACGTAACGTAATATTCTAGTAACTCAACTCAAAGGATTTATCTTTGATGGTGGCTCTGGAGTTCTGGCTAGAAGTCGTTTGTCATGTATCCATATTGTGTCTGTGTCATCATCATCATTTCAGCCAAAAGACGTCCACTGCTGGACATAGGCCTAGGTGTCTGTGTAACATGATGGTATTGAGCCGGCTTAGACTGTACTACTAAGGAACGTTCGGGTCATCCTACGATACACATATTCCGATTTGAATAAATAGTTGTACAAATGTTTTGTAAAATCTTCAATACATCATGTTTTCTGAATTTCATAGTATTATAACTACTAATAATTTTATAAAGAGGAAATATTTGTATGTCACGAATAAACTTAAAAACTGATTTGAAAAAGTCTTTTTTAATACAGTTGCTCAAAAAGTGGCGTATTGCAGGGACGTATAGCGTTCGGGATGTGGGCTATTACGTACTCGTGCTTTTTCTTTACCATTTCCGAACTCGTGCGTTCTCTTTCCCAACTGTCAAAATAATGTCCATTAAAAAAAAACCAACCACGAAGTTTTTACAGAAATAAAACATAGAAGTTTTTATGATTCATGCAAATATTTCTAAAGAAGCTACTAATTTGTTTCAATATCAGATTTAATTATTTGATTCAATGAGTTAAAGGTTTCATTCCATTTCATCTCATTAAATTTAATTTTCATTTCATATCAATAAAAAAAATCTACTGAAGACTTGGCTGTATGGGCATAGTTCCCTTTGCCTACCCAGAATGGGTGAAGAAAACAAAAAAATCTCTGCGTATATTCTTTTACGGTTGGCGACATTTTCCAAAAATGTTCTTTGCGAGTTTAATTAGGTACGGTTTTATTATTTTATTAAATTGCTTAATTTTTTCGCAACTGTATTAAAAATAGTTGTTCAGTACACGTGCGGAACCGTCATTGCAACTTGTTCCGACTGTCAACCCTCGCCGTCGGCTGTGCCTCGGCTCGGGTAGACATTGGTCGGAACTCTTTGCAATGACAGGCTTTCCGCACTTATAATGAAATATACTATTGAAAAAGTCTAGCTACACTATTCCCGAGCGACATATGTATAGGAGTGGTTTTTATCCCTGTATTCCCACGGAAACGGAAACTACGCAGGTGAAACCGCTTGACGTTCGGTAGTACTTCATCAAATAGAGATATTAAAATTTAGAGTCGAATTGATATTCTAAGAGTGGACTTTCGTAATATAATAGGTCTTTACCTATGAAATTGCCGTTTTGTTTGAAAATATTTAAACGAATTTTTTTCATGTATTTTTGATTTGTATTAATCGAAGTAATCACCCATGCAATCAATGCATCTTTGCCAACGCAGTGGCAGTTTATTGATGCCCTTCTTATAGAAATCAGCTGGTCGGGAGGCAACGAATGGGTTATATTTAAATGCACATCTGTTTAATTTTTCAGCACACTAGGTAACTCCACTAATTAACTGAATGCATACCAAAAAAAACAATTGATTTCCTACAAAAAAGTCTAAAAAATCACACAAAACGAGATGACCTTTTTTATCGAATTCACACCAAAAATGTAGTTAGTACATCGGATATATGATTTGTAAAACAAAAATACTAATTGCTTATCAAAAATACTAACTTGCACTCTAAATTTATTGTACAATCTTACTACGGAATTTCTAAAACTGATATCTAATACGACCGTCTCGCGACAGTGTCCTTTATGGGCGGCATGGGCACCGGGCCGTAGGCCGACGAAGGAGGCCGGCGGAGGCCCGGCACTTCGGGGACAGAAGATATTAGTGTTATTTAATATGCGAGCGAAGCGAGCGCGCGTCATGGATTTTCCTTAAAAAAGTTTTAAAATGTTTGTTAGACTAAAGAATTATTAGATATACTATTTTGATAATAGTTATTCGTTCAGTAAAAGAGTTCTGCAAATGCCATTAAAAAATATACTAAATTTGGTTTCTTTAGTGTGCATAATTTAAGATAATTTGTGTGCAAGTCAGTATTTTTGGTGGAACTTTAAAATATTTTGTTCGAAAAAAGGGAATATACAGATAACGGTTTAAATACATGCCGCAACGAATTCTTCAAAGGTATTTCGTACTGCCTCTCGGGTATTGATTTTTTTTCCCGCCAAGAAGTTATCCAAATTCTGGAAAAAGTAGTAGTCTGTAGGCGCAAGGTCTGGTGAGTAGGGCGGATGACGGAGAGCTTCCAACCCCAGTTCTTGCAACTTGGAGACCGTCTGCTGTGCAGTATGAGGTCGCGCGTTGTCGTGCAGGAGCAGCGGAGACGAGCGATTGACCAATGCTGGTTGGAGATGTGCCAGCTTGTCCATCATTGTGTTCAGTTCTTCACAGTACACATCTGCAGTAATGCTCACCCCGTTTGGTAAGAAGCTGTGATGAATCACACCGGCGCTAGACCACCAAACAGAGTGACCATCACTTTTCTAGGGGTAAGTTTTCGTTTAGGGCATTGTTTAGGTGCTGAACCAGGATCCAACCAACTTGCTGAGCGCTTACGGTTATCGTACAGGATCCATTTTTCATCGCAGGTAACAATGCGGTTCAAAATTCCTACATTTGTGTGTCTGTTGAGCAGTGCAAGGCACGTCTCGACGCGTACTTCGCGCTGGCGATCATTGAGTTCGTGGGGCACCCATTTGTCAAGCTTTTTTACCTTGCCAATTTGACGCAAATGGACCAATATTGTTTTGACGCTAACGTCGAAAGCTGCTGCTAATTCAGCCGTAGATTGTGTATCATCAGCTTCTTTAACAAAAATTATTTTGATTTGAAATGGCCAGTACTGCAGAACGGCAATTTCATAGGTAAAGACCTAATACAAATTATCTTACAAATATTAATTGCTCGCGTGTTCTGAAATTATCCCATGGGGACGTCATAAATATAGCCAACAACACTAGGGGGTAACGTAGTTTCCCATTAGGGAAAGAATTTTCGGAACTAATTCCGAAAATTCTTACTGTTTTAAAACAGTAATTTCGAAAATTATCTCCTACGTCTAAGCTTACTTAACTTCTCGTGTTTATAATATTAGAACAGATTAATATAGATTTAATTGGTAATCCTTTCGTAATACACCGTATGATGTTGTTTACTTACCAGAATTAACAACAAAACATGATTCACTACAAAATATTGACAAACATACGTTATATTCACTGTTATTTTCCTGGCTCGGTACCGCAGCCATTGCTTATTCATGGTATATCGAGTTACACCGGCGCGACGGCTGATTGATTGCTAACATCGACACATCCACATCGCTCACTACCATCCATAACATCCAACATAAGAAACACTCGTGTTGACTTGTTTTCATCTGTTCCTCTGTTGCCTCTTCATGGGGTCAGATAGGAATTTACCCGATTTTGAAAATAGAGGTGTGCCATCCTCTCCTGTAAACGCCGATGGGACAACGGCATTATGTTTCTTATCTGACTCTATTAAATGACATGAGCCTGTGGACGAATGGGAACAAGCCTTGTCTTTATCCCGATTCTACTGGCTCATGTATACTAAGAAATAAAGTGCCTGTCGATACATCTGGATTTGTCCAACAAAACGTCACGCCAGCGACACGTCACTTTAAATATGTACGAATAGTAATGTGCAACCGCCGAATACACGCTGAAAACTATCCGGCTTAAGTTAATCGGATATTCGTAGTATGTGTTGTTCGGTAATCTGGTTTATTGGATAAAAGCGCGAACAATTCGCTGTGATCGTATTAGAGGGCGGATTTGTTGTGTTTCGTTTACCAGAATTGAATGGATGTGTAGGAATAAAATCTGCCAATGTTCAGCTGAATCTATTGGTTTTGTGATACATGCTCTTGACATAAATAAATAGAATGAAGATAGTGATTTGATACTGTTTCAGTAAACGAGGGAGAACAAATTGCTCTGAAGTGACGTTGACGTGACGTTAATTGGGACCTGCTTTTTACCCAACTGTGCCAGAAGGAGGGTTATGTTTTTTAGGATCAACATAACAGTGGACATGATTGACAACTTAGTAGATACTAAGTTCATTTTCATCGTATCAACCTGCTGCATTTCCTACTAAGAATATTTCTCAGCTAACATACTATAGTTATGATAACGAACTATTACTAGAAGAAAATCATACAATCCGGACTAAATGTATTAAACAACGAATGCCGTTGAAAACTCCACTTTAAACAAAAGCGTGAGACAAACTTAAATGCAGTTTCCAACTCCAGCTCTAACTCTTTAATACCCGCTCATAATCTATCTCTCCGTATGCACGCGCTCACTTATTATATTCATAACAAGCGCCGACAGATTCCTCGCCTCCGCTGCCGGATAGTCATTACTCACGAGCGAGGCGCGTCACTACTAAACACGCATTATAACAGCTACTAGGTATCTGTTTGAGTAGAAAAACCTTCGCGAGTGATATTGATGAATAATTCATGTGGTGTCGGCGTCAACAATACGGAAGCAGTAAGTGTTTACCGTTTGTGAATAGTTGAATATTTGATAGGTGGATATTCGGCGAACAACGAGTATCCGACGAGTAATTACGTCCATTCGATTTATGAGTTTGCCTTGCTAATGACGCCACTATTTCGTCTGTCGGAAGCTTACTTCCATAAATAGGTTTAGACCAAAAAGCCTCGGCTCCATTACGTAAATAGTACTGAGTGGTTATTGGCCGAGTGTAAGCACACAATTTATACCAGCATGAACACAGCTAAAAGAAAATTTTGTTTGAAAAATAAATATTATTAAGCGGTCTTTTCATTACGTTTAAAATATGATGTAGAATATATTTTTCCTACACAAGTTTTATTTGGTTCTGGCTCACTTTAACGGTTTAACGTGAATCTTTTTTCGGAGTTATTTTTGTAAAGACTTTAATGAGATTGCTGTCATGAGGTTTAGCTCGACGTCTAATGGTGCGCGCACACTAAATACAACGTTTAACTTTAAGTTATTGAATGCTTTAATGGACTGCTGTTACTGTAACTGTGATGATGCATAGAATTTATCACTATTTTAACTGGAAGATAATGTTTTAGAGGACCTCGATGCGTAATAATAACTGCCACTCGGGTCAATCTTTAGGTTAAGCGGCGCTTGCCTAGGTTGGTCTGTGGATGGGTGACCGCCCATTTCATACCGAGTTTTCTCCGTGCCTCGGAAAGCACGTTAAGCTGTTGGTCCCGGCTGCCATATATAGATCTTTGGCAGTCGTTACAGGTAGTCAGTGACCTGGAAATCTGACAACCAGTCGTACCAAAGGGTATCGTATTACCCAGTATAAACTGGGTTGTGGAGGTCAGATAGGCAGTCGCTCCATTTATAATACTGGTATTCAGCTGCATCCGGTTAGACTGGAAGCCGACCCCAAAATAGTTGGGAAAAGGCTAGGCAGATGATGATAATGTTTTAGACATTTGACAGTGACTGGAACACTAAAAATACAAGTTAGATGTACTGATGTTAGGTAGTCTTTGTTCTCTTTGGTGTTAAATAAAGTGTTTCTGTAGGGTTACGGGTTACGGGTTACGGTAACATTTACGATACTATGTTCAATCAGATTCTTCTATTTTACTTCTTTTTTCAAGTTTATAGTGATAGCATCAAACTTGTAGCCAAGTTCTGGGCCGACTCGTTACAGATTGCTATGAATACTCTAAAAAGAGGCGTTCATTAATCACTTTTAGAAGTATTCAAAAAATAGCAACCTTAAAAATGTTTTTCTGGCGCTTACGATTTAATTCCTGTTTGTGAAAGCGAGTCTGCAATCTCCAATTGTTTTTCCGAAATTCCAAAAGTCTCGTATTTAGTTTTAGTGATCCGATTTAGAACTATAAAGAGGTTAGTGGATATAAAAGAGGGGAGGTTTAGTGTTGAGGGTTTGCCGTGAGGGTAGTCGTAAAGAGAGGAGTGTTGGTGCATTACGTGGAATTGGGGACGTTTAGCTAAATACACGGCAGTCGGTAGTCGGTAGGTGAGCAGGAGACTGGGTCTAGTTTGTTTTTATTGTGGAATCATTTTGCGAGTTTTATTTATTTATTTTATTTATTTCACTTTTAGGAAAACTTACAGCTAAACAGACAGTGAGTACTAATTTATACAAAATATGGCCAATTACAAGTTTCCACATGTATGTATGTTTATAATAAAACCAAAAAAGAAACTTAAAACACCAAACAGAAAAATGACTAAATACGCTCGAAGAAGCTATTTGATAGAGTTTTCTTCAATTTAGCTAGACTAGTATTGAAAATGTCGATCTCGATTGTTTTAATATTAACCGGAAAGTGATATTGTCTCTACCGACCTTATTTATTTAAATTAGTTCTTTGACGATGAGTACAGTTTTACATAAACATAATAATATCAAACTCTAGTCTAAGAGTCCTATCACTTAAAGAAGACTACTACACATACACTATGCGCTTAAACGGATAATTAAATAGCAAAGAAAAATACAGTAAAAAGTCTGCAAACTTATAATAATTTGTGTTGACAACTAAAGTTGTTAGTGTGATAATACATTCACAAATTTTAATATTTAGTTTACTCCTATGCGGAGAGCATAGATAATTATAATAAATAAGGCTGAGAGATACATTATAAGCAGCGATAGCTACGTTTCAGTAAATTGCCTAGATAGACTCTGATGGACTAAATATTGCGGGTAAAACTCCAAAACCTTCGAAACAAGACAACAGTTCCATGCAAGTCAAAAAACACAACACTTGACATACATAATAACGCAAACGAAACTCAAGCACACGGTGATGAACATCGTTCCCCATCGTTCCCCGAGCCCCTCAGCCAATATTTCAGCCCCTCACATATAAAAAATACAATATTAAATCCATAAATCAAGTCCTCCACAAATCTACGCGAGCATAATTCCCCATAACACTCGTCCCGGGGGCTCAGCAGTAAATATTGAAACTGTACCAACGTTCAACAACAAAAAACGTAATAATCTTTTCAAATATTTCAAAAGTAAATTACATATCAAATATAACTCGAGCAGGCTCGTGACGGGTTAAGTGCGGCACACACGGGTTACAGGTGGAAAGGGGATCTTTGATTACGCGTTACTGACTCGGAAATTCCCGTCAATGATATCGGAGCCATATTTTTTATTATGAAGCTCAATATTATATAGGTTTCACAGCACAGATGTTCAGGTTGCCACGTTCGCCGACAAAATCGTCTCTGATTACATAAACCCTTTTCACGTTTTTTAATAACTGTTGTATCAATGTAACAGTCGTAAATAAAAGGATTTTCTTTACTTCACCGTGAGTCCTAAGCCTTAAAGCCTGTGTATTCCAAACAGATTTGTGTTGCCCTGATTTGTGTGCTACGTGAGCGTCTACGGTCCGTCTACGCCGCTACGCGCTACGCCGCTACGGAGCTACGGAGCTACGAGCTACGAGGCTACGAATAATATGCCACGAGTAAAATACCGAGTTGTTATGAAAGGCTTCTGCGTTGAGCTTAATTAATGCTGAACGTAATTACAAGATGAATTTATATTGTTTAGGTGCTTGAATTAAATAATAATACAGATTGAAATAAGTAAAATTGTTTAATGCTCACGAGTTACTGTAGCTTTTCTTTAAGAAGGTGGAAAATTATCAAATAATTCCTCCTACTCTGGGCGGAGCGGAAGAGAGTGTCAGACTTCTACTGACTAAAAACCACCTTAAACCTTGAAGAATTCGTGGGTTGGAGCACTCGAAATACGGGAAGAAATAATTAGACGTAGTCACGGTTTCAGGCAACGTATAATGACTGACAAGTGAAGCTAATTACCCACAATACTTAATCTTACATAATATCAATGTACCCACAATTACTTATGACTAACTACATACATCACACCTCCCTTCTTATTCTTTAAATAATAACTAAGCTAGAAAATTACATTTATATTTAACCAAAAGGTAAACTAAACTATACTTACTTATTTTTACTATACTTATTTTCTATACTTATTATCTATACATATTTTCTATCTTACTTATTTTCTATACTTATTATCTATACTTACTTTCTATACTTATTATCTATGCTTATTTTCTATACTTAGTCTATTTCAAACCGGACAACCGGTCTGCGTATACGTTTGGGGCCCTCCACTGGTGGCGTTACCGTCGGCTCAGCATCACTCCTAAGTGGGTCAATGGGCGGAGGTATCGCAGGCACAATATTACCTTCAGAATCAACAATACCTCTGCCCATCACACCTTCCCCTTCTGCAATACGTACTCGATCTTTAACGAAATCTCTCGAGTCCGATGCGTCTACCCGGCCATCAGTCTGTAACGGCACAGCAGTCTCACTTCGGCCGCCATGTTCTATGTTCCCCTCATCTCCTTGACAAGGAACATCTGACAGACGAGAACGGCGCCTGATTTGATCAATGTGTCTTTTGAGAAGTCGACCGTCACCGCTATCCACCACATACCTACGAGTACCTTCTATATCTCTTACAGTTCCTTTAACCCATTTGTCTGACGCACCGTACTGTCTTGCCCACACTGTATCACCTTCGGACAGAGTTCGTGGCTGGAGCCCCTCACCTTGTGCCTTGCGTCCCTGTACCTGCCGTACCCTATCTTCTAATGCCCGTTGCCCCCGTAGCAAGTCGAATCGAGAACGGAGTGAGCGCCTCTGTAGCATTAACGCAGGTGTCTCGCCTGTAGTGCTGTGTACTGAATTACGGTAAGCTAACAGGAATGTTTGTAAAGCCGTATCCACGTCAACATTGTCCCTATACGCCTTTTTTATGGCCCGCTTACAGAGTTTGACCGCGTTTTCAGCCGCACCGTTCGATGCCGGGTGGTAGGCAGGTGAGAAGCTTTGGCGAATACCATTTTTTTTTAGGAATGAACTAAACTCTTCACTTGTGAACGGTGGCCCTTGATCTGAAACTATCTCTTCGGGTAGTCCGAATCTAGCAAATGTAGCTCTTAAAACCTTAATGACGCTTAATGCATTTGTGTTTTTCATTTCAAATATTTCTATCCACTTTGAACTAGAATCCACTAACACAAAAAATTTTGAACCCCGATATGGCCCTAAGAAATCTATGTGCAACCTTGTCCACGGCTGCGCGGTATAGGGCCACGGTTGCGGCGGCGCCCGTGGTGGTGCGTCAGCCTCCGCGGCGCACGTCTCGCATTGCTTACACATAGCTTCTATATCCGCATCTACGTTGGGCCACCAGACATAACTTCGTGCTAGCCCTTTCATCTTTACGATACCCATGTGACCAGTGTGTAGCTGTCTTAAAACCAGACTTCTTAATTTTGGTGGTATTACCATTCTATAGCCCCACATAAGGCACCCAAATTCCGAATATAATTCGCGACGTCTATTGTAATAGGGTTGGATTTCCGCCATAGCTGAACATTCATTCGGCCAACCAGACTGTACGTATGACATTATTCTGCATAACTCAACATCTTTTTGCGTCGCCTCTTTAACATCATTATGAGTGATGGGTAAAAAATCTTCTACAAAATGTACATACGTACTGTCTGTCCTATCCGAACGCATATTTGTTTTATTAGGCAGACGTGACAATGCATCCGCACAGTTTTTTTTAGATGCGACATATTCTATTGTGTAATTATATGCGGACAACAGTACTGCCCACCTCTGTAATCGAGATGCAGCCATAATTGGTATTCCTACCTTATTTCCTAAAATATAAGTTAATGGTTTATGATCGGTTCTCAGCACAAACTTCCGACCGTACAAATATTGGTGATATTTCCTGATTCCGAAAACTATTGACAGTGCTTCCCGATCAATCTGTGAATATGATCGCTCCGCTACACTAAGAGACCGCGAGGCATAGGCTATCGGCCGCTCACCGCTTGGTGTGATATGGGACAGCACGGCGCCGACGCCCACGCTACTTGCGTCAGTAGTCAACACGAGTGGCAGTTCGACCGAGTAGTGTGTCAGCACCCCACTACTAGCTAACATCGTTTTAACCCTATCAAAAGCATTTTTACATTCTTCACTCCAAACATATTTTACTCCTGATCTCAATAAGTTGTACATTGGGGCTAAAATTGTACTTACGTTTTTTATGAACTTAGCGTAATACATAACCATACCTATGAAGGCCCTCAACTCCGATATATTCGACGGTGCCGGCGTGTTTATAATCGCTTTGACCTTATCTGTACAAGTATGTACACCGTCTGCGCTGATGACATGCCCCAAGTAAACTACAGATTTAGCAAAGAATGAACACTTGTCTTTCCGCACTCGCAACCCATACTGTTCTAATCGATCAAAAACCTTGCATAAATTAGTCATGTGCTCAGACGCCGTGCGCCCCGTTATGATGACGTCATCTAAAAATACTCCTACCTGCGGTAAATCCGCAAACATCTGTTCCAAACGTCTCTGAAATATGGCCGGGCTCGACGCGAGACCATACACTAATCTGTTATAGCGAAACAATCCCTTGTGCGTGTTAATAACGGTGTATTTACGTGACTCATCTAGCTCAAATTGGGCATAAGCTTGAGAAAGATCTAGCTTGCTGTAATGTTCCCCACCGTTCAACCGAACTAGTAAGTCTTCAACCCCTGGGTAGTGGATAGCGGTCGACTTCTATTACCTTATTCAATGTGAGCTTATAATCGGCACATATCCTTATGCTGCCGTCCTTTTTAACGACGGGCACGATAGGCGTCGCCCAGTCGGAACGCTCGACCGGAGTGAGAATGCCGTCCCGCACCAGCTGATCCAGCGTGCGCTCCACCGGCTCGCGCAGCGCATACGCCAGCGGGCGCGCGCGCATGAACACCGGCCGCGCGCCCGGCCGCAAATGAATGCCAACCTTACCACCAGTGAACCGTCCCAAGCCGTCCGCGAACACTTTAGAGTATCTGGAACTAAACATATTTATATCAAACTTTGATCCATTACTGATGTTATTGTTATTGACATAAGTACGATAATCCAATACCGGTAGCTGTATTGCTAATGATGCCAACCATTGCCTACCTAGTAACATTGTTTTGCCATTTTTTATCACATACAAGTCTAACTTTTTACATTTATCTTTATATTTGACTAGAGGTTTAATAACTCCCAGTGGTTTAGTGGTTTCTCCTGTATAATACCTCAAAATAATATTACTTTCCTCAATTTTTATGTTGCTAAAGAACTTATTAAATGTGTGTTCATTTATACATGAGACAGCACTACCTGTATCGCACTCAAACTTCATTATTTTTCCCTGAACCTCTAATGTAACAAAAATAGGCCTGCACTGTGAAACTGTCAATTCATTAAGTTCAATTATTATTACCTCGTCACTTTCGTCGCTGTTCACTACGTCCTTTTTAAACTCAGCCTCGACGGTATAATGATGTGTCAAACGCGGACACATACGCCGCAAATGGCCCTGTTGGTTGCACACCCGACACACATAGCGCCCGAACTTGCAAACGGCCTCCTGATGCGGCCCGCCACAAGCTCGACACTCCCGCTGTCGCCGCTCCCGCTCCACCGGGACGCCCGCAGGAGCAGGCGCCGGCGCCGCGGTTGCGCCCCGGCCTGCCTGCGGCCGCTTACGTTGTGTGTACTCGCCTACCCGCGAGTGGCCACCCGCGCGGCCTTTTACTGCTCCGCCGCTGTCGCCACCGCCCTGCCGCTTATTGATCATCAGCTGACAATCCACCGCCGCCTTTAACTCACTGACAGACTGCTCCACGACCGCTGCTGCATCTTTCTCTGCCGCCTCCATGCTTACGGCCAGATTATAGGCTTTCATGAAGTCTAATTTAGCCTCTGCAAACAGTCTTTGTCTAATCGTTTCACTTTTTATCCCGCAAACCAGCTGGTCTCGTAAACTTTCTTCCAACCATGCTCCGAACTCACAAGTTTTTGACATTTTCTTTAACACTGCCACATAGTCTGATATCTTTTCACTGATAAGTTGTTTGCGATTACGGAATTTATAACGTTCAGCCAACTCACTCGGTCTTGGTTGAAGATGTTTTTCCGTATTAACCGTTATTTGTTGAAAAGTTTTTGTGTTTGGTTTCGCCGGTGTACATAAATTCACTAGCAGCTCGTAGCCGGCTGCACCCATAACAGTAATTAACGTCGGCACTTGTAGATCACTCGATATTTTATTAACTAAAAAGTACTGTTCCAGACGATCTACATATAACCTCCAATCGTCCTTGTGGATGTCGAACTCAGCAATCCTACCGATCGACATTTTTTTTTTTGTTTCTTGCACTACTAACACCTTTCAAAATAGTTTATCCTCGTCGCCACTGAAGAATTCGTGGGTTGGAGCACTCGAAATACGGGAAGAAATAATTAGACGTAGTCACGGTTTCAGGCAACGTATAATGACTGACAAGTGAAGCTAATTACCCACAATACTTAATCTTACATAATATCAATGTACCCACAATTACTTATGACTAACTACATACATCACAGTTCCTTCTTAGCCCTTTGTGTCCGGTGCCGCGGTATCTCTTTCGAATAACCCGCAGCGGCTTACAGTACCTAAATCTTCACTTGAATAATAATAATAATAATAATTTATTTTCTCTAAAAACTTAGTAATATTGTACAGAAAATATTTTGGCAGGAGTAATGTCTATTATATGGATGTAGCCACTGTAACCGAACTAGGCAATGCCTGTATTTCGGTTTACAGTGCCGCTACCCTCGATATTTAAAAAGTATGCCAACAAAACAAAAAATATGGTTAGTTAGTAAATGAAAACGATGAAAATGAATGAAACTATTAAGGACTGATTTTAAAATCGTCAGATAACTTTTACTTGAAGAATAAATATGACGGCTAATCGCTAAGTTCTAATAATATCCACATAAGTCTGTAAGATTAGCCAGAGCAGAAGGGAAATAAATAATAAGCTTCTATTTCATCAGACAATCATGTTTTAATTCAAGGGGTCAGATTGAGCACACATCAAAATAAGTACAGAATAAATAGCTACAGCACATCAAACACATCAAACTAAGTAGGTACAGAATAAATAGTTACAGCATAACATTACAAGTTTATTATGAAATTCACAGTACTTACACAGGTATTTTAGAGTTCTTCTCACTTTTGAGGTTCAGACCAGAATGACCCGCTAAAATGGCGCCTTAGATCTTTTATAACCGTCTGTACTACAGACTGCAATAGTTAACTGTCATTCCAATAACCGTTGGCGCCATTTTAGCATTTCAACTCAATAAAATAACTTATTTATACAAAACAATTCTCTAATTTATAAAAATTACTGTAAATATCTCAAAACTATTTATAAATATATTTAAATAGCTAACAAGTCTAATTCCCAATTTCCGTATAACCGTTAAGTAAATAATCTCTGAACGATCGCTAAACACACGTTAACTATAGTAAAGCGGGTAATGTTTGCATTAACAATAACCCAGTGAATGTTAACTGTTAACTCGCGGTAGAACCGTATTGATATTACATGTTACATTATACCAAAGTTAGGGGAACGTTTCCTTGGGGTTCGGAATTGGGGTTAAGTAATAACTAATGCAGTTGGACGGTTAAACCACGTTTGAGATTTGTCGAGATTTGCCCGCGGATTGGGTAATGATGGGATCTTTAATTGGGTCGGTTTCCTTCAAACCAATTAAGCATTTTTTCAGGTCATAAAATGTGATCATCATCTGCCTAGCCTTTTCCCAACTATATTGGGGTCGGATGCAACTGAATACCAGTATTTTACATGGAGCGACTGCCTATCTGACCTCCACAACCCAGTTAATACTAGGTACATAAATACATACTGCTAGATACATACGATGACAGCCGGGACTAGCTTAAGATGCTTTCCGAGACACGGAGGAAACTTTTTCGTTGGGTGGTCACCCATCCATAGACCAACTTAGTCAAGCGCGGCTTAACCAAAAACTCGACCCTAGTGACAGTTATTATAAGCCACGAGCTCCTCCAATCATAGTGTGATGAGGAGGGATAATTCGCATGTGACTAAATTAGTGATGAATATCAATGTTGATGAAGGGAGAAGGAGAGGAAGACCAAAGAAAAGATGGATGGAGTGTGTGAGGAATGATATGAAGGAAAAAAGAGTAAATGCTAGCGTGACGATAGACAGGTGGAAATGGGAGAAAAAACGTGTTGCGCCGACCCCAAATACAAGAGCCGAAAGACGATTATGAAATTATACGATCGTATACTGCATCCATCGCTTCCCATCAGACGAGATTGGCAAGAGCAAGTGTGTATTCATAAAAGAAATCATCATCATCAGCATATTAATATAATGTTCCCACTGTAGGGACTCAGGCCTCCTCTCTAGGAGAGGGATCGGCTATAATCCACCACGCGGACATACTGCGGGTTGGTAGATGTCACATGTCTCTGAATTTTTTGGTTCTAAGACATGCCGGTTTCCTCTCGATGTTTTCCTTCACCGTTTTGAGAGTTGTTTTCATAGTTAGAAAAGAAAAGATCTAATCACTTCTAATTCTCTAACTAAGAAAATATAGCATACATTCACAAAAAAACTAAAATGAAAGCATCTTCCAGCTCAGACTTAAACACTATCAGTAATATAAATAAAACATGGAAACCCTTGCCCTGACCTTCGCCTCACTCACACATACAAATGGCCTGTTTACGCGGCCACACAGGGCCATCTGAGGGGACTTGCTTACAGGACCCCTATAAACTACATCGGATGCTTACAGCGTCTTGCTATAGCATGTGAAGATTTTATTTATTTTATTTATTTATTTGGTTCCAGCAATTGTTTGCACAATACAATTTACAAAACATTGGTTAGAGCTACATTTATAAGTGCAACAATTAATAATAGGTTAACACCGCATGCACTATTTGTGGTTAAATAAATTAATTAGCAATCATGCATTAATAACGCTTAATAAAAATTACAAAACTGAGTTCATCAATAAATAAGAACACATATTACCATTACACATTACAATATACAAAAGAAAAAATTAAAAGATAGGTTGTTAACAAAATTAATAACAGACAATAAAACAATTTGTGCTACATTTGGAACAACAAATAAATTTAACAACAACTAAATTGAATTGAATTAAATAGGTGATAAAGATGGTTGTTATAGGCACGTTCTGGTGTGTGTACATTTAAAAAGGTTTTCCTGCAGTTTAAAAAAACATATGTAGGTATTATAAGTATACCCTAACGTTAGCGGATTACATTTAATATTAAGGCCTCGGGTATTCTGGACAGGACCACATCATGACTTCCGGCCACCGAAGGCGTGGGCCTGTGGACGGTGAGTAATGGGCTAGCTCACCTTCAGTTCGTCTTATGAGAAACGGTCGTGTCGATGGCGCGTTCGTGTTCCAAATGCGCCACAAAGAGGACATCTCTTTGTGGCGCATTTGGAACAACATTGCAGGGGCCGTGGAAGGGAGTGTCAGACTTCTCCTGACTAAAAACCACTCATGTTCCTTCTTAGCCCTTTGTGCCGAGGCCGCGGTATCTCTTTCGAACAGCCCGCAGTTCCGACAAGATGATATGTGTACCTCAGATTTAAACGTACTATTTCTTACTAATGCATATACGAAGTAAAGTATCAGTATTTAATGTAATGTGGAGCCGTGTCTTGAATAATAAATCCCGTCCCGCTACCGCCCCGCGCCGCGCGTCGTGTGTCGTGTCACCGCGTCGCGCGTCGTACCGGTGACGTCATCGGTACATTATTTACTAGCGTCGCGGTAACACCTGATTTGGGTCCCTGTGCTAAGGGGATGTACTTGCCTTGTACATTTTACATGAAGCTTTGTTTTGAAGACGATCGATTATTTGTGGATATTTGTGGACCTGAACTGGATTGATTGACAGTTTTCATTCACAACTGTCGTGCAGGTCTGGTAGTCACAATTATTGTTCGACTCGCTGAGGATTAGGTCCTGGGTTTGATCCTTACCACCACTCACTAGTTTTAAGATTGGGTTTGAACTGTCTTCTTAACATATTAGGTACGTTCCCTAATAAAATACTGTTTATATAGTCCGTTATCGTCAGTTAGATTATCGAAAAATATTGGAAACGTGTTTTTTATTTTATAAAATTAATGAAAAATTACGAAGACAAAACGTGTCATTGATCATAAATGGGGGCTTATGACGTTACTCACCGTTAAAAATGTACTGAACTATGACGTCACACGAGTTTCCGAAGCACTGTATCGTCTTCATTTTTTGATTACGTGAAAATAGGTAAAACATGTGTCCAATATATTTTTCGACAATCTAACTGACGGACTAAACAGATTTTTTTATTTTTTGTCAGGAAAAATCCTATTATGATGATAGATTCTGGAATTCTTAATCGAAACCTACCCCAAATATTGATAAAAGCTCGCAAACTTTGTAAACACAAATGCTACTCAAAAGCCACACAGACTAAACAAATCTGGAAACTATGAACTCGAAGCAATTTGAACGTCTTGTTAGCTCGTAATAATCCCGAACTCCCCCGAAGATATCCGAAGCTCGTCGAAAGCACTAACACGGCTCGCAACTTCCTCATTACTGAACATTTGGTTAGAACAACCTCACTCGATCCTCTGCGATTTAAACGTGATTTGGAGGAAATTCAGAAGGACCATTTCATTCAATTTATGGTAAACTATTATGGATGAACTATTTTAAACTTTAACAACTCTATGTAATTACCCATATTAGCAAATAAATGAATTTGAATTTGAATTTGAAAAACTGGCCAAGTGAAAGACGGGCTTGCACTTGAAGGGTTCCGTACCATTGTAGTAGATATTGAGAGATTGTCAATATTATTTTAGCACCATAGACTTCTCTTAGGTTTTCCTGAAAACTAAAGTGTTAAACTAACCCAATAAAAACAAAACTTGTAACTCTACATACTTTCTACATACATGGAACCGAAACTATTTTTTTTTTCTCAAACCTATACATGTGGGGTGTCTATAGATAGGTCTTTAAAAATGACATTGAGGTTTCTAAAACCATTTTCCTCAAAGTCAATCGTTTGAAAGATAGACACTTACAAAGCGATAAAGTGTGTCTGGCAGGGGGTTGGAACTATCAGAAGTGTCCGGCAATGGAAGACGAGGTTTATTAAGTTATGAAGACAATATAAAAAAATTGAGCTTTATACTATAACGAAAATAAGGTACTATTTTATACACCTTTACTACCATATAGCTGCCAAAGTCACCATAGCCAAACTCTATATTCGGCGGTCGTTCTTACCTGTATAGGGGGCATGTACAGGCCAACTTTCAGCTTTTATAAAATAACGAAGGTCTGGCCGTCATGGGCTCTAAGGCTATTAGGCTCAGCAGTTTCAGAAATAAGGGGGGGAATGGTTGTTTCTATCAATCGCTACTACTTCCCTATTTTATCATTATCAACCTTTTATCAACTGGCGCTTGCTGATAACTGGTAAATGACCTCTATCTGTGCCTACCCTTATTCATACCATTTGTCTCCTACCCATGAACCTACGTCTCCTGCCTGCCTACTGCCATCAGACCGAGGGAACCTCTCAGTGCTTAATATCTCGCTAGAATTAATTTAATAAGCGCGCTAGCTGTGCGCCGCGGCGCCGCCTCTGTATTAGCGCAGTAAAGAGCGCCGGTAATCCGCGCCTCCGCCCTGTTTACTTATGAGTAGCATACGAACGTACTAGTAAACGATAATGCGCTTGAAACTGGCTGTTGATACTGCTTAATGTCACATTGAGGCACGCCTGACTTTTGAATGTGCAATAAAAGCTAACATACTAACAATGATAATATTTCTTTTTTTTTGAAAATTAACATACGATCACGCCTGCAACCTCCGAAGGGTTAGTGTGGAAATGAGGGTTGAGATTTTGAGAAGCCAGACAAACTTGTTTGATTGTTCACACTTCTTAATTAGGTGCTCACAATTATTACACAATAATTATTTATTTAACTATGTAGGTATCTAATATTTTTATTAACCGAATATTATATTATCGATCCCTTTGTTACTGCGTGAGACCGTGTGGAACATAATTATAAGCTGTAGATGGCAACTGGTTGGGCGCGAGTACGATGCTACGCGTTTAGACGCGATTATATTGTGATGTAGTGATGATATTGAGTGATGTGCGTATAAAAATATACAAAATCTTAGTGTTGGGATTCCAACAGTTATAATATGTAGTACACTCATATTTCACCAGTTATGTTTGAGCCTATTTCCATCCTCCAATCATCCAATCCAATCCAAACTCCGAGCTTGCTACGAAGAAATAGACAACGAGGATGATAATAATTTCGTGGAACTAAAATATAACTGGCAAAATTTGATTGTATCGAATTCTTACTTCAAACGTTACACTTTAGATACAATTCTATCCCTCTGCGATTATAAAATAATATTGAGTTGGTTTCTAGGTCATATTTTGAAATAATCTATTGGAGTAACCCCTAGCCTCACTTAATTATTCCAGTATTTCATTCCAACCGCACGAATTGAATTAATGGAAAATTAAATGGATTGAAAAAGTTATTTTTTTAGCTGGCTCCATACCGAATGTCCTGCTGTACTTGTGCAAAATATCACCCTAGCTTTGCATCACCATTGTGCATATCCCGTTCATCAATCCAAAGTACCACTCAACTTAGTTTCACGAACACCATGGTGCGTATGTCACAGTAACGCATAGGAATTAGCATGTCTCAAGCAATCTGCGCGCTTGATTACATCCACTCAGCGCGGCCGACGGGACCGGTGCGGCCGACACGTGCGACTAACAGAGATGCCACACGATGTGTTGTCGCTGCGACATTGGAGCGGTCACGCTGCGTCGATTACACTGAGTTGTAAGGTGATGCGACGTGTGCGCGACAAAGGGGTTATACAGTCTTTTTACCACACCGAAGGCTTGTTGATGGGTGTATGGATAGATCCGCAAGAGTACCAAGGTTACTGACACAGCCCGATGAATTGAAAAACTTAAGTGACATGAATGGCCGATGGGGCCCAAAAGTTTCAAAGTGGTGACCGCGAACTGGAAGACGTTGCGTTGGAAGACCCCTCAATAGTTGGACCGATGACCTGGTAAAGGTTGCGGAGATCTGCTGGATGCGAGACGTACGAGACCGGTCAATGTGGCGATATACTCTGAGGGGAGGCATATGTCACGCAATGGACGTCTTTCGGCTGCAATGATTGAAATTCGCTCGTGCGGGTCTCAACGCACCGGCATCGTCCGTGGCCGTGTGGCTTCAGTCTTATGCGACCACCACGCGCGACCGTGCGACATATTACTACACGTGTTGTTGACGACCGCTGGAGATTGATGCCAAATGCTGTAATATCCGCTTGTAGTGATTGATTTGCTGAACTATGTGCGCTTTGAGATGGCGATGGTCAGTCTCGGTTATTGAATCGATAATGGAGTGGTTTAAGCTGGAATTGTACCTACCCCTTCAACGGAAATAGATTGATGTTACTTTGTCCAATTACGTGAAAATTTGTAACACAAGTTGAGTAAAGAAAATCATAATGCATTGTTTGAAAAAAGAAAATCGCATAGACAACACAAACCGCAATAAAAATCCTCTCCTGCCTGTCTCACACATCACATGAGGTGATGGAAGCTACTGAAAATGTGACACGCTAAGAAAAAGATCGCAATTAATTTGGGTAAAACAAAAAACATTGCGATTAATAAAAGTAAAGATAAAGGTAAAAAAAGGTAAGGTAAGGTTGATAAAGTTTAGATTGTAAGTGCGATATGCAATCACCTCGCTCTAAGTGAGTACCTTAGCTAGGTTCACTTGTAGCACCAACCTTACAACACATTAATCTACGTATAGTCGAATACCTACAATTATTCAACTTCTTAACTAAGAGTAAAGGTCGAATACAAAAGACCAATAAAACAATTTCTAAATACAGACAAATTAGTCGCATTACTCATAATTACTCTAAGACGCATAAGGCAATTTAGTCCCAAGACACCTAGACATTAAAGCCAAAGTTCTACACAACTGTAACACGTATTGTTTCTATAGACATTTGTAACACAAATTACAATATTTTAATCAGCAACCGCCATTAAGACACGAAGAAAAAGAAAACTTCTGAATCCTAATTACTTTTTGGAATTTATTAATGTCCTTTTAGAATGCAAACGTCAAAACTTTTGTAACAACCAAAAGAAAACTTGGCTTTACAAATACAAAGGAAACAAATGAGTGACATAATTACCTTTTTTCGGAAACAAGAGCACTAATTTTTTACAGATAAATTGTTGGCTTTGACATTAGGATTTATTCTGTCGGTTTACCGTAATGGATGGGGGAGACAGGTTCTCATCATAAAATAAAAATATTCGATCGAACTGTTAATCATTATCTTAGAGTTATGTCCATGGAGGTTCTTATCAGTTCTTCTGCAATTCTGCTTTGAATCCAGCAATAAGCTCTAGTTTCCTGAACGATTCCCTTAAATTTCAAAAGTGCTTCTAACTTATAAAGCACAGGAATTCCTTTCAGTATAAAACTCAGGGTTTAATCTTAACCTGCAATACGACGACGGTTGTTTAATCTACAAAATGAGGATGTAAGTAGTTCATTCCTAGTGTAATCTCTACTTCTGCGAAATGAGATCAACTAAATCCGCCCGAGTGCCGTTATTCAGCACAACTTAGCAATCTCCAGCTCATTCTTGAACCTAAAATAATTCTGCAAGCTTCAAAAGAGCATTCCCCGTCAGCGAATTTTTAAAAGGGCTATTTAATTCTGGGTATTAATTAAGCATACTTGGCTATCAGTAGACCAGTCCGGCGGGCCCAATTAAAAGAGGCTTGCTTCAATGGGCGCGGCATAACAACAAATAACGAAGAGGTCGTTTTGTTAGCCATTCGCGACGCTAATTAGAGGTTTGTTAATCATTAATGTAGAGGTTCAAAGGGAATATTCTAAATTAAATGTATTTATTAATTCAGATGCGCCGTCGTGGGTACTGACCTCGATATGCGAGAAAGGTGTGTTTTTTTTGACTGAATAAAATTATTTTAATTAATTGGTGAAACCGTCGTTATAGCATTCAGTGCGTTCTATGAGTTTCAAACAAGAAAAGTCTCTTACAAGTTAAAATATCTTTGCAAAGAAATTTATTTTATGTCAAAGATATAATGTCATCAATATCTTTGCATAGGGATTGAATTTATAGACAGAAATCGGTCGAAGCTTCGGCAAGTGTGATAGTTTTGAGAAAAGTAGTTGCCGCTGTTTATCGACACGCAACCCTCAGGGGAATGCTGACACGTTGTTAAACTTAGTTTCAAAGTTTTAATGTCTCCTGTGTCTATAGTTTGACCGATACTTAAATAATTGTTATATTTATGTATGTTTAACGAAGGACTGCAGGATGGCCGAGCTATTATATTATTAGGCGAAGAAAATCGGATCTACACGCACACCACTAATTGTCTCGCGTCATGGGGACATCCCTACGGCGGCGTTTGACAGTTGACGACTGGTGAATCCCCGCGTGAACGGAATGGTGGAACGATGTTCGATTGTTTTGCGAAGAGTTTATAATATGTGTAAAATAAATCCTCCCCGAAGGACTGTAGGATGGCCGAGCTATTAGGCGAAGAAAATCGGATCTACACGCACACCACTAATTGTCTCGCGTCATGGGGACATCCCTACGGCGTTTGACAGTTGACGACTGGTGAATCCCCGCGCGAACGGAATGGTGGAACGATGTTCGATTGTTTTGCGAAGAGTTTATAATATGTGTAAAATAAATCCTTGAAGTTAATAAGTTGTGGTTAATAGTATAATATGATTTCAACTATTTTTTTTATTCTGACATGGTCACTAACACGGATAAACTGAAGTTATTGCGGGTGGGTGTTTATGAGCGAACAAGAAAGAGGGTAGACCGATTTGTCACCTCATAAACATCCAAGCCGCAATAACTTCAGTTTATCTGTGATCATGGTGCTTGCAACAGCTCCGAAATATCGGGAACTCGAAATAAACAGTAAACATGGTAAATATTCCGTCCTTAGAGTTAGTGATAATGATTTTAATTTAACTATTTTGAATTTCAGTTCTCCTTGAAGGGTATTATTGAAAACCCCACAGCGTGCTTTTACTTCATGCATTTGTTTACTATCCGCCTATTGCGACTTTATCAATGGAAACGGCCATTAAACTTTAAAAGTTAGAAAACACTGTTGTTATTTTGTGTATTATTATGTGTATCAATAACATGCATCTTTAACATCTATTTTGGCATTATTTCTCACATGAAACTCTTCTTGAATCACTCTATCTATTAAAAAAAAACCGCATCAAATCCGTTGCGTAGTTTTAAAGATTTAAGCATAGGTACAAAGGGACATAGGGACAGAGAAAGCGACTTTGTTTTATACTATTTAGTGAAGTGATCTGTTCTAAAGTTAGGTTTTTGCTGAGCACTTGCAACAAAGTAATATTGCTGTTTATTACACTCGACAAAGTTAGGACAAAGGGGTAGCCAGCTAGTAATTACTGAAGCCATCGGGGGGTGGGTAGTGTACCTAGTGCCCGGGAGCAATTACTAAGGTGTCTGTCTTCTTTTTAAATTGAGCTATTCTATTGAGGTGTAGTTTACAAAGGTAGTTATCGAGATACTGACAACATGAGTTACAGATTGTCGAACTCCGGAAGGTTTTTTAACTTAGCACGGAATATCTGTAAATGAACTACCTACTATTTATTTACAAAATATGAAGTATTAAAAAGGAGAAGGTAGTGTCGGAAGTCTGAGTAAACACAGCTTGGATATAATTGTGATAAGAAACTAGTTAAATATGAATGCTCGAATGCGAATTACTTGATGTGTGATTGTTTTGTAAAATTCTAACACAATGAAAATTGTTTGATGAAATGAAATGAAATGCTCTAAGAATGTTCTTCAATTATGCTATGCTATTACGTAGCTCTGGGAGAAAGCTTTTTCTACGTGAGAAGGCACCCCTTCTCTTGATGGGTTCATCGCATCATCATCGTTCATGGCATCATCCACTGCGCGAGTCCATTGTGTTAGTTCCTTGAATACTTTGCTAAAAACTGACTCTATATTAAACTTTTTAAACTTTCGCGATTTGTACACATTATAAAACACTATCGAACCGGGTCTTATCGCGATATTCTTTTTAACGAGGTAAACAGGTACCTACTTGTTTCCCGACGGTTCTTTCCTCTGATCGTTACTATTACTCCAGAATAGTACGTGAAGCGGTTGAAATCAGGAAATATAAAAATTTCAACAGAGAGGATGGATACCGACTGCCTACAACTTGGAATCCAGTCATTAGCAAGTGCAAGCAACGCCGGTCGTCCGACGAGGTCCGCCAGTGTGTAGACGTCCTTAGTGTTGTGTGTAGAAGTACCGACAGTGACATTTATAAAAATTGTGAAGACCAAGTGAGGGTAGATGCACAGACCCGCACTTTACGAAGACGTCGCTGAGCTGTCATCAGTCCTCCCGTGACCACGATCGCTGCAAGGCGGTCGAAACGTCGGGAAACAAGTAGGTACCTGTTTACCTCGTTAAAAAGAATATCGCGATAAGACCCGGTTCGATAGTGACTCTATATTATTTCATACAATTTTCATCTATGTACATTGACTTAATTTAAGTCAAGAAACATTAAAATAATGTTCTATAAACATATCAAATCACTCATATCAAAATACATTTAGACAGTAACATCACAGCAGTTAACCCCATTCTCGTGTTTATTACCGAAAGTGTCACATAATGCCGCCCAACAAACGGCAAGCGTTAGTATCGACGACCACGAAATGGCGTTCCCATGGAATAATATGTGGTTGTATAACGTGCTAGTTGCGGGATTGGGGTAATAACCGAGAGGTGTCGGTTCGGGACTCGAACTTACTCACTGATGATCACCGATGTACCTTTGCTGGTGTCAGCAGTTCTGGTTGCCGAATATAACTGGGTAAGACAGCGTTTCTTTCCCACTTGCCACGTGTACGTATAAGGTTCTTTAAGGTTAAGAATCCTGCATCATGGGTTTATAGTGCGACACGTTAGTCGTGTGAAACTGCCTCAACTCTGGACATTATGTACTAATTCAAAATTATCTGTGGTATTTTTTCTTATTTTGTATCGGTGGCAGGTCAAATTCTTGTAACAGATATAAATCTACACTTTACAATAATAGCTGTCTAAACGTTTGTATAAATCAATAAGGACAAAGAAATAGCAGTCCTCGAATAATATTTTGAAATAATAAAACGTTCAATATTCTTCAAAAATCTAATCAAAATAAAGACGAGCAGTTCATTCCGATATTAACTTTGCTAACTTAATTCCTGGTCTTGGTAATAATTCGGCGTTTAGATTGCCGTCAATACTGGCGCGGCGCGGGATTGCAAATTATGCAAAAATGGCGGCGCGTCACATTTCCCGCCTTTTTCCATTATGGAGCGAAAAAGCCAAACGTAATGGCAATCTAGCTTGTGGCTGGATTTTGTAGTGGTTTTATTGTGTTGTTGGTTGTTTGTGCAGTGGAGTTAAACTTCAGTAAAGGATTTGAATTGAAGAATCTTTTGTAATTGAATCATGGAAAGTCAAGAAAGGTTTTAAGATTGTTCTTATCTTCGGAAAAGCTCACGTAAATCCGTTGCAGATTTATGAAACGCTTTGAGAGTGCTAGTAGCTTATTTAGACCCTCTGACGACGTATTTACAGTACCTCGTTACCAAGCAAACTCGCTGCACGTAGCAAACGAATTATAAATAGCCAACCAGTGAAGTTCCTGAAACTCATTAAAACAATTCTGGTTCCCTTTAATTCGCGGATTTCGAGCAATTCATAACGTAATTTAAACATACGATAATATACAAGCTGTATCAACATGCAGTAATTCGAATTTACGATATTCCAGAAAAGCACAATACTGTTCCGCGATATTATACCAGCACAAACAGTACAGGGAAAGAAATAAACGGTTTCTAGTGAGCTATGTGATTGTAAATCGAACGCCAATCACACAGAATGCCGACAGTCGACCACACAGTTATTATTACTGCCAACTGACTTTTGCTCCGATAACATGATACTCCCCCCCTACTCCCCCCTCTCTAGGAAGACAGATGGTTAAGGGCACGTCATGTCGAGGGGCAACGGGATTTATAGGAGATTATGTTATACTTTATATCTTGGAAGAATTACCATGGAAAACAGAAAAGACTTTTTTTTGAGGGGAAGGCAGAATTGACACCCCGTGTTTTGTCATTTTGCAAAATGGTGGTGCGGTCAAATAGCGGACTGGATTCCGTAGCGGACATCAGGTGGACAGATAATATAATGAAATACCTTTTATAGTCCGGTGTCCGTTATCAGCTACACTCCTAGTTTAGGAGAGCACAACGTCAGGTACCCAAAAGGGGTTTATCGGTTACAGTTCGTTTGACACGAAACCGAAGAGGTTTCTTCCCGTAACACGTTCTCAAATGGGGAATAGAAACTAAAACTTTAAGCTGAGGGTTTACAAGCTATAACATGATAGTTGGCAAAACTAAAACGTGAATTTCTCGTGTAACAACTTTGAGATAATATAAGCTACTTTAAGATAATACCGATAAGTTATGAAAATGAAATGAAAACAGTAGGCGAAAAAAGCATTGATAAGTGTATGCATATTGGTTTTCGTGATTGTACGGAACCATTTTTATCAACCCTGGCGAGTATCCAATAACAAAATCAACAATACAACTGTGTTTATAACAGGTTTAGGTGAGCTGTACAGTAATAGCACACCTACATTTCACTAGTGATGTATAAGTCACATGTAGGGCAAACCTATTGCCATCAACCAGTCACCAATTCAGACTTCTTGTTTGGTCCTGGTGGAAAAACCCAATAACAATTTTAACAATATTGCCCGATCTGGGAATCAAATCCAGGGCATCATGCTCAGCAGTCCCGATGGCGACGACTGGACCAACGCGGTAGTGTTTATATTAAGAGCTTAACGTGCTTTCCGAGGCACGGAGGAAACTCGGTATGTCGGGCGGTCACCCATCCACAGACCGACCTAGGCAAGCACAGCTTTACCTAAAGATCGACCCGAGTGGCAGCTCTTATTAAGCCACGAGCTCCTTTGAACTAAGGTTCTATACATAGTATATACTAGCTGATGCCCGCGACTTCGTTCACGTGGAAAAATGTGTGTCTGTCTCGTTGATCGAGTGGCCTTGCGCGACTACTGAGCATGAAGTCCGGGATTTGATTCCCGATAGAAGGAAAGGGTTTTCTCAGTAGAGGCCACGGAGTCTCGTTATGTGCCCGGTTGATGGCAATAGCCCATATTACATCAATGTATATACGTCAAGCTTCCCCGTTTACATGGCGCTTCAAGATCACTGCGAAATAACGGGGTACGATTAGGTACACCACTACCTAACCTTTTCGGAATTACAGGCATGGCCATGTCTATGGATGTGCATACTTTTGAACTGCCAAATCTTGCCTAAGTTGTTTTATTGTGATCATCCGCACGTTCCTTTGTGACAGCACCTGCCCTCACTAAAAATCACTATTCTTATTTTATTTACCTATATTAACCTCAAAAATAGGTAAAACGTGCATAATAAGTTCATCCTCTGTTGGCACTGGATGAAAAAACTCTTCAAAAAATAGAATATTCCCGATCTGTCTCGTTTCCAGACGATTCTCTCCTATTTGAATCAGTTTATTTGCAAAGACGCCTGCTTCGTGGTCGTAGTACAGTTTACATTAAAGTCGCAGATTTTTATCCTGGACCACAGCGACGACGCCTTGAGACATGTGTTTATTTCATCCACCGGTGTGCCCCCCGCAATGACTGGCAGGGTCTGCCTACAGTCGCCTGTGAACAACACAATAACGCTGACCATCAGCGCATGGTTGCCGCGTGTGTCCTGCAAGCTGCGGTTCAACGCATCTAATGCATGCTATTGCGATATTGTGCACTCGTCCCATATTATTACTGTTGGCACTGGAGGGAAAATTATTCGGAAAATAAAATTGGCCCATCTGCGTCCGATTCCAGACGACTCTCTCCTGTTTTCTCAGTTTAATTGCAAAGGCGCAGTTTTTGATGATGTTGCAATTTGGGGCAAGATTCAGCGGCAATTTGTTATCGACATGTGCAATTATTGTGTAGTCTGGCTATATTGTAAAGCAAAGTTGCAGCAATGCCCGAGCAACCCACAGCCACAGCTATATATATGACGACACGGTTGGCGAAGTGGCATGGCTAGGCGATTGATTGTGGCGCTGTTTGTCTTATTTTAATTTCGTTTTTATTTTCGTACTGTGCGTATTCGTTAATTTTTGATTCAGAAAATCCAAAATTTGATTCGTCAAAATATGTATGTACAACGCCATCTATCGAAGACGAAGTCAAAATTTAATGCATAGAAAGCGAACACACCATAAGGTTTATATTATAGGCTATGTATTATAGATTCTCAAAGCAGCTTCATTTAGACTATTTAAGAGTACCTTAGCTATAATAACTTTTTGAAAAAATCGATTTAAAGGTCACCTTGTGAACACATTTATTAATTAGTACTAATTTGGTGTAATAGATGTCGTTGCATGTATGTATCTTTCGTTATGACGATAAGTTCTTCTTTTTTAATTCATATCTTTTGATAGAGAGCACCGATTACAATGAAAACTAAAACCCTTATTAAATTTGCTTTATAATTTACACCTGATACTATAACAAATGGGGACAGGGAGACGTCATATCTCCAAAACCGCACTGGAGAATATCTGGATTGGAGAGGACTTGAAATCAATTTCAATGGCGAGTGCATCACTTACCTTCGGTTCGCCGACGTCATAGTGGTTATGACTGGGACCATGGAGGAACTCAGTACAATGCTCGATGCCCTTAGTGGAGCTCCCGAAATAGTGGGTCTTAAAATGAACATGGACAAAACCAAGGTTACGTTGAACTTCCATGTATCACCCACTCCTATCAAGATCGGAGACTCTACACTCGATGTTGTGGACGGTTATGTCTACCTGGGACAAACGGTCCAGTTGGGAAGGTCTATCTTCGAGAAAGAGGTCAATCGACGAATCCTACTCGGCTGGGTAGAGTTCGGGAAGTTGCGTGGTATCTTCTCGTCTAACTTACCACAGTGTCTCAAGACGAAAGTCTATGACCAGTGTGTGTTGCCAGTGATTAGATATGGGACCGAAAAGTGGTCACTAACAATGGGCCTCATCAGAAATCTCAAAGTCACCCAAAGGGCAATGGAGAGGCCTATGCTCGAAGTTTCCTTGCGTGCAGATCGAATCAGAAATGAAGACATCCGCATGAGAACCAAGGTTACCGACTTAGCCCGAAGAATCGCCAGACTTAAGTGGCAATGGTCACATTGCACGCAGAACGGATGGCCGATAGGCCAAAAAGTTGTGAAGTGGCGACCGCGAACCGAATGGCGTTGCGTTGGAAGGCCTCCCGACAGACTACAGACAAAAATGTATAAAACGAATGAACACGCCAATAGAAAACATTATTTTTTCTAAATAATAAATGTTCAATGCACAGAAACTCCACGCCTACACATTTATTATTATGTATTTAGATTTATTATCACTTTTTGTTGTTTTTGTAATTATTTAAAATCATAAAGCATCAAAATAAAAAGAAATACCAAAAAATTACAAAAAGTGTAAGCCGATTGGGGATCGAACTTACAAACATGTTTAAAACAGTTTCGGAAATCTTACAGCATTATAAAAAAAAACACAAAAAGAAAGCACTGACTGAGATTTGAACTTGCATTCCTTTGTCTACAGGTAGGTCACCGAACCGTTAGGCTACTTTCATCTGTGTCAAAAGGTTTGAAATAGCCGTTCCCTTTTAATTCATAGTATGACAGCAGTTAGCTGTCAAACAGTTGACAAATATGCTCATAATGCAATATTGCTCACCCCTCTAAGTTATTATAGCGCTAATATATAGCCCATGTGTTATTCCAGATTATAATCTATCTCTGTGCTAAATTTCATTCAGATCCGTTCAGCCGTTCTGGCGTGAAAGAGTAACAAACATCCATCCATCCTCACAAACTTTCGCATTTATAATACTAGCTGATAGCTGATGCCCGCGACTTCGTTCACGTGGAAAAATGTGTGTCTGTCTCGTTGATCGAGTGGCCTTGCGCGACTACTGAGCATGAAGTCCGGGATTTGATTCCCGATAGAAGGAAAGGGTTTTCTCAGTAGAGGCCACGGAGTCTCGTTATGTGCCCGGTTGATGGCAATAGCCCATATTACATCAATGTATATACGTCAAGCTTCCCCGTTTACATGGCGCTTCAAGATCACTGCGAAATAACGGGGTACGATTAGGTACACCACTACCTAACCTTTTCGGAATTACAGGCATGGCCATGTCTATGGATGTGCATTCTTTTGAACTGCCAAATCTTGCCTAAGTTGTTTTATTGTGATCATCCGCACGTTCCTTTGTGACAGCACCTGCCCTCACTAAAAATCACTATTCTTATTTTATTTACCAATATATATTAACCTCAAAAATAGGTAAAACGTGCATAATAAGTTCATCCTCTGTTGGCACTGGATGAAAAAACTCTTCGAAAAATAGAATATTCCCGATCTGTCTCGTTTCCAGACGATTCTCTCCTATTTGAATCAATTTATTTGCAAAGACGCCTGCTTCGTGGTCGTAGTACAGTTTACATTAAAGTCGCAGATTTTTATTCTGGACCACAGCGACGACGCCTTGAGACATGTGTTTATTTCATCCACCGGTGTGCCCCCCGCAATGACTGGCAGGGTCTGCCTACAGTCGCCTGTGAACAACACAATAACGCTGCCCATCAGCGCGTGGTTGCCGCGTGTGTCCTGCAAGCTGCGGTTCAACGCATCTAATGCATGCTAGTGCGATATTGTGCACTCGTCCCATATTATTACTGTTGGCACTGGAGGGAAAATTATTCGGAAAATAAAATTGGCCCATCTGCGTCCGATTCCAGACGACTCTCTCCTGTTTTCTCAGTTTAATTGCAAAGGCGCAGTTTTTGATGATGTTGCAATTTGGGGCAAGATTCAGCGGCAATTTGTTATCGACATGTGCAATTATTGTGTAGTCTGGCTATATTGTAAAGCAAAGTTGCAGCAATGCCCGAGCAACCCACAGCCACAGCTATATGACGACACGGTTGGCGAAGTGGCATGGCTAGGCGATTGATTGTGGCGCTGTTTGTCTTATTTTAATTTCGTTTTTATTTTCGTACTGTGCGTATTCGTTAATTTTTGATTCAGAAAATCCAAAATTTGATTCGTCAAAATATGTATGTACAACGCCATCTATCGAAGACGAAGTCAAAATTTAATGCATAGAAAGCGAACACACCATAAGGTTTATATTATAGGCTATGTATTATAGATTCTCAAAGCAGCTTCATTTAGACTATTTAAGAGTACCTTAGCTATAATAACTTTTTGAAAAAATCGATTTAAAGGTCACCTTGTGAACACATTTATTAATTAGTACTAATTTGGTGTAATAGATGTCGTTGCATGTATGTATCTTTCGTTATGACGATAAGTTCTTCTTTTTTAATTCATATCTTTTGATAGAGAGCACCGATTACAATGAAAACTAAAACCCTTATTAAATTTGCTTTATAATTTACACCTGATACTATAACAAATGGGGACAGGGAGACGTCATATCTCCAAAACCGCACTGGAGAATATCTGGATTGGAGAGGACTTGAAATCAATTTCAATGGCGAGTGCATCACTTACCTTCGGTTCGCCGACGTCATAGTGGTTATGACTGGGACCATGGAGGAACTCAGTACAATGCTCGATGCCCTTAGTGGAGCTCCCGAAATAGTGGGTCTTAAAATGAACATGGACAAAACCAAGGTTACGTTGAACTTCCATGTATCACCCACTCCTATCAAGATCGGAGACTCTACACTCGATGTTGTGGACGGTTATGTCTACCTGGGACAAACGGTCCAGTTGGGAAGGTCTATCTTCGAGAAAGAGGTCAATCGACGAATCCTACTCGGCTGGGTAGAGTTCGGGAAGTTGCGTGGTATCTTCTCGTCTAACTTACCACAGTGTCTCAAGACGAAAGTCTATGACCAGTGTGTGTTGCCAGTGATTAGATATGGGACCGAAAAGTGGTCACTAACAATGGGCCTCATCAGAAATCTCAAAGTCACCCAAAGGGCAATGGAGAGGCCTATGCTCGAAGTTTCCTTGCGTGCAGATCGAATCAGAAATGAAGACATCCGCATGAGAACCAAGGTTACCGACTTAGCCCGAAGAATCGCCAGACTTAAGTGGCAATGGTCACATTGCACGCAGAACGGATGGCCGATAGGCCAAAAAGTTGTGAAGTGGCGACCGCGAACCGAATGGCGTTGCGTTGGAAGGCCTCCCGACAGACTACAGACAAAAATGTATAAAACGAATGAACACGCCAATAGAAAACATTATTTTTTCTAAATAATAAATGTTCAATGCACAGAAACTCCACGCCTACACATTTATTATTATGTATTTAGATTTATTATCACTTTTTGTTGTTTTTGTAATTATTTAAAATCATAAAGCATCAAAATAAAAAGAAATACCAAAAAATTACAAAAAGTGTAAGCCGATTGGGGATCGAACTTACAAACATGTTTAAAACAGTTTCGGAAATCTTACAGCATTATAAAAAAAAACACAAAAAGAAAGCACTGACTGAGATTTGAACTTGCATTCCTTTGTCTACAGGTAGGTCACCGAACCGTTAGGCTACTTTCATCTGTGTCAAAAGGTTTGAAATAGCCGTTCCCTTTTAATTCATAGTATGACAGCAGTTAGCTGTCAAACAGTTGACAAATATGCTCATAATGCAATATTGCTCACCCCTCTAAGTTATTATAGCGCTAATATATAGCCCATGTGTTATTCCAGATTATAATCTATCTCTGTGCTAAATTTCATTCAGATCCGTTCAGCCGTTCTGGCGTGAAAGAGTAACAAACATCCATCCATCCTCACAAACTTTCGCATTTATAATACTAGCTGATAGCTGATGCCCGCGACTTCGTTCACGTGGAAAAATGTGTGTCTGTCTCGTTGATCGAGTGGCCTTGCGCGACTACTGAGCATGAAGTCCGGGATTTGATTCCCGATAGAAGGAAAGGGTTTTCTCAGTAGAGGCCACGGAGTCTCGTTATGTGCCCGGTTGATGGCAATAGCCCATATTACATCAATGTATATACGTCAAGCTTCCCCGTTTACATGGCGCTTCAAGATCACTGCGAAATAACGGGGTACGATTAGGTACACCACTACCTAACCTTTTCGGAATTACAGGCATGGCCATGTCTATGGATGTGCATTCTTTTGAACTGCCAAATCTTGCCTAAGTTGTTTTATTGTGATCATCCGCACGTTCCTTTGTGACAGCACCTGCCCTCACTAAAAATCACTATTCTTATTTTATTTACCAATATATATTAACCTCAAAAATAGGTAAAACGTGCATAATAAGTTCATCCTCTGTTGGCACTGGATGAAAAAACTCTTCGAAAAATAGAATATTCCCGATCTGTCTCGTTTCCAGACGATTCTCTCCTATTTGAATCAATTTATTTGCAAAGACGCCTGCTTCGTGGTCGTAGTACAGTTTACATTAAAGTCGCAGATTTTTATTCTGGACCACAGCGACGACGCCTTGAGACATGTGTTTATTTCATCCACCGGTGTGCCCCCCGCAATGACTGGCAGGGTCTGCCTACAGTCGCCTGTGAACAACACAATAACGCTGCCCATCAGCGCGTGGTTGCCGCGTGTGTCCTGCAAGCTGCGGTTCAACGCATCTAATGCATGCTAGTGCGATATTGTGCACTCGTCCCATATTATTACTGTTGGCACTGGAGGGAAAATTATTCGGAAAATAAAATTGGCCCATCTGCGTCCGATTCCAGACGACTCTCTCCTGTTTTCTCAGTTTAATTGCAAAGGCGCAGTTTTTGATGATGTTGCAATTTGGGGCAAGATTCAGCGGCAATTTGTTATCGACATGTGCAATTATTGTGTAGTCTGGCTATATTGTAAAGCAAAGTTGCAGCAATGCCCGAGCAACCCACAGCCACAGCTATATGACGACACGGTTGGCGAAGTGGCATGGCTAGGCGATTGATTGTGGCGCTGTTTGTCTTATTTTAATTTCGTTTTTATTTTCGTACTGTGCGTATTCGTTAATTTTTGATTCAGAAAATCCAAAATTTGATTCGTCAAAATATGTATGTACAACGCCATCTATCGAAGACGAAGTCAAAATTTAATGCATAGAAAGCGAACACACCATAAGGTTTATATTATAGGCTATGTATTATAGATTCTCAAAGCAGCTTCATTTAGACTATTTAAGAGTACCTTAGCTATAATAACTTTTTGAAAAAATCGATTTAAAGGTCACCTTGTGAACACATTTATTAATTAGTACTAATTTGGTGTAATAGATGTCGTTGCATGTATGTATCTTTCGTTATGACGATAAGTTCTTCTTTTTTAATTCATATCTTTTGATAGAGAGCACCGATTACAATGAAAACTAAAACCCTTATTAAATTTGCTTTATAATTTACACCTGATACTATAACAAATGGGGACAGGGAGACGTCATATCTCCAAAACCGCACTGGAGAATATCTGGATTGGAGAGGACTTGAAATCAATTTCAATGGCGAGTGCATCACTTACCTTCGGTTCGCCGACGTCATAGTGGTTATGACTGGGACCATGGAGGAACTCAGTACAATGCTCGATGCCCTTAGTGGAGCTCCCGAAATAGTGGGTCTTAAAATGAACATGGACAAAACCAAGGTTACGTTGAACTTCCATGTATCACCCACTCCTATCAAGATCGGAGACTCTACACTCGATGTTGTGGACGGTTATGTCTACCTGGGACAAACGGTCCAGTTGGGAAGGTCTATCTTCGAGAAAGAGGTCAATCGACGAATCCTACTCGGCTGGGTAGAGTTCGGGAAGTTGCGTGGTATCTTCTCGTCTAACTTACCACAGTGTCTCAAGACGAAAGTCTATGACCAGTGTGTGTTGCCAGTGATTAGATATGGGACCGAAAAGTGGTCACTAACAATGGGCCTCATCAGAAATCTCAAAGTCACCCAAAGGGCAATGGAGAGGCCTATGCTCGAAGTTTCCTTGCGTGCAGATCGAATCAGAAATGAAGACATCCGCATGAGAACCAAGGTTACCGACTTAGCCCGAAGAATCGCCAGACTTAAGTGGCAATGGTCACATTGCACGCAGAACGGATGGCCGATAGGCCAAAAAGTTGTGAAGTGGCGACCGCGAACCGAATGGCGTTGCGTTGGAAGGCCTCCCGACAGACTACAGACAAAAATGTATAAAACGAATGAACACGCCAATAGAAAACATTATTTTTTCTAAATAATAAATGTTCAATGCACAGAAACTCCACGCCTACACATTTATTATTATGTATTTAGATTTATTATCACTTTTTGTTGTTTTTGTAATTATTTAAAATCATAAAGCATCAAAATAAAAAGAAATACCAAAAAATTACAAAAAGTGTAAGCCGATTGGGGATCGAACTTACAAACATGTTTAAAACAGTTTCGGAAATCTTACAGCATTATAAAAAAAAACACAAAAAGAAAGCACTGACTGAGATTTGAACTTGCATTCCTTTGTCTACAGGTAGGTCACCGAACCGTTAGGCTACTTTCATCTGTGTCAAAAGGTTTGAAATAGCCGTTCCCTTTTAATTCATAGTATGACAGCAGTTAGCTGTCAAACAGTTGACAAATATGCTCATAATGCAATATTGCTCACCCCTCTAAGTTATTATAGCGCTAATATATAGCCCATGTGTTATTCCAGATTATAATCTATCTCTGTGCTAAATTTCATTCAGATCCGTTCAGCCGTTCTGGCGTGAAAGAGTAACAAACATCCATCCATCCTCACAAACTTTCGCATTTATAATACTAGCTGATAGCTGATGCCCGCGACTTCGTTCACGTGGAAAAATGTGTGTCTGTCTCGTTGATCGAGTGGCCTTGCGCGACTACTGAGCATGAAGTCCGGGATTTGATTCCCGATAGAAGGAAAGGGTTTTCTCAGTAGAGGCCACGGAGTCTCGTTATGTGCCCGGTTGATGGCAATAGCCCATATTACATCAATGTATATACGTCAAGCTTCCCCGTTTACATGGCGCTTCAAGATCACTGCGAAATAACGGGGTACGATTAGGTACACCACTACCTAACCTTTTCGGAATTACAGGCATGGCCATGTCTATGGATGTGCATTCTTTTGAACTGCCAAATCTTGCCTAAGTTGTTTTATTGTGATCATCCGCACGTTCCTTTGTGACAGCACCTGCCCTCACTAAAAATCACTATTCTTATTTTATTTACCAATATATATTAACCTCAAAAATAGGTAAAACGTGCATAATAAGTTCATCCTCTGTTGGCACTGGATGAAAAAACTCTTCGAAAAATAGAATATTCCCGATCTGTCTCGTTTCCAGACGATTCTCTCCTATTTGAATCAATTTATTTGCAAAGACGCCTGCTTCGTGGTCGTAGTACAGTTTACATTAAAGTCGCAGATTTTTATTCTGGACCACAGCGACGACGCCTTGAGACATGTGTTTATTTCATCCACCGGTGTGCCCCCCGCAATGACTGGCAGGGTCTGCCTACAGTCGCCTGTGAACAACACAATAACGCTGCCCATCAGCGCGTGGTTGCCGCGTGTGTCCTGCAAGCTGCGGTTCAACGCATCTAATGCATGCTAGTGCGATATTGTGCACTCGTCCCATATTATTACTGTTGGCACTGGAGGGAAAATTATTCGGAAAATAAAATTGGCCCATCTGCGTCCGATTCCAGACGACTCTCTCCTGTTTTCTCAGTTTAATTGCAAAGGCGCAGTTTTTGATGATGTTGCAATTTGGGGCAAGATTCAGCGGCAATTTGTTATCGACATGTGCAATTATTGTGTAGTCTGGCTATATTGTAAAGCAAAGTTGCAGCAATGCCCGAGCAACCCACAGCCACAGCTATATGACGACACGGTTGGCGAAGTGGCATGGCTAGGCGATTGATTGTGGCGCTGTTTGTCTTATTTTAATTTCGTTTTTATTTTCGTACTGTGCGTATTCGTTAATTTTTGATTCAGAAAATCCAAAATTTGATTCGTCAAAATATGTATGTACAACGCCATCTATCGAAGACGAAGTCAAAATTTAATGCATAGAAAGCGAACACACCATAAGGTTTATATTATAGGCTATGTATTATAGATTCTCAAAGCAGCTTCATTTAGACTATAAGTACCTTAGCTATAATAACTTTTTGAAAAAATCGATTTTAAGGTCACCTTGTGAACACATTTATTAATTAGTACTAATTTGGTGTAATAGATGTCGTTGCATGTATGTATCTTTCGTTATGACGATAAGTTCTTCTTTTTTAATTCATATCTTTTGATAGAGAGCACCGATTACAATGAAAACTAAAACCCTTATTAAATTTGCTTTATAATTTACACCTGATACTATAACAAATGGGGACAGGGAGACGTCATATCTCCAAAACTGCACTGGAGAATATCTGGATTGGAGAGGACTTGAAATCAATTTCAATGGCGAGTGCATCACTTACCTTCGGTTCGCCGACGTCATAGTGGTTATGACTGGGACCATGGAGGAACTCAGTACAATGCTCGATGCCCTTAGTGGAGCTCCCGAAATAGTGGGTCTTAAAATGAACATGGACAAAACCAAGGTTACGTTGAACTTCCATGTATCACCCACTCCTATCAAGATCGGAGACTCTACACTCGATGTTGTGGACGGTTATGTCTACCTGGGACAAACGGTCCAGTTGGGAAGGTCTATCTTCGAGAAAGAGGTCAATCGACGAATCCTACTCGGCTGGGTAGAGTTCGGGAAGTTGCGTGGTATCTTCTCGTCTAACTTACCACAGTGTCTCAAGACGAAAGTCTATGACCAGTGTGTGTTGCCAGTGATTAGATATGGGACCGAAAAGTGGTCACTCACAATGGGCCTCATCAGAAATCTCAAAGTCACCCAAAGGGCAATGGAGAGGCCTATGCTCGAAGTTTCCTTGCGTGCAGATCGAATCAGAAATGAAGACATCCGCATGAGAACCAAGGTTACCGACTTAGCCCGAAGAATCGCCAGACTTAAGGCGACATTAGCTGCCCGCGACCTTGAGCGCGCGTTTAACTCATCGCCTAAACAAATAAGGTTGAAAATGGCGATGCGTTTGATGCTCGTGACTGCCAAAATGAACGATAGTTCGCAGATTTAATTTATTAAAAAAAAAATACGCTGTAATGTAAAAATATTTTTACATATGTCTTTAGTTGGTTAAATTTCCTTTCTGATAGTAAAAAAATAAATAACAGTTGTCACTCAAAATATTGAGCATTTTTTTGTGATTTTGTGTTTTTTTTTTCGAGGTTCTTGATTACTTTTAGAAAATATTTTTGCATCAGTCTTTTACCTATACATTTGACTATACACTGTATTTTTTTTGGAATTGTAATAAGTAGCAATACGGCTAACTCTGCGACGAAAAACAGGTCGTTTTTACGGTTCCCCCGTTAACTGCGTCTTAAGTGGCAATGGTCACATTGCACGCAGAACGGATGGCCGATAGGCCAAAAAGTTGTGAAGTGGCGACCGCGAACCGGATGGCGTTGCGTTGGAAGGCCTCCCGACAGACTACAGACAAAAATGTATAAAACGAATGAACACGCCAATAGAAAACATTATTTTTTCTAAATAATAAATGTTCAATGCACAGAAACTCCACGCCTACACATTTATTATTATGTATTTAGATTTATTATCACTTTTTGTTGTTTTTGTAATTATTTAAAATCATAAAGCATCAAAATAAAAACAAATACCAAAAAATTACAAAAAGTGTAAACCGATTGGGGATCGAACTTACAAACATGTTTAACAGTTTCGGAAATCTTACAGCATTATAAAAAAACACAAAAAGAAAGCACTGACTGAGATTTGAACTTGCATTCCTTTGTCTACAGGTAGGTCACCGAACCGTTAGGCTACTTTCATCTGTGTCAAAAGGTTTGAAATAGCCGTTCCCTTTTAATTCATAGTATGACAGAAGTTAGCTGTCAAACAGTTGACAAATATGCTCATAATGCAATATTGCTCACCCCCCTAAGTTATTATAGCGCTAATATATAGCCCATGTGTTATTCCAGATTATAATCTATCTCTGTGCTAAATTTCATTCAGATCCGTTCAGCCGTTCTGGCGTGAAAGAGTAACAAACATCCATCCATCCTCACAAACTTTCGCATTTATAATATTAGTAGGATTAGTAGGAAGTAGGATAGGATAGAGTTCTTTAAATAAAGGCAGCACAACATCATTAACATCGCGGCTGTTTGTCTTGCAAATACTTTCAAATGTAGGAACGACTCGCTCCCGTCCCGCGCCACGCTGCGGACGCAAAGAGAATACGATATAGAATAATTACTTTTGTGGATTTTACCCGTTTTATATCATGGTTTCTTATTAAGTTAGCTTGGTTAGATTTGGTGTGGATTGAGTCTTATGAGAGTTTAGGCTGTACTTAATATTTGTACTATATTTTAGTGGAAAAATGACAAAGCAATCCTTATTCCAGGTCTGTACAAAAATGTTTTAACTGGCTTGAAGGTTAACCACGCATAGACGCAAGAAATATACCTAAATAGGTAAATGTTACTTTGAATATTGCACGAACAAAAACAATTAGTAATTTTATTAGGTGAGAAACAAAATCAAATGGTTTTAATATACAAAACTACCCTTTTCCCATTTCTTCCCTCCTATAGGTACCCCTAAGCCCAGTCATTACGTGCATACACCCGTTAGTTGTACATTTCCGCTCACTCCGTAAATAGGTGCTGCGGTGCAAGCGGGAGAGGGTAGGTTATTCGAGTAACGTTTTGTATCAACCACACATCTATTATACATATAATAAAATGGTAGGAAAGTCAAAACTGTACATTGAGTATTTTTTAAAAAGAATACTTGGGATGTGATCTACAATCGATACCGAAGCCAAGAATATAGTTTTTAGAATTTTTGTCTGTTTGTCTGTTTATCTGTCCAGGATAAACTCAAAAAGTACTGGATGGATTTACTTCAAATTTGGCACGAATATTATTAAGAAGTCGGGTCAACACATAGGCTACATATTATCACGCTATCACCTACGGGGAACGAGCAGTGAACCTTTATTTCTTCAACGCATTCTGTAAGAACGTGTAATCTAACGACGCATATCTAAATGTTGTTATTATGTTAACCATGATATAAGCTAGCTTCACACTATAAAAAACACGCAATAAAAGTAACTTAGGCCGATAAACATAATTAAATGAATATAAGTAGTACCAAGAATTTTTTTAAAGCAGCGCCATCTATGAGATTTCAAAAACATCAAGTCGAATTACATGTGTAAGCCTTTTTGGGTATAAATAATTTAAATTTGATCATGTTGGTGAGCTTAATAGTTGTTATTAAAAGTCATAGATGGAGTTGTGCATGTTCTTAGACGTCCACCTGGAGAACAGCCAGCGCATATATTTTGATCCCGACGACGTTGCTGAGCGCTTGGAAAATCCGCGCCAAACTGTCTTGGCATTTTTCAGGCTCTGTAAAATCGACCAGTTTGCGAGGTTCCTTACGTATGACGAAGTGCCTTCATATTACACATACGACAAACAAAGGGGTGTAATAGTAATAGTCCTCCTGACCGTTTTCGGCCACGGCGGCCAATCTTAGCAGAGATTAGCCAACTGCGCGGGAGATATTATAGTGCACAAGTGTGTGCGCAGGCACAGGTGCACTCTCTGTTCCTTTCCTCTCATAGTCCGATGGGACGGCAATCCGACAAGACCGGAGAGAGATCAGGCGCAGGACCAACGGCTTAACGTGCTTTCCGAGGCACGGGGGTACTATACCGCCAACTTCCAAACTCCGGCCTACTATTGGGAAATTTCTAATGAAAAACCCAATAGCACTTTTTGTCCGACCCGGGAATGAACCCAGGACCTCATACACAGCAGTCGCGCTTACGACCACTAGACCAACGAGGCAGTTCAAAAAAAAAGAATAAAGGGGTGTATTTAACCAACATCGACGAGGACGTGCTGTGGAAGGTTTTTCGGGAATTTTCAAGGATACCGCATTGGGTAGAGTTTATACCGTGCACCTGAATAATGGTGAATGCTATTTTCTGCGGTTGTTACTTCACACGGTCCGAGGCCCAACGTCTTTCGCCTTTCTGAGGACATTTGATGGCGTGGAGTATCCCACTAACCGCGCAGCCTCGAAGTCACCTTCTCGACGGTGACCAAAACTGGGATGACACCTTCGCGGAGGCGAGCGTCAGTAACAGTCCCAGCCGCATGCGTCATCTGTTTGCCGTCATCTTGGTGTTTTGTGGAGTCGCAAACCCGGTAGCATTGTGGGAGAAGTATCGCCATCATCTGTCTGAAGATATTCTCCGAGCTTTTAAGGCGTGCTACTAGAGACGAAGTCGAAGTAACTGATGAACGCGTGCTGAACACCTGTCGCAGTTCACTTCAACACGTGGTCTTTTCTATCGGCGGCAATCCACTGGTCGAATATGGGTTACCAGCTCCCCAATCATCACTGCATCAAGACCGCGGAAATCAGGAGTAAAACGCTGAGGCATTTTACGATCCGGGTGTAATGACTACCATACGAAATGACCATGTCGCTTTGTTCTCTTCAGAGCGAAAACAAATTTATGACACCGTCCTTGAAAGCGTTGGGCAAAACCAGGGTAAAATGTTTTTCTTGGATGCTCCTGGTGGAACAGAAAAAAACATTTGTTACAACTGGCATACTTGCAGAGGTCAGCAAGCAAGGCAAAATTGCCATTGCTGTAGTGTCGTCGGGAATGCTGAAGGCTGCCACACTGCTTCCGGGTGGCAAGACAGCACATGCCATGTTTAAAATTCCTATCGATTTAGAGAGTGCCGAAACGCCTGTTTGTGGTGCGTCACGTAACAGTGATAAGGCACCCGTGCTCAAGGATTGCTCACTGATCATATGGGATGAGTGTACGATGGCCAATAGGAAGGCAGTTGAGGCCGTGGACAGAACCCTGCAGGACATCCGCAGGAACGAACATTTGATGGGTGGTGTCACAGTTCTGTTCAGTGGCGATTTCCGACAAACGCTTCCCGTGGTGACGCGGGGATTGAGGGCTGACGAGGTGAATGCTTCATTGAAACGATCTTCGTTGTGATCACGAGATCGCACTCTGCGCTTGACCATTAATATGAGAGCTCGGCTCGGCGGCAATGCACGTGCTCAAGAATTCTTCGATGTCTTTCTAAGTCTTGGCGAAGGCACTCTACCAGAGGAGAGAGGTGGACCGGTGGTGCTTCCAGAATCTCTCATTGTAGTTGTATCCATCTAAGAAGAACCCATTCGCTGTGTGTACATCAGTCGTATACCGCACCAACAGAATTGTTGGGTGTGTGAGCGGGCTATTTTGACGCCCAAAAATGATCAGGCTGCAGCAATTAACGAATGCATTCTCTCGGAAATTGAACGGAATGAAGTGGTCTACACCACTATAGACATTGTGTGTGGTCGAGCAAGATGACGCCACACATTATCCCGTGGAATTTCTGAACTCCCTGTCAGCAAGTGGACCTCCAGCGCATACCATCAAGCTGAAGGTCGGTGTCCCGATTATGCTTCTTCGGAACCTATCTGCGAACCGACCTCTAGATAAACTGCTTCTCACACGGGCAATAAATTGTACTTCGCTTGCTCCCGCGTCGCCAGTCCTGACTCTCTATACATTTTGACTGCGGAGAGCCAAACCACTACTATGGTTTATCGAGAAGTCCTTTATGTATGTATTTTTACCCCATTCTGTATTCCTAATTCATTTTTTTCTCCATCTGCTTCAGTCACAACTTAACTAAAGCAGGCTGAAAATCAGCACTTTTTGAAGGTCAATTTTACAAAAGACAGTCTCCCTCTGTTACTGCACTTTCTGTAGATATAAAATGTAAAGAAGAAACGGGTAAATGGAAAGGTATTTTTGGTGCTGTATAGCGTTCACGCAGACGACGTCGCGGGCAGCAGCTAGTTACTTATATAAAACACAAAAATTATCCTTAACGGGGTGCGGGGGGACACTGACAGATGCTTTCATCATCATCCTATAATGTTCCCACTGCAGGGACTCAGGCCTCCTCTCTAGGGGAGGGATGGGCTATAATCTACCACGCGGGCCCAGTGCGGATTGGTAGATGTCACATATCATCGAATTTTTGGTTCTAAGATATGCCGGTTTTCTCACGATGTTTTCCTTCACCGTTTTGAGAGCAGTGGTGATGAAATAAATTACACAAAGTAATGCGCCTGACGGGGTTCGAACCCACGACCTACTGTTTGTAAGTCGGGCCGCCACCACTGGGCCACCACTGCTGTCGATCAGATGATCAGATGATCGACAGATGCTTTACAAAGCTATATAGAGGTGTCGGTGTCCGCAATAATACGTTTGATTCTTTACAGGTTCCAATTCTTGGTCACTATTTTTCTGTCATTTGGTCTACAGATTGGTAAGCCAAGGGCCGCTTTAATATGTTTTTTATTCTCCCACTGCTGGGCCTAGGCCTCCCCCATCCCTTTTTTACTCTCCCGGTGTTTTGTCTTCCCTGACCAATCAGTCAGAATCGAGCCTCAATCGTCACATCTGCGTTTCTTGGGCCTGCCTCGGTGACCCATCCCGGAAATATTTGCTATATAAATGTTTAAAACTGCGTCCTCTTCTCTCTTGCAGAATTAAATCTGGTCAGTATATTCACGGGTCGCGTAAAAAGCGTCGGCTGCTTATGCAAATATCTGCATAATTATGCACATTTTTGTGTTAAAATGTGCATTTTTGTTTCGCCATGAGTAAAAGTGCAGTGGCGACCACACGCGGTTGTTTTACTCAATTTACGAGCACGTATCCTGTGTCGCGGTGTTTCAAGTCTACGATAACGTTTCTTTATAAAATAAATTAAATGGGGCTGTTTTATTGGTTACAGTTTACCAGTAGAAAAAGAGAGTTTATTCTGGTACGTAAACGTAAAACTGTTTTATTTTCGTATTTTTTTATTCTTTGTTTTAGGTTTGATCAGCCAGGAAGTGCTGTATGCCAACTATTTCAGTACTTACTCGTTACTTCTGAAAATTAATATTGCGATTTTAATTAAACATATACAAATGTAGCTCAAATCCTAAGTTAAAGAAAAGTTTTCATCAATTTATGTCCATGTCTTGAATAATAAGAGGAGAGTTACTTGGCTGCCTTGAGTTGACTAGAGTATCGCCTCTCGGCGGTCGAGTAACTCTCCGAATGTAATCGAGGCTTTATTCTATCACCATTTTTAGGGTTCCGTACCTCAAAAGGAAAAAACGGAACCCTTATAGGATCACTTTGTTGTCCGTCTGTCTGTCTGTCTGTCTGTCTGTCAAGACCTTTTTTCTCAGGAACGCGTGGAGGTATCAAGCTGAAATTCATATCAAATACTCAAGTCTATGGTCTCTTGGAGCTGTGAAAAAATCAAACTTCTAAGTCAACGCGATCAAAAGATACTCCCGTTTATGCCGCAAATTTTCGACACTCGCAAGGGAATCAAAACCTACAGGGTACTTCCCGTGAACTCAGAATCTTGAAATTTGGTACGAAGCAACGTCTTATAGCATAGATAAAGGAATAATTACGAAAACCATAAATTTTTAGTTACATCAAGATACTCCCGTTTATGCCGCAAATTTTCGACACTCGCAAGGGAATCAAAACCTACAGGGTACTTCCCGTGAACTCAGAATCTTGAAATTTGGTACGAAGCAACGTCTTATAGCATAGATAAAGGAATAATTACGAAAACCATAAATTTTTAGTTACATCACATAATATATTTTTTTTACGGAACCCTCGGTGCGCGAGTCCGACTCGCACTTGGCCGGTTTTTTTGTCGTAAGTCGAATAAGGGTTCTAAGAATACAAAGAAATTTACTGACCTTTTTAAAAAGATAGCATCTATTTTCTGAACCATATTATTTTTTGCTTTCTATCTGAAAATGAACAAAGTTTTGTTTTACTTGATTATGAAGCTATGACTAATTATGACTTCTTTCCTGTTAATGAAATGCTAATGAGTTAATTAACTTTCATATTTTTCGTCTAGCAGCATCTAAAATTCTAAAATTAAATCTAAAATTCTCTCCTAAGCAAGATTTTCTGAGAAAAGTAGGCGAGAAGCTTCTAGAGGTTAAAAACCAGGTTAAACGTTAAATCTGAGCACGTAGGGAGCGACAACATCAAACCGAGGTCTTAGCGATCTCAAATGGTGAACATAGTATGCAAGAGTGGTGTTCAATGCGTTCTATAAAACAGAAGGTGCTTTGCCTACAAACTACAGTGAAATAAGTAGATACCTGCTGGTAATTATGTCTAGGGTCATAGCTGTCTTTTAATGGCAGAAAGGTACTCTGCTATTAAGAGACTTAGTTGCCGTACCTAAACTTTATCTAAATCTGTTCAGCCATTATGTTGTGAAAATATAATTATTATACAGACATGTACTGGCAGACAAACAGGCACAGTTTTGCATGTAGGTAATATATCAAGTAAATTCAAAAGTAAATCTGAAAAGGGTAGGCAGATGGATGAGAGGTGATTACTGCTACCAGAAAAACTTCCTCTAATAATCAGCTCCTGCCATCAATGGAAGCAATGAGCGCTAAAGCACAACAACAACAACAAAACTCACAGTTTGTCTATGACAGTGATCGCAACGTCGACGTCGGTGAGTACATACCTACCCAGTCGGTGATCAATCAAACCCGGCGGCTTGCACAAACAGCGCTGCGTCTCATTGATTGTACGCTTTCCTTATAGAAATGTTATGTTGTGCAAAATTTGGCAAACGGTAAACTTGTTTATATTATAGTATGTTTTCTCCAGAGGTTCGCCCACGTAGATATCGGTAATTGTACCACAGGAATGTTCTATTGAGATACAATTTCATCGAGATCTATTTAGGTTTCAAAAGTTAAGACACACAGACTTGCGTTCACAATATTATCACGTTTTGGGTAACATAATTAATTACCTTTTGGTATTTCAGAATACAGTTCGTAAAACTACGTGCCTTTTAATGCATCTTTGTGTCTAAATCGAGACAAATAAACATAGTTATCACAAACTCCGTCAGGTTAAATAAACAAAAACGAATAAATAAATTGGACGGCTCAGGCTTTTGTGGTGAATATATGATGAAATAGTTACATGATTATCCATAATCTAGTTGTATGTGGTCACATTTTAATCTAAAAGGACCGACACAACCTTTTAATATCAAAATAGTACGACAACATCATTCAGTTTGCTACGAATACCCAATTTGATATTACCTACTTACCTGTCATACCGTCATACGGTATTTTTCTCCACGATCTCCCTTCTCCCGGTAGTTTCTGAGGCTGTATTCATGAATCCCCCTCCCCTCTCGAGGAAGGGATTCATCCGGTTATCCGTCGATAAAACCGGAGCAAGGTTAAGCAGGCTGGCACAATGCACCCGTACGTTCACAAAACATGCCAGACCTCTCGACTCACATCTAATTTCGTCGCGAACTCTCTGACATAACCACATCACATTACGTTTCGTACGCCTGTGGAATGTACGGGAACTTAGTTTAAACGGGACTGCTGCGACTAGTAAACGTTTTAGTCTAGTAGTCGTGTGAAAGAGACACGCTCAAAATGGGTACGCCCACTTTGAGCATGGCTCTTCTGAGATCAACAGAATTCAAATATATGACTTAGGTGACAACTCATCCGCAAAATATTTCATTAACTTTAACTCATAATTAGTACTCCAATTTATATCATTGCAATGAAGTACCAACGTCGCCAGAGACCAGAAGTAGGGTCAATTCAAAATATTGCAATTTCCAGTGTTAAATACACGGTAAAACCGGAGCTTAACTATGGAGGTCAATAATGAACTGAGGACTCTTAAAGCTATGTAACTGAACCGCTTGGTCAATATGATTCATTAGTAGTTTAAATATTAGGTATAATCTTTGCCAAAATACACACATTACTGTTCTCCAGCGACTTAGGTAATTTTTGTCAACGAGTGAAAAGCCGTCATAATAAAAAGTTACCATTTGAAATACATTTCAATTATGTTCGCGTTACGCACCGGTTAATTGCCCATGGTATTTACTTCTCATTGGTTTGTGCAGCGGAACAACTTGGTACATCATTACCCGCTGCTATATCTATTTAAGTCTTACCAATATGCAACGCAGTTCCCTCGCTATCTGGTTTAGGTAACTATAATTTATACTACCTAGTAACCACTTACCCTATGTGAAAGGCGCAGACTTTTTCAGCACAGCGCTACGACTCACTTTTGTGGACTGTATTTGCGGGATGATAAATAAAAAGACGATTTTCTTCAGTAGAAACAATCTGCGATGTGGAGTGTAGTGCGTGTGGAGTGTAGGATGAGACGGAGTTCTTCAAATGTTGATGTCTTCAAGCAGCGGTCGAGCGAATAGTGAATCAGAATTTTTGGGCGTGCTATATTTATAACATTTTCATATTAGCGCTAGGCGCGGCAGTGAGAAAATGAGGCAACTTTTGATTGGCCAATGAGAGGCAACCATTTATGATGTATATGTGTGCGTGAGCTGTAAACGCATGTCTGTATATGTGTGTAAGGCAACTTTATTTATTGTTCATAAGGAACAATTTACAACGTACAGTTATATACTTGCAAATGGTAAAATTTGGTACATATTAGGTTGAAGCTTGATATACAAGGTTAAAACTTTATATATCTAGGTTATATGTATACAATATCTACGTTTTAGTTGTACATAACGAGTTAAAAACGAGTTAAACATTAAAAAACTTATGTGTTAGGCACTAGACAGTACACAAAAGTGTTTCTTAACGTTAATACATAAGCAATAAGGCTCTTATATGCCTTAAAAGTGGATAAAAGTATTCCAACAAGGACTAATAACAAAAATAACAAGTCTACATGGCTATATTCTACATGTATCTAGTCATAAATCTAAGCTGTTATTTACACTATGCTTGTTTGCTTAGCTCAGAACGGATGCTGCGCAAATTTAATACTGAAAGTTATTCAATTTGCAAACTTTTTCGTTTAACTAGACTTGTCAATAGAATCCTTTGATGTACGGATAATAATATCATGAATTTATATGCTAACTAAAATGATTACCTAAGGTACTTACACAAGTTGTAAACGAACTTTTCATGAAGCCGTCAATCAAGCATTTTGGGGTGAAAACTCATGTTTTACGGTAAAACTCAACGCACTCAAAACACTATCCAATGCTAATGATAGCATTAGATAGTGCGGATGTCACGTATTTATAATATAATAATAATCGACCTGGACTTTGGTTCCCAAATGCCCAATATCTCTGTAACTTATACATAGACATACAAGAGTGGATAAGGAATGGTTGAGGCCCGGCAGTGGGACACGATAGGCTAAATAAAAAAATATACAATAGCTGTGGCCTTGCCTTCGATGGATAGCATTAGTAACATAGGCACATTAGTTTTTCTAATTTATTTTATCCCCACTTCTCCCAAAACGGCTAAGGAAAACATAGTGAGGAAATCCGCATGTCGTAGAGCCAAAAAATCGAAGACGTGACATCTAGGGACATATATATTGAATATGGGGAAACCTGAAATAAATGGATTTTATTTTATTTATTTATTTATATCACATGTCTTCGAATCTTCGACAGTGGTCAACCCTAACTAGGCCAGCGTGGTCAATTACAGCCCACAGGTACATAGACCAATAGAAGGGAAGCCCACGTCCGAGCAGTGAGAACATTACAGGCGATAATGTTTATACCTAACACTAAATATAATTTGGTTACACATTAGCCATTTGTAACTATTACAGTAAGGCTGATTTATAGTGTTGCCAGTAGCTGAAAATGATAAGCTTATGCATAAATTATCGCTTAATCTAATTTAATTCCGTGTGTGTTTACACTATCACGATGATACATTATAATCTCGGAAATATACAGTTAACTGTTGATGATATTTGATATGACCTACATACGCTTATAGGTTAATAACTAAACTATTGACTTATTATTAAGATTTTCCATCAGAACTTTCTCTGTAACAGTCACGGAGTCTGGATTTGTGGCCTGTTGATGGCAATAAGTTCGCCCCCTATTACATGGGACTTAAACGTAACAAGTGAAATTAATGTTCCTAATAAAATAATAATAATTAAAATAATAATTATAGTTCCTTATAAAATAAAGCTTAAATTTAAAGACAACTATCAACGATTATTTGAATATTGTAAAATATTAAATGTCTTTGACAAAGTAAAACTAGCTATAATATCACAATATGCCAACGAAATTGATAAAATAAGTAAAACAATAAGACCTAACAACTTAAGATGTTTAGAATACCTACCATTATATAATCTGCCAAAATGTAACAATGAATATGGAAGAAGGACCTGGAGGTACTTGTTACCTAACATGTTGAATAAACTCCCTAAGCAAATAACTAATAAATTAAAATCAAAGAAAACCTTGCAAATAAAACGAATAATTAAATATTACCTCACAGTGGATCAATACAAAGTTCCTCCAGATCTTTCCCAAATAAACAAATAATGTACCTAATGTTATGTAAAACTATATTTTAATGTAAACAAGCGAGACGCCTCACTCGCACATAATCTTTCAGATTTAAGATTAAGCGATGTGTGTTTATTTCAAAATTTATGAAGAAATAAAAAGTTTTAATTTTTTTTTTTTTTTAATGTGGGTATACTTTTAAGTACCCACACCTCTGCTTACTCTATCGGAGATAACAGGGGTGAGGTTATGTTATGTTATTCCATGTGGCAAAAAAACAAGTAGAGAAGTACAAATTATGGTTATGGTTATGGCGATAGATATGCTCATTTAAGAGGTTATTTATAGTACATTGTTACCTTAGGGGTGAAAGGAACTTATTTAGTGCCCGAGACGGGGTTTGGCGCCTGAGCGCAGCGAGGGCGCTAATAGTTCGAGGGACTAAATAAGTCTTTAACCCGAGGTAAACACTGTGCTTTTCATTACGAATACAAGGAAAGTTGATGGGAATAGGCTTGCCCCCAATTACCTAAATCGGTGAATAGACTTTGCTCCTAATTACATCGGTTGATAACAATAGGCTTGCTCCTAATTAGATTAGATGATGGCAATAGACTTGATTCTAATTAGATTAGTTGATGGCAATAGGCTTGATCCTAATAACATCGATTGGGGCAATAGGCTTGCCCCCAATTACATCAGTTGGTTGCAATAGGCTTGCTCCTAATTACATTGGTTGATGGCAATAGGCTTGCTCCTAATTAGATTAGTTGATGGCAATAGGCTTGCTCCTAATTACATCGGTTGGGGGCAATAGGCTTTCCCCCAATTACATCAGTTGATGACAATAGGCTTGCTCCTAATTACATCGGTTGATGGCAATGGCTTGCTCCTAATTACATCGGTTGATGGCAATAGGCTTGCCCCCAATTACATTATTTGATGGCAATAGGCTTGCTCCTAATTACATTGGTTGATGGCAATAGGCTTGCCCCCAATTACATTATTTGATGGCAATAGGCTTGCTCCTAATTACATTGGTTGATGGCAATAGGCTTGCTGCTAATTACATCGGTTAATGGCAATAGGCTTGCCCCCAATTTCATCAGTTGATGGCAATAGGCTTGCTCCTAATTACATTGTTTGATGGCAATAGGCTTGGTCCCAATTACATCAGTTGATGGCAATAGGCTTGCTCCTAATCACATCGGTTGGTGGCAATAGGCTTGCTCCTAATTAGATTAGTTGATGGCAATAGGCTTGCTCCTAATTACATCGGTTGGGGGCAATAGGCTTTCCCCCAATTACATCAGTTGATGGCAATAGGCTTGCTCCTAATTACATTGGTTAATGGCAATAGGCTTGCTCCTAATTATATCGGTTGATGGCAATAGGCTTGCTCCTAATTAGATTAGTTGATGGCAATAGGCTTGCTCCTAATTACATCGGTTGATGGCAATGGCTTTCTCCTAATTACATCGGTTGATGGCAATAGGCTTGCCCCCAATAACATCAGTTGATGGCAATAGGCTTGCTCCTAATTACATTGGTTGATAGCAATAGGCTTGCTACTAATTAGCTTTGTTGATGGCAATAGGCTTGCTCCTAATTAGATTAGTTGATGGCAATAGGCTTGCTCCTAATTACATCGGTTGATGGCAATAGGCTTGCCCCCAATTTCATCAGTTGAAGGCAATAGGCTTGCTCCTAATTACATTGTTTGATGGCAATAGGCTTGGTCCCAATTACATCAGTTGATGGCAATAGGCTTGCTCCTAATCACATCTGTTGATGGCAATAGGTTTGCTCCCAATTACAACAAATAATTTGACAGCTGTCAGTAGAAAGCGATTCTCCCTAGGGCTGAAAAGTAGTACTTTCAACCCGCTCCGCAGGCATGTTCTGACCTACTTTCAGAGTATGAGTAATGAAAAAAACTTTGTAACACATGTCATGTGCTTAAACAACCCGCCCTAACATGGTTGCCTGTTTCGTATTTTGGCCCCGATATTAAAATTTAGCGAGAATTACGAGAGAAAGTTGTAGAAGCGAGAATTTTTCCAATACCTCCTCGCAGTAGGAAGCAGCTGGCTCGTCCTCACCGCACTTCCCGTATGTCATCACCCTTTCTACGGAAATTGCCGCTTTTGCGAATTCAATGCTAGCCTCACTCACTCACCCTCCTCTCCGCGCCGCGTCCCTCCGTCACCCGCGCTGGGAAACTTTTTAATTCCAATGTAAACAGAACAAAAGTTGTCTCGCTTTAATTCGATACGTGAATTATTCATATGTACGAGTGCCATTACTCCATTAGCAGGCGCGTTAATATTCACTTGGGTATTATCATACAACACAACGCATGTACACAACATGAAACCTTCAGTCGCCACCACAAGGTTGGTTATCCCTCACCATGCATGTTTTGAAGACACGTGAATTCGGGAAATTGCTTATGAAGAAGGAAAAGTTTGAATTATTGTTATTGTATAAGTTTTGTGTTGTAATGTTAGTTTAATCGTTGTAAGTGTTACTTATCTGCGGTGTATCAGGCTGATTGAAGAGCTCTGCGAGCATATCAATAATGTAACTTATTTAGTTACAAACACAGGTGTATGGTAATGTAATGGTGGAACTTTTGTTTGTTTGAAACAGTAAAGTTCTTGAATCGATTATTATGATGTAGAGGCGGAAGAAACATGGTGAAAGATCTGTTTACAAGTAGGAAATATTCCTCACAAACAAGACAAAAAAATCAGTCACTACCAAATAGAAGAGCTTATAAATAAACGCAGTAATATAGACCTTATTCCCTCGGACATAAACATGAACATAAATACAGTGTGACATAACGTACCGTCTGTTATTATCTCGCAAGATATCGGACGTGAACTTGAGTCCACGTTATTGTCCGGTGGCCATGTTGCCATGTTGGTGACGTCACAACCTAATGGTGATTGGCTCGCTAAATGAACTCGTTTAGGTCAACTACGTTATATGGAAACCTATTTCTCTTTATTGGTTGGAGGAATACTTTACTGACGGGTGTTAATTGCATGAAGTAATTAGTTTTTTTCTATTTTATTTTCGTTGTTATTCTTACACCTTCAATAAAAATACAAACAAATAATTTAATTAACATAGCAGAGTTAGTTAAAATAAAATACATACATAAATTACATCTATTTTCCACCGAAATAAAAATGAATAATAAATCGTTTTTCAAGCTTAAAATAAAATATTTCGGAAGTTCATGAATTAAACTAAAAAAAAAAAAAAAACCACCAACCAACCAACCAACTAAATAAATAAATAAATAATAATAATAATAAACTATTGACTACACGTAAAATTAACAGATTTGAAGTACCAATCAGCTTTAGGATCATACCAGTCCAGGACTTTTTTGTCGTACCAAATGTACGCGCCTTTAATACTAGCGGGAGCGTCCAGGACCATATACAGAGGAGTTTCCGCGGCTTGGTCTGCGTCATAGAAACCCACGCCTTTCGTCATATCTGTACGGACTAAACCAGGATGCATGGAGTTGACAGATATGTTCCTAGCTTTCAGTTCTCTTTGCTGAATGATAGTCAATGCACTAACAGCTACCTTGGCGACTCTATAAGCAGCAATCGTTCCATCATCAGCTATATCAGCTCTGTTGAAGGTCCCATTCTTCACAGCTTCCAGGTGCCAGTTCACGAACTCATTGACGTCCTTCACAGTCAGATCTTTGTTGGAGAGTCTTTTGATCCAGTATTCATTCCTCACGTTAGATAAATGTCCGCAGTCACTGGAGATGTTGAGAATTCGTCCATTGTTCCTGACCAAAGGATATAAATGCTCTTCGATGATGAAGAAACTGAAGTAGTTTATATCGATGATGTCCTTACTTTCTTTGTAGCCCAAATATAATTCAGAGCAATTGCAAACAGCAGCGTTGTTGATCAAGATATCGATACCTCCGTACTTCTCCTTGACGTAGTCCCTGAATCTCGCGACACTGTTCCGGTCCGTCACATCGAGCTGGTGGTACTCCGGGTGGAGACCGAGCGCGATCAGTTTAGCGACAGCGGCGTTTCCTCTGCCATTGTCTCGTGAGGTGAGGAACACTACTCCATCGAATCTCTTCAGAAGTCCTTTAACAGTTGAGAAGCCGATACCCTTGTTGGAGCCGGTGACCACAGCTACCTTCACCATGATTACTTTGTGCACTAATACGATAACTAGTTGACTTGACTCGCTCTGTTAGAATAAGATAATGACCACTTATTTGTTTTCCAATAAACTGCATTTAATTTGCGATAAGATAACTACCGATTGCATAGTTCATTGTAAACAGAAGGGTTGTTGAATAATATTTACATAAACAGATCAATATGGATTTATTATCGTAAAGTATTTTCCGGTAAAATATTCCGCTGTGTTTTTGCGATTTAAGTCTCATCTACAACCAACCTGACATTTACGTTGTTTTATTCAACAAATGTGAAATATCTTCATTGCAATACTCGTGCAGTTATTTATAAAATCTAATAAAACGTAGGAAATAGGCTTGGCGCCAAATTGGCCGCAGTGATTCGATTTATCGCCGTACACCGCCCGCGCGGCTACATTCGCCTCTCTACGTTTAAAATGTGATCAATGTATTTCGATTGTATTCCAAGTACCTACAAACCTTTTGTAACCCTAACCTTTTTAATTTCTACTTGAAGTTATCTTCTAGCACTTCAGTCCTCACAAAACCAGTAATATTAGTAGTCACATGAATCATTATACAACAAGTATTATTACCATTGTGCAAATTGTATAAATACTAGTCTGGGAAGCTCATGGCTAAATGATAACAGCCACACGGGTCGACTTTCAGCATGCCAGGTTTGGTCCGCGGGTGGGTGACCATCCTAGTTTCCCTCCGTGTGTTAAAAAGCACGATAAACCATTGGTCCCAGTTGTTGTTTGTAGAGTTTGGCAGTAATTACAGGTAGTCAATGGCTGACAACCAATCTTACCATTATTATCTGATTGACGGATTGTGGAGTCAGATAGGCAGTCGATCCATGTAGAATACTGGTATTTAGTTGCATCCGGTTAGACTGGAAGCGGAATTCAACATAATAGTTCGGATAAAGCATGTTTGTAGGTACTGGTTTTGTTTATCATAAAATTGTCATTATATCAACTTAAATGGCTCTAAATATAAAAAAAAAGAGCTGACTGACTCATTGCGAACCTTTCCTTTTACAAAACACTCCTAACTCAAATTCTCTTTCATTCCCCTACCAACAAAATGACTACAAAGCGGCAATGTAAACCTTAATACTTGGATAAATAATGCAGTGAACACGGAACTCCTTGATATTCAATGTTTACATATCCAAACAGAAACAACGTTTGTAAAAACGACGCACAAAACATACACCACTTACACGGCGATGCGTTAATGGGATGCTGCGCGCCGTTCATGCATTATTCATAGAGAGCGAGCAATGGATCGTTACGCGATGAATTTGATCAGTCCGTGCGTTATCTAAGAGCGGTATTTTACGCGAGTATCTCATAATGGCTGCACTCGAATATTGATTGTGATACTATGTATTAATATTGAGAGAGGGAGATTTGATATTTTGATGTTAAACTAAAGGAAGTAGATAGTTTTACTGTTTGATTGTGTACTGTGATTGGCAAATATGATTTAGTTTTGGCAGTGATGAAGAAATTAGTTTCACCATCTTCGTATCAGCCCAGAATCACCCACTGCTGGATATAGACCTCCTGTTTTTTCTGCCACACTTCCCGGTCTTGTGCGTCCCTAATCCAGGTTGTTCGCGCGACCCAACGAGCCTTAGGACGGCACTGGATTTTTTTGACCTAGATACTTGGAAATTACTCGGTCAAAGCCTTACTCTATCGACCATCTTCGCGTCAAGGCAGAAGTCCTGCCCAGGTTCACTGTAACAGGCGCACCGCACGGTTCCCGACGTCGGCGTCGCGCGTAGACTGTCGTTCAGTTTAAACATGCTAGTGCTAAACCTAGACATCCGAGCTAAACAGTACACACTATATTTCGTGAATTATATCCACTACTAAACCACCAATGGTAGTACATAGTAATCAGAGTTGATAGTTAGTCTGATTCTATCCAACTTGTATATAATACCGAACATGGTGTATATTCAGCACACACACACACACACCTGCTAAAACAGCAACAATTACACCTGCGTCTAATTATAGACCTCACATTGTGTTCACAAAGTCAAAAAACAAACTAACAAGCTCCAATTTATGTTATTGGAGTACATCACTATTGTTTCGGTCGGATTTAATCAAAACTTTGCCAGATAAACAGTGAACGGCGAACGGGGCTCCAACGAGAACTCGCTTACATTCTGAATAGAGCAGAGTAGTGGGTATTATAAACGTAAATTATGTAATTTGTTTGTATGAACTAGCTTGTATATGTTAGGTCATGTTTCTAGGGTTTATAGTTGCGAGAAACTAGATTTGGAAATTATGTTTTTTCCTACTCCTCCGCTATTCTTTTCTGATTAATTTCGTGGCGGGATCCAAGACAGTTAATTCATTTCTCTGGGACTTCGTCGAGCTTCATTGTCTCGGCGCTTTTCTTGTGGTCGCCACTGTTGATTCTGGCTAACAGGAGTTACAGTGGTTTGGGAAAAGTGTGGCGGGCTTGCCCATTAAAAAAAAAGAAAAACTAGATTTGAGTCTGAACACGTGAGTGAAGGCTAGAGGAGCCCGTAGTTAGATAATAACAGTCGCTCTGATCTATCTTCAGGTTTAGCTACCACTGAACACACACTGTTTTACATACCGAGATTCCTTCGTACTTCGTAAATTACGTTAAGCCGTTAGTCCTGTCATTGTAGATCTCTAAAAGTTGTAACAGGCTGTAGCCAAAAATCCTAACAAACAATCTTACTAAGATGTGTCATATTACCCAGTAACTGTGTTATTAACAGTAACTGGGTTGCGGAAGTCAAATAAGCAGTCACTCCATGTCATCATCTGCCTAGCCTTTTCCCAACTATATTGGGGTCGGCTTCCGTCTAACCGGATGCAGCTGAATACCAGTATTTTACATGGAGCGACTGCCTATCTGACCTCCACAATCCAGTTAATACTAGGTAATACGATACCCTTTGGTAAGACTGGATGTCAGAATTTTAGGTCACTGACTACCTACCTGTAACGACTGCCAAAGATCTATATAAATGGCAGCCGGGACCAACAGCTTAACGTGCTTTCCGAGGCACGGAGGAAACTCGGTATGTCGGGCGGTCACCCATCCACAGACCGACCTAGGCAAGCACAGCTTTACCTAAAGATCGACCCGAGTGGCAGTTCTTATTAAGCCACGAGCTCCATGTATGCTCCAAAATACTGTTATTCAGCTGTATCCAGTTAAAGTGGAAGCCGACGCCAACATAGTAAAAGCGAGCCAGATGATGCTGTGAGCTTCGATAATTAATTTGAATTTGCACATTTCTGTAACTAACGGCTTACTCGTAAACTTGTAAGCTTTGACTGCCCGGAGATCAAGTTCTCAATACAGATCTTTCTGACTTTAGATCGATATTTGATCTAAGCTTGTTTATTTAAATGTTAACTGTTGACTGACCTAGGGACGAATGATGATAGTTTATTTAGTATTATTAATGTAGTTTGTGTGGATAAATAAGTACTATCTACAAATAATAAATTATTTAGTATTTACCCGACGATATCTAATGGTTATCTTACTGACCCAGCAAATCGTGAAACTATGTTAGGTAATGTTTATATTTAGAAATTACAAAGATTAAAATGCTCCTAAAGGTGACATAATTAAGGACGGTTCGTATTTTTCAACCGACTTTCGAAAAGGAGAAGGTTTCTCAATTCGTCTGTATATTTTTTTTGTATGTTTGTTTCCGGATATCCGTCCGTCTCCGTCATTAGTGAACAGATTTTCAAAATTATATTTGTTTTCGAAAGAGTATACTCCCGAGGTCCCATTGTCGCCAAGTTAGGACCGCTCTGCCCAAGAGCGGGAGGGGGGGTTATTTGATGATTTTCCACCCACCAAAAAAAAGGACTGTTGATGAAATACCAGTGAAATCGAGGGCAACCCTAAAATTTTATAGGCACTTGTTAAGTTTTCTATACATTTTCTTGTTAAAACGTTTTCGAATGCCTAATCCAAATTATTATTGCCTGTAAAAATATTTAAACATTGCTTATCATTTCTTAAACAAAAACATTTAAATATTTTTACCTGCCTTATTAAATTATATTCCGGTCGTGAATTAAGGTTTTTCTAAGTATAAACTCCGAAGTTATAATTGCACCCTGAGGTATAAAACTTAGCGAAAGTATACTAACTCAAGTCTAGAACCAGCCAATATATCATAAAGTTATACCAGTTACCTGAGCTCAAAGTCACAAGACAAATACAATAAAACATTTTATTTGATTGTTTACACGTTTCACGTCAACTTATATTTCGTTTCAATTTAATCAAAACTTTGCGAAACAAACATCACAACGTAGGACTCACGGAGCAATATGTTTCAACAATTTTAGATGAAATTTGGGTTAGTTGAAAATAAATAGAAACAACGATAAATTCTTCTGATTGTTTATAAAAATTAAAAAAGGACAACAATAGGTATCATTATTATGCAAACATTAACTTACGTACTGATGAAACCAACCGTGAAAATTAAACTTCTTATACCTAGTGCCATCGAGAAGTAGCACTTATCGAAGATAACTGTAATCAATTAATCACCAAGTTTGGCAAACAGCTTGATTACCAAAGTATGTCAACTGCTGCTAAACTTTACGAATTAACCATTTTTATAAAGTTATACAACCGTCACACTGTTATCTCGCTATACTCGTGTAATAAATTTGGCACTCCTAACGGTTGCTAATAATTTAAGTAAAAGTCGATATCCAACAGCGGATATAATTTACGAACAGTAATTTATTGCATAAACAAAGAGGTAAATCTGATTACCAACATAATTATACTATTTAACACAGAAAAGGTCTCAAAATTAATTGGCTTAAAATTAATTTTCACGAACCAGTAAATCAAAGTTCAATCTCTATCACTTAATTAAGAATCCATGTCGTTATTTTGATAATATCTATATTTTATTCTTTAATGTTTTGACCTTGAAGAAGTAATCAGCTTTGTAATCGAACCAGTCTAGAACTTTTCTATCGTACCATACGTAGGCTCCTTTCAGAGTATCTGGGGCATCCAGTACTATGTATACAGGAGTTTCGGCTGCCTGGTCTATGTCATAAAAGCCAACACCAAGTGTCATGTCAGTCTGAACAAGTCCTGGGTGCATGGAGTTCACTGAGATGTTCCTCGACTCAAGTTCCTTTTGCTGCAGTATGGTAATGGCACTGAGAGCTACTTTCGCTACTCTGTACGAGGCTAATGTTCCTTCATCAGCAATATCATCATAGTTAAAGTTTTCTTCCTTAATGCCTTCCAAAAACCAATTCACGAAATCATTGATGTCGTCCACCTTTAAATCCTTCTTGGACAGTCTCTTCACCCAGTATATATTCCGTACGTTCGACAAATGTCCACAGTCGCTAGATATATTGAGAATGCGTCCATTGTCTCTCACTAATGGGAATATCAGTTCTTGGATGGTCAGTATGCTGAAGTAGTTTATATCGACAACAGTTTTGCACACGTCATAAGGGTTGTAAAGTTCCACGCTGTTGGCGACCGCTGCGTTGTTGACAAGTATGTCGATACCTCCGTACTTCTCCTTGATGTGGTCTCTGAACCGCAGCACACTGTCCCTGTCCGTCACGTCGAGCTGGTGGTACTCCGGCTTCAGGCCGAGCTCGTTCAGTTTGGCAACGGCAGCGTGTCCTCTGCCTTCGTCTCTGGAAGTCAGGTAGACGACGCCATCGAATCTCTTCAGCAGTCCTTTAACTATCCCGAAGCCTATCCCCTTGTTAGAGCCGGTAACTACTGCAACCTTCACCATGTCTGCACTGCGTCGATACTGTTTGTGAAATGGCAGCACGGTTTCTGATACGTGGTATCATATGAGATATCGTATTTGTTTGAGAGAGAGATAATATAAAAATAATCACTATTACCTTTAATACCCAGTGAACCGAGATAACGTTATCGGCGCCATACTAGCTAACTAGCAAACAGCTCTGGTTTTGCTCGAGTGGGATTTTAATGTTTTAAATTATTGTATGGGCATAGGTGTATTGTTAAGTATTTTCAATGCTTTATATCGGCTTCTGGTAGTGGCAGTGGTACTTAAATATATTAATCAAATAAGATATATTCTTGTACAAAGGTTTTTAATGAGTTTCTTTACGATTTACGAGATTCCAGTCTTGTGTTTGCTATTTTCTATTATACCATTTTTCTTTATTATTAAAACCTATCTAATGACTATTATTTTCATTTTCGTCTTTCACGATATTATGTGGCTTAAACAAAAATATTTATTGACATAAAATATTGAACCGTGTACGTATTTAAAATTTTCTAATTCCTGAGCTAGTTCAAGCTACACAGCTTCAACTATCGCAGCAGCCACTGTCCTCTTCTACTAAAACGACAAATTTTCCACTTTAAAATATCCTTTTGGACTTCGCCGCAGTCGTCTAAAAATAACAGAATATCAAAATGAAACAGCAAAATTCACTTAATGTTTGTTCACCTTAACGTAATATCTCATATCGGGCTTATCAAACACCTTATCAATGTTATCGTGTCGATAATGAATGTCGAGGTAACAGTACATTTCGTTGATAAATTAATTTGGATTAGTTGCCAACCACACCTACATACTATTGTGTTAGTACTGGCTTGATTTATTTCATCACTTCTGCTCATCAAGCTCTTAAAAGTGTGAAGAAAAACATCGAGAGAAAAATGTCTTAGAACCAAAAATTCGAAGACATGATGTGGCATCCATCAACACGCACTGGGCGCGTGTGGTGGATTATAGCCCATTCCCTCTCATAGAGAAGAGGCCTGAATCCCAGCACTGGAAACATTATAGGCTGATGATGATGATGACTGGCTTGATTTATGTTTTCAGTATGGTGCAGGAGTACGAGCACGAGGGAATCTTGAGAAGAGGAGAACACCACACTAACTTGATCCGGACCATCCTTTTTTGTCTGGTTGAAGTCATCATCATCATCATCATTTGAGCCAAAAGACGTCCACTGCTGGACATAGGCCTCCCTCAGGTGTCGCCACATTGACCGGTCCCGTGCATCTCTCATCCAGCGGGTTCCTGCAACTTTGACCAGGTCATCGGTCCACCTAGTGGGAGGCCTTCCAACGCAACGTCTTCCGATTCGCGGTCGCCATTCCAGAACTTTTCGGCCCCATCGGTCATCCGTTCTGCGAGCAATGTGCCCTGCCCATTGCCACTTAAGAAAGACTTCTGGTTGAAGTAGCAGCATATTACTAATTGGAGGTATTCGCTGGCATAACAAAACTACAGTATGAGCCTGAAAATTATATATTGCTTGTTCTTGATCAATTTTGAGCTCTAAAACAACATAGTTTTAGAGTTCAAAATTGATCTAACACCCACCTTAAAAAAACCCAAGAATATAAGTTTTTAAACTGACATGGTCACTGACACTACTCACTACTCTAATGTCCGTCGGGAGCTGAACATTGCAAAACTAGTTCATTTAATGGCAGCCCCCGACGGACATTCTTGGGTTTTTTTAAGGTGGGTGTTTTATGTTATTTTATCCGTTTTTCAATTAATTTTTAACAGTCGTGGGTTTTTTCAAAATTTTTAATTTTGCTTTTTTGAAAACCGGGTTAAAAGTGACTCTTCTCCGAAGTGTTCATACATATAATATATACTAGTCTATATTTAAACTAATGTTACAAAGAGGTAAAAGTTTATACGTTTTTTTCGTAGGGGGCTGGAATCTCCAGAAATAATGATACAATTCTAAAAATTCTTTCACTAAAGGCTATAAATCAGGGAACACGGCAGTGCCCCCGCCAAGTCGAGCGCGAAGCAAACACAGCCGTACCATCCTTGACTGGATTTCGTTCCTTCGTCCTTTACACCATTTCGCCGCATTTCCAGGCCCCTACTTGAGAACCTCTGGATAAGACCAAAACGCAGAAATTCCAAAGGCCAAATCACACAACATTAGCTATAATAATAAAGAAATCGCAGTAAGGAACCTTAGACTTGGCACGACTTTGTCTAGATTTTATTACTTTTTAGAGATAAACAAGCAGCTCCATCGAGACTTTGCTAGTTTTTTACAGAATGTTTTTGGTGGGTTATATTTACATATTAATCATGCATAAGTATAAGCCGAACTATCACATTTTTTGCGGAAAAACTCGTGGGCAAAGGATAATATTACCGTGGCAAAGTGCCTGTTGATAATATATCCGTCAGTGTATACAAGCAATTATCTTTTCTAATAATATTATTATGAAATGCTTACGTTTTTAAGTTTGTGGTGTGTAGCGAAACAACTGATCTGATTCCGATTCTGGAAGCTACATAATATAATTTAAAATGTACCTTTAGTATATTTATCGATCAAAATGTAAAGGAAACCACGGACAAAAGCTAGATATAATTCAATTCAATTCAACAATAATATTAAAAAAATTGTTCACATCACTCCTTACCCGTTTTAAAATAATCGATCTTGAAGTAATAATCAGCTTTATAGTCAAACCAGTCGAGAACTCGTCTGTCGTACCACACGAAGGCTCCTTTGAGGCTGTCAGGAGCATCCAGTACCAGATATATAGGAGTTTCAGCTGACTGGTCTACGTCAAAGAAACCTAAACCCAGCATCATATCCGTCCGGACTAATCCTGGATGCATGGAGTTCACTGAGATGTTCCTGGCTTCAAGTTCCTTTTGCTGCACCATCGTGACGGCACTGAGAGCCACCTTCGATACTCTGTACGCAGCAGATGTGCCATTATCAGCGATATTATCGTAGTTAAAAGTTCCGTTCTTTATGCCGTCCAAAAACCAGTTCACGAAGTCATTAACATCTTCCAACGTTAAATCTTTTGCCGATAGCCGCTGTATCCAGTACTCACTTCGTATGTTCGACAAATGTCCGCACGAACTTGACATATTAAGTATACGTCCATTTTCCCTCACCAATGGGAATAATACTTCTTGAACCGTCAATAAGCTGAAATAGTTGATGTCGAGAATATTTTTGCACACTTCGTAAGGGGGGAAGAAATCATCACTGCATCCGCGCCCGGCGTTGTTAATGAGAATATCGATACCTCCGTACTTCTCCTTGATGTGGTCTCTGAACCGCAGCACACTGTCCCTGTCCGTCACGTCGAGCTGGTGGTACTCCGGCTTCAGGCCGAGCTCGTTCAGTTTGGCGACGGCAGTTTGCCCTCTGCCTTCGTCTCTTGAAGTCAGGTAAACGACGCCATCGAATCTCTTCAGCAGTCCTCTAACTATTCCGAAGCCTATCCCCTTGTTAGAGCCGGTAACTACTGCAACCTTCACCATGTCTGTCCCTGTCGAGATTATTTGCCAAATGAACAATATTTTCAAAACGAGATAATTTTGAAGTTATATAACATTATTAAAAATTATTGTCGTTATCATATTCGGTGCGTGATGATAGCGTTATCTGTGTTGCATTGTCACAGTATTCAACATAAATTGCTCTCGAATAAATGTAATTACAAATGGCTGACAGCGAAATTAGAGTTGTAGTTAACACAAGTTTATAATTAAATGTAGATAAATTGTTGATTACAGATTAATGTTGGCGGTATTAACAAGCGTGTCGGTACTTATGACGTGCTCTGTCAAAATTGAAGGATTTATTTATTTATTTATCGGGTGCTGTTATTATCATCAATTGAACATAAAACATTAAAGTATTCAGAAGCTAGAATTGTTAACGGTTTCCACAAAACCTATAATCCTTTAAAGTTGGGGTTTATTTAGGCTTAAAGACTGAGATAAAGTTTCGTTTGAGCCTTACTCTCGGAATTGGGAATTAAAATAAGCTGGCACAAACGGACTTCGAGCAAAAATAACTATTTCAAGTTCTTAAAACTTGCTATGTAAAAAAATATCACAATTTATTTATTTAAGTCCCCCTTGAATAAAATATTAGTCTTCTCTATCAACTCAAAATATACCTATAGTATAGAAATACAGTTAGACACGTTAGAGTTGTGTGTCAAGTAGAACTCAACCACAGCGCAACAATAGCTCAACAATAGCACCTTTAACACCTTTTGTTGCTTTGAGTTAAGCTGAATATTGCGCTACAAATGCTTGTCTCATTATAATTTATTAGAAATATGTGCTTCTAAGTCATAATATGTAAACCAAGAGAAAATAGTGCTACTACCTAACGAAAAAAACAAATTGGTACTTTCACCATGACTTTACATGGAGTCATAATCATGTGTCATGATGAAGCACGTAAATATCTTAGTTATTTTATCGATGACATATTGTATCTTCCTCCCGTGTCGTCGCACTCGCTGATTTAGCTAAATAATTTTCTGCTATTTGTGTGTATCGTCAAAACCCTTGTATTTTCTAGATATATCCAAGCCACAACGTAGTATATTCTTTACTCCAAACCACTACATACAAATTAAAACCACTCCTTCCACAATTACAATTAAAACGCAAATGAAGCTTCCCTAATCCTCTGTATTTCACAAAAACATTGTAAGGAGAACAGAGATGGCAAGGAGACGCTATTTAAGCTGCAATATTTAATGCAGTCCAACAGAATAAAATAATTAGTGAAACAGAAACGATATCTAACTTACCTACTAAGGGTCAATAAAACTGAACTCGACCAGCACACAATATCTGAGCGGCGTTCAGGAAGTGTCGTCATTTGACATCAGTTTTTTCTTTAGCTATGTATACTGACAGCTCTAAACGCCGTTTAAATGTGCTGATCATGGTGCGTATTAATTGTTATTTGGTAAAATTCACCATTATGTTAAGCTTAAAATTCTGAAAACTTTATTTAACAGTTAAAAACATATTTTTAATTGAAAAATTGTTCAGTAAATTCCTTGCAAAAGTGTAAAGAAAATGTTTCTTTTAACTTTAAACCCCCTTTTAAATCTTTTGGAGCAGAAAAGCGAGTTGTAGAACTTTGTTTTATTTTATATCTACAGTAATTTAGAACAGACTGCTGCAGGGGATTAACTTCAACTTTAAAAGTTTTTGTTTATGTTGGCCATTAAATAAGTCCTGTTAAACAGCTAAATTGAGACCAGTTTTCAATCCATAGGAATTAGGTAAAAGACAACAGAAATGGCCTTTAATAATATGATAAGCACGTGTTCTCCTCGTCATTGCGATATCATGCTTGCACTCCATAGCTGAGGGTGGGAAGAATGCACATGTCCATGAGCTTTCAAAAGAGGGAGAAATCCCTTCATTAAATGTTTCATCGACCAGTACTTAGCTCTTCCAGGCATTTCAAGGAACTTCTTTATCTTGTCTTACCTGGATAGAGACGACCTGGCTGAGGTGGTGTTGTATTCATGGAAATATTCAAGGACCACACCCCCAATATCTATGTTACGCTGTGCTGTTCATAATCAGTTTTGTCTTATTCATATTTATTGAAAGCAGACTTGGAAACTAGCGTGGTTTAGTTGTTCGAGCAGCTAAGTTAGACCAACTTAGCTGCTAAGAAAGAAAAAAAGAACAATGTCGTCGGCGAAACGAAGATTACGACAATACAAGACAAGAACACCCCTATCCTGCAAGTGTGGTTTATTTGTTGAAAAACAACAAATATAAGTTTCTAATGTTATAACTTTTGTTTTAATACGCCCATGATGCTATACTATTTTTGGGAGATCTTATTTCTCTCTCTACAGAAAGGACCATATCATACAGAAATAATAGAGCATGTCGTGGGTGACAGATGACAGGCATCACACCGCATCTTGGACACATTACGTCCGGTTGTGGACACGACAAAGCAACCGGGGGCAACAAAAAGGAATACAGCCTCGCGGTCTCGAGGTACAGAGTAGATCGTGTTATGGTTGACCCACTTCGAGAAATAGTTGCGGAGAAAACTATTTGATTGATCATTGTTCTCATTTCTCTCATTGCGTTTTGACGTGACACATTAGCCATAAACCTTTCCGTCGGGGCTGCGGGTTGTTCGAAAGAGATACCGCGGCCTCGACACAAAGGACTAAGAAGAAACATGGGTGGTTTTTAGTCAGTAGAAGTCTGACACTCCCTTTCGCCCTTTCAAAGAACGCGCCCACATCGGGGTTATAATTTAAGCTAAAATGGTACATTTTAACACCCATACACTGTTTGGAGTTGAAACACTGCAGGGACCTTGGTGTCCAAGTGCTCACCTAATATTTAAGAAAATCGCCAAGCGGTTGGTCGACTCTTCACGTTAGAGGGCTGGCCTATTATTTGGTCAAAGAATCAGCATTGCCATCCAACGTGGGAATGCTACCTGCCTTGTGGCCACTTTTCCTGTTGACAGCAATGTGGACGAATTTTTTGACACCCTGTAATCCTTCTGTTTTTGATTCTTGAGTTCTGTGAATTGTAGTTTGTAAACATTGTTAATAAACATTTTCATTATCGCTGAAAGGTTAAAAATATTGAATCCATGAATATTTTTGTTTCTACGAAAAGAAAACAGAACGGTAAAAGGTAATTAATTAGAACACGATTATTCACAAAAAAGATACAATTTAAATATATTAATAACGGGCCACGTGTAACACGGCGACACGTTTCAGATCGTTACTTCGAAATACCCGGGTCACAGACAACCGGATTCAAACAGTTGTAGTACTCTTAATAGAGTTGAGAATGAGACTCGCATAAGTTTTGGTGCGACGGCGATTACGCTCTACAAAGATCTGTTTTTCAAATCCCATAAGCCATATTTAGGTAAATGTGTACCCCACACCACAGTACACCCACATTTCGCTAGTTATGTTTAAATTCGATGCAGAAGGGGGCGAGCCTATTTGCCATCAACGCAGTACAAATCTTGACTCCGTGGCTTCTACTAAAAAAAATCTGATGGACGAAGCCAATAAGGATTAAATCAATCCCAGAATGTTATGCTTAGTAATTGCGCTTGCAGTAGACCAGTGAGGCAGCCATATTTACGTAACATTACTTGTTCTCTGTCTTGAACAATTGCTTCGCTTCGTGCAACGAAGTGAACGTGTCCAAAGAGATTGCAACATGAATATAACATCAGCGGCGTGTTGTTGCTGCAACCGATACTGTAACGTGATGCTGCAACAACCCTCGGCTTCTGCCAATTGTCACTGGAGATTTTTGTCTTAAGACTTTGGGAAAATGCCAGAGCTTTAAAGTGGCCTCATGTACATTTGATACCAAAAGATTTTTATTTTTATGATAGGGTTTTATTTATATATGAACTGAAATCTGGGTTGGTATTAATAGCGAGAAAATTGAATTAATCTCTTTCTAATTTAATCACGACCTTGTTAAATAAGCGTAAAGAAGTCTTTGTACGGTTTCAGTTAAAATTAACCTTTGAACGGTATACTAATTAAAGCGGACCATTCTATAAATAGGACCAATATAATTACTTGCCTATTTATTCTTATATTCTAAACAATAATTATCGCGACTCAATGTCAGCATTGCAGACGCTTGCAAACCATAGCTCCCTACATCCCCTGGCAGTCCGCGCACGAGCCAATCTGGCTCAGGCTCTGGACCAGAAAAAAGATGTATCCTTGTTTTGGGTCAAAGCACACGCGGAACTGCCAGGGAATGAACGCGCGGACGAGCTGGCGAAGGAGGCAGCATTGACGTCGCGGAGGAAGCCGGACTATGATCGGTGTCCGATTTCATTCATAAGAAGTCGGATCCGTATGGAATCAGTAGATGAATGGAATCGGAGATATGTAACTGGCGAGACTGCTTCGGTGACGAAAATGTTCCTTCCAGATGCCAAGGCAGCTTTCCGTATTGTGAAACAGGTGCAGCCAACAGGTATGCTTACACAGGTCCTAACGGGGCACGGTGGGTTCTCCGAATACTTGAATCGCTTCAAGTGTAAGGAGAACCCATCGTGCATCTGCGACCCAGGTGTGAGTGAGACCGTTCAACACTTGCTCTTGGACTGCCCCGTGTACGCCACCGAACGTTTCAACCTGGAGCAGGAAATAGATGTAAAATTAAGTAAAGAAACTATAGGGGAGGTATTTAGGGGGAAAAATAGAAATCAATTAATATATTACTGTTTAAATATAGCGTCAAAGGTTGTAGAGAGAAATAAGACAGCATAAGAACTATGTTTCATAAAATATTGGTACATATTTATATGTTAACATGGAAATAAATATTGTTATTAGAATAGCAGTAATATAGATAGAGTTAAGAAATAATAGTTAGTAAATGTAATAGTATAAGTAGAATTAGTATATTAGTGTAGCTATAATAGTAAGTATAAGAAATTGTAAGAACTGAATACGAATAGACAGAATAGTTAGTAAATGTAATAGTATAAGTAGAATTAGTATATTAGTATAACTATAAGTGCTTGGCCAGACTGGCAGCGCGGCGCGGGGAGCGGCGCGGGTGCGGGAACGCGCGCGATTTGACTGTCCGCACTGGACCGCGATTTCGTTCCGGGCGTTGTCGCGTTCAACTGTTTGTCCAGTGTTTGTCAAAATATAATATGGATGACGAAGACTTGTTTTTATTGGAAAATTCTTACTTTAAATGGCAAATGCTAAAAGTGAAAAATGGAGTTAATAAAATTAATTTAACCAGAGAAAATGAAGGAGAATTTTACACACTGTATGAAAGATTGCGAGAGCAACCTCGAAAGTTTTTTGAATATAGGATACGTTTGACGACATATTACAAGATATAGAAAATTATATTATAAAAAAAAATAACAACTTTCGCCGAAGCAAAAAAAAAGCAAAAAATTTTTTGGTAAGAATTTTAAAATTCGGTTATTTTAATTAATTGGATACTTCTATAAATAATTGGATTAATTTCTAAAGCTTTAACTTATCAAAGTTAAAGCTAAATAAATAAATCCAATTTATCTGGTTATCTGGCGCAGACTAAAGTTTGAGATACGCCGCTCCCGCGCGGTTTATCGCTTGCCGCCCCGCGCACTCACTGCGGCCACTTGTATGAACGAGCTATGGCACGAGTTGCCCGCGCGCTCCCCGCGGAATGTAGCCCGCGCCGCTTCCCGCGCCCGCGTGCCCACTACGGACACTCCAATGAAGTTCCATACGTTTAAGTTTGTCGCGCCGCGCCCGCCCCGCGCCCGCGTTTGCAGTCTGGCCAAGCACTAATAGTATAAGAAATTGTAAGAACTGTATTACTGAAGATGCAAATTAAACATTTCGTTACATGTCATTTCCCCTGAGTAAAATAAAGAGAAATAAAAATAAGATAATAGATTAGTTAAATAAATGGGAATCCCACCCATAGAGACGAGAGATGATGGAAGAAAGAAAGATCCAGTATGAAGAATGAAAGTACGAGAGGCAAAAAAGCGAGAACTAGTATGAACGTGGTCAGATAAAATAGGCACCAATACCCATATGGTGGAGCAAGGAATAAAAAAAAAAAAAAAAAAAAAAAAAACAATAATTATCTGTTAATTTCAGCCATTAAATTATCTTAGAATGAAATGAAGCATAAAAAAAAATACTAATCCAGTCCACGATTCGTTCTTTCAATCATCATTTTTTAAATGTGTCCACCGATTACCAACATTTGACAAGTTTCATGCACCTGTGGTAAATAGGTCAAGAACACGTGATTACGAGAAACGAAGACTGCTAAACTCTTAATTAATAAGTGGAGTTGCCCTGCTATAGATATTTTGATAAAAAAAGCCGTCAATGTGTTTCAACACTATGGCGTCAGGGAGGCGATTTAGTCATTTGCATCATTTATGAAGATGAGTCTACCCGTCACATAAAACAACTTTCCCAAAGAACACCCTGTATATCCGTAGAAGATAACCCTAAAAAAACCGCAGTTTTTCAAACGTCAATAACCAAGAATGTCAAAACCGTTCAGTTGGTTGCCCGGGTGCCAAACCCACACCCGCACAGTGACAGTCTGGCCCGGGGCCAACGGTCGCACCAACCCTACTGAGCCCTGTCGTGACTCTGCCACGAAATATGGAGATACAAAAGGTTCATTTGTTACAAAAATCATGCTTAAGCTTGCCAAAAGGTGTAATTTATTGGTTGTTAAGATTGCAGAGGAATTTGTGTGTGAGTGTGGATCTGTATTAAAGTAGAGGCAGATATTGCTCGAAACGGGGTGATAATGAAATATTGATGTTTTGTTGTTTTACCAGCGGCTAAGTATTTAGCAGTTACACATTACAATCAAAACAAGTGTGACAGAATAAATTTAAAACTGAAAAAACTCTATCCCAAAATGTCTGCAAAATAATGGTTAGAAAATAGTTGAATACTGTTATGTTTATATTTTGGGCGTAAAGTAACAACAAGACCTAGTGAGGGATTATTTGGGTTTTGTCAAACCAAAATTGTTTTTGTATAATACCTCTCTCTAAGTGTGCGGGTATAAAAGCATACCTTCTGTGTCCGCCTGTTCGGTTGCCACCGTTTAATTAATTCCACTCAATTCATACCGCGTCGATTGTTTTAATACTCGCCTTTGCAAGTTTTCGGCCGCGTTACGTGGTTACGTCCAATTGAAGCAGTTTGCGGTTTTTCCACTGGTTATACTGCTATTCAGTTATTCAGTGTTAGCTCCAAATGGCCACCACTTTTTGCTCCAGGCTACAATGAGAATTTTAAATAAAAACTGTAAGTATATTTACATTTTAGAGGCTGGCAATAATGGCTTTGTTTATTTTTTGCTGGTTTCAGTGTTGGAGAAATACATAGTTGAGGATCATTTTGGTATTCAGTATTTAATTAAATGTTTTGAAAGGGTCTTGCTTAACTTAGTCTTGCTTAACTTGTCTTGCTTAAAGGCCTAACTTAATAATACTAATGTAAGGGAAAGTCCCTTATATTAGTAATATTAAGTTAGACCATGCCAGGGTGGGAATTAAATGTCAGAACTATATTTAGCTGTAGACTTAGATATCTATAGAGTTTTGTAGAGTTAGAAATTCTATGAGTTTCAACAAAACAAAGTCAAACAAACAAAGTCAAGTCAAAGTTAGTAAGTTTGTCAAGTCAGTCCAACTAACGTATTGCATTTATACATTTATAGCATTTTTTTTTGTTTGCATTAAAATTTGTGGTTGACCAGATTTTCAATCTTTGCGTAAAGCAGACACTACATTACATTGAGTGTAGGACTTTACTCCCAAATATTATAACTTTTGGCTGATCTTAACAAACCTGGAATATCTTTTCTCAAAGAACAGCCATACCCATATAATACGTACCAGAAACAGTTGCTAACATGTTAGAGATGTCAGCAACAAAAAACTGTCGATACGAAAAAAGTAAATAACGTATCGTATTCGTAAGACTACAATAAATAACTGACGCTGTTTATTTCGCGTGTTATATACGTTTATATGATGTCAAACTGCTGACTGCCGAGTTTGCTATGAATGTCAGATAAATAGAGATATATAGACAGTAAATATACAATGTTTTTTGCATCGTAGTAAAATGATTTTATGCCAGTCTATGCAAATATGTAGAAAAACTTTTGAGACATTTTATTTTTCTCTAGATATTTTTAGCTAGGGTAGCTAGAAGCTAATATCTTATGGAATTTTAGTAAGCCCGTCCTATGTTTGGCTATTTTATTCAGTAAATGAAAAGTTAGTAAAGACTAGTTTTGTCGACGATATAAGTTCATTTGATTTTATTATTTATTCGGTTGGGATAACGAGCGCGAAGACACGCGGTATATTTTGTTTATTCAAAGTAAACTTATTAGTGCATGCTGTGGTGGGTGTTGTATAAGTATATGGGCAAAATAAAATAGTAATTCTTGATCTTTTCTGTTTAACTCATGAGTAGGGATAATTAGAACCTAATTTCAATCAGAGATGAGTAGATTACACATACAGCTGTCTCAATTATTTCATATCTTAAAAAGAAAGAAATATCTACAATACTAAACCAGGTCGAAGTCAAATAACCGTCGTCTCCAACTCTCTGAGCCACTTCCAATAAATGTAAAGTGGATATACTTATTCAAAATGAATTGTGACGCGAGTTTTGTTAAATTCTTGAATTGACATAAATTCTGTAGTATTTTTTTTTTACGTAAAACTTATGTTCTTTGTTCATGGCATCTTTGTGTCAAGAGGATTAGTACCATTAAAACCTAAGTACTTAGAATACTGCAATAATAAATCAGTACGGTTAGGTACACTGAAGAAAGGTATGTTGAGGAAACCGGCATTACCCAGATCCAAAAAAGTTGAAGACATGTGACATCTACCAATCAGCATTGTACCCGCGTGGTGAATTACAGCTCATTTCTTCTCACAGGGAAGAGAACTGTGTCCTATCAGTAGGAAAATTAAAAGCTGGATTAGGCTAAATAAGCTTAATATTTTTTTTTACAATTTCATGTTTTGATTATTTTTCGGTTAATGCAGACACTGCATTAACCGAAAAATAATCTCTTAAGGCGCAGTTAAAGGGGCACCGTAAAAACGACCTGTTTTTCGTCGCAGAGTTAGCCGTATTGCTACTTATTACAATTCCAAAAAAAATACAGTGTATAGTCAAATGTATAGGTAAAAGACTTATGCAAAAATATTTTAAAAAATAAAACAAGAACCTCGAAAAAAAAAATCTTTGTGATTTTTTTTTTCATCACAAAAAAATCACACGAAAAAACTTTTTCGTCTCGAAATGCTCAATATTTTGAGTGACAACTGTTATTTTTTTTTTACTATCAGAAAGGAAATTTAACCAACTAAAGACATATGTAAAAATATTTTAACATTACAGCGTATTTTTTTTTTAATAAATTAAATCTGCGAACTATCGTTCATTTTGGCAGTCACGAGCATCAAACGCATCGCCATTTTCAACCTTATTTGTTTAGGCGATGAGTTAAACGCGCGCTCAAGGTCGCGGGCAGCTAATGTCGCCTTAATAAACATCCCACGCCGTCCAGCTTTGCACAAGAGGAACAAGACCGCAGCACAACCAATTTTCACGTAATATTTTGTGAAAGTGTGTCAATTTCCTAAACCCGTCCGGAGCGGAACATGGGCTCACCGTTAGCTTACTAACATTTTAATAAAGCCGCCCGCAAACGATGTTTGTTCAGCGGACTTCGGCGTGACAAGACTTTGAGCACGGCCGTGCCCGCACCAGCGACCAACATAGTTTGTCACGCGACACGCCGAATAAAATGGCGGAAATATGAATAATATTTACATTATTCATATTTCCGCCATTTTAGAGCAGAGCGTGTCAATGGCTTTATAACTGACTTCGTTACAACGAATAATTTAGTGAAACAAGTTAAGAGGAAACGCGAGTGGTCTTTTCTCCATACAAACGCTCTCGCCTGTTTTCTTTTTGGTTAATGACCCTAGAGCAATGGTTTTTTACAGAATAATAAATATTAACTATTTCTATGCCCCTATGTTTTCCTTTTTGGTGATAAATTATTTTTATAAGCACTAGAACCCTCAAAAAATGCTCAAAATTGCTTGTTTAGATCGCTGTTAACAGAGTCCTAGTGTACAAATTTGACAACTATTAACGAAAAAAGAAAAACATAGCGGCGTAGTATATAACCTCCTTATTCATTGTCTAAAATATCTTTTAAATTGGTTCAATATTGGAGGAGGAAATAGGCGAGAGCCAAACCTCGAATTCTAACTTTTTTCTATAGTTGTCCTTATCGCACGAATTTGAAGGCAGGAGGACGGAGAGAGACAGCGATAGTAGAAAGAGACAGCACTCGCATTTCCTCTTAAGCAGGAAGTAGAAAGTAATAAGACTCGGCTGCCGTGCCCAATTATTTTGTGATAAGAATTTGATTAGTGTTTTAAATATTCAACTGCTTATACGTTCATGCTTTTCGAGTTCTGTTTATATTTCAAGTGTGTTTAAAAAAATATCGGTGGAAATTCAGAGATGAATAACTTAGGACCCCTAAAAGTAAAATTCTTATAAGATTAATAATCCTAAAATTAATAACCAACTAAATTCGCGAATTGAGAGTAATGCGAGACACGTTTAAATGAAGTCTAATCTTTAAAAATTAGAGGAGGCTGGGCAAAAGTGGTACTCATGTTTAAGGCCGGGTTGCAGTAATTTTAAGATTTTTGAACCTATAAAAATCGAACTAAATACGAGTTTTTTAATAACAAAAATCATTTCATAAAAATTGAACATACTCTCTAGTAAATCGTAAAGATAGAAACGCGATTTAGAATGATCGGCTCGATACTTTTTTTTATCAAACATGACTCTAAATCACAATTTCAAACGTGTACTGCTAAGACATTTCATCATGAATTTATATAAAAGTTATATCAATAGATAGAACTTTTTACTTTAAACTCACCAGTAACTGGCCACTTTCATTAACTGGCCACTATCCACTTCAACTGCATAAATTAAGAGTTTTCCACACAGTACGCAACTTATGATTTATTATTCATACTTCTTATTTAAGTAGCTTTCATGACAATAACATATTTTTTCTACTATGACACTAGCGCCAATAATATCGACCATTTTGTGACAGTCGATGTTCGTCATATGACATTTATGGTAAATCGTTACAAAATTCTTAACGTAATGCTTCAAGTAAAAATTTAATTTTGAGGTATTTTGTGGAGTAATCGTGAGTGGATCGTCTTTGATGTGTTGTATAGATAGTAAGTGAGGGTTTCTCAATAGTTTTATTCTGTCAGCATCCACTGTTAACCGAGATTTGTAGGTGGCTAGTATCTGAACGAAAATTTTGCACATTTTCAATTATTGGCCACCCATGCCAGTTACTAGGTTTTAACCTAATGTTCGAATTTTATGAAAAATCTAACGTATTTAGAAGCCGTTTAAGGTACACTATTGTATAAAAAAATATCTAGTAAAAATACACACATTTATTAGTAACTGGCATGGGTGGCCAGTAAGTGATATTTGCATGGCCAGTTCCTCACGGAATGTTTTTTGTTGCTTACTAGACAAAAAAACTGTGGTGAAATGATCTCTATTAAGCTAAGATGTAGATTTTATAATCGAACTAGCTGACCCGCGCAAGTTCGTCTGCGTCACTTATGAGAGAGAGTGGTTAAGGAATAATCCCGTTTTTGCCACATTTTTCATTTAGGCTTCGCTCCTATTGGTCGTAGCGTGCTGTTATATAGCTTAAAACCTTTCTCGATAAATGGACTATCCAACACAATAACATTTTTTCAATTCCAACCAATAGTTCCTGAGATTAACGCGTTCAAACAAATAAACTCTTCAGCTTTATAATATTAGTACCTATAGTTTAAAAAAAAAAAATTCTTTAGTACGTTTTAAATGTTTTAATTTGCTGTTAATTTTGTATTTTTATCGTTTTATTTTGATTGTTTTTGATGATAATTTTTGAATGGCCAGTTATTAGTATTTTGGTGGCTACTTTCTAAAATTTTATGGCCAATTACTAGTTAAAATGACTACTTTCTCTTTTGATTAAATTATTTCTACGTAAATCTGACTTATTTAATTTTTTACACATCAATTTCGATTCGCAAATAAACGCTTTAACCGAAGGTATTAAAATATTATTAATATATTTAGTCATTATGATTTTACACTGACATGAACTGGCCGATGAGCTTAAGTGGCCAGTTACTGGTGAGTTTACCCTAAATGTTGAAAACATATTGTATAATTTCTTTATAGTTTTTCTCCAAGAAGCAAAAAACAGTCAAAATTTAGGCATTATATCGCTCGCGCGGCAGGGCGGGGGGCGAGGTCGTGCGTACATAAAAACAAAGTACTGCAACCTCGCCTTAAACGTGTTTAAACTTATAAAGTAAAGTGAGGCGGTGTAACATTTTCAACTTGCGAAGTAATAGCAAGAACAGGGATTGGTTGATACTGCAGCAAGTTGGCGATAGGATAATATTATTGTTATAAAATACTTTGAAAGCTACCGCAGCTAATCTTGGCATTATGTTCACATTTTTCAGCAAAAAATGTTTGAAAACAGTTTGCACACTTTGTCATGGTCTAACATCGTAAGCCGTCTATTTACATGTAAAGCGTATCTCTTTCGAAACTAAACTCGGAAAACTTTTGAAACAGAATTTTTATTCCACGTTTGACACAAACTAGAAACGGGGCCAAACCACACCTGTAAATTCTCATGGCGAGCTAGCGTCCGCACAAATTGCTTTTTCAATAATATCTAAAAAAATCGTCACACGGTTTTTCCCGGGAGCTATTCACTTCTCCCCGGCATCCTCTAATTAATTAAATTCCCGTCAAAAAATAGAATTCATTAATAAAAAAGTTCCGCGCGCATTATACACCGAGTGGCGGGAATTCCCGGTGTTATATTAGAATTACCCGGGATTATGCGGGATTCCACTTAATTACGGGATCCGCCGAAATTACACGAGCTCCTTAGTTTTTTAACAGCCTCTACACGAGAGATGAAATATTATATGGCTTTGTCACTAATTAACATTTAATGAACTGAGATGGCTAAGTGTTTTTTTTTTCACGTTAAATATTAAGCGGATTTCGCTTTTCTATTAAAATAGAAAATAAATTAGTGCAACACCTACTCAAAATTAACTTAAAAGATATTTTCTTTCATCGTGATTTAGGTTAATCTTGTTTAACATGTTAAAGACGGCATAGAACCTTAATCTGTGCGAACAAAGTTGACTAGGTAAGCACCGTAAGTATTAGATGTTACCTTATCAAAGTGAATTTTCTGGTAGGTACTATAATCAAATCTAAATCTAATAAAAAATAAACAAATCATGTAAGTACGTAAAAATATGATACGTACCTAGGCATGCGTATAAAATATGACATGACATGTGACACAGATCCCAGCGCACCGGGATCACAATAGGTTCCCGGCATTCGCAACCACTGACATCTGATTAAGCATCCCCATTATTTTAAATGGAGTTTAACATGGGAAAATGCGATAGTACGCGTATGAGCTGTTTAGCTGTCATGCTGTATTAGGTTACTTCAGTTCCCATTCAAACCACTTCAATACTGTGTGGGTAATGGATCGGTTCAATACCTTTTATTGTAGTGCTCAGATTTGCAGAGAACACTAATCAACACAGAACACTCAACTATAAGTACTAGTTTCTTTTGCCAAAATTGGTAAATGACAGCCATTTATCTGAAATAATCGTTTCATTGTACTCATAACAACGCTTGTAATTGAACCAATAACAAAATATATTTGTAAGATATCTCTCTAACAAAATATCTCAATGAATGTATCTAGCCACGAGCAATGTGTGTCTAGTAAACTCTAGCACCACAACACACAACACTCAACCCTCTGGTTTATTAGATAAGTATCATAATGTATATCAGCCGTAACATGTTGTATCATGACTGATTTCATATATTACATTATCTCCGCTTTTTTTCTTGGCCCCAATCCTCATTTTCTCTCTATATCCTAGACTTATTTTATAAAAAGCAGCCAGAAAGGTTCAGGTTCAAACGAAATAATCCCTTTCTCAAGCGATACGAACCGTAGAGAGTATCGGGGCTAAATTCTTGTGATAATAACAGAGAATTTTTATTTACCGCGATAGTTGAGTCCCGGGCAATATTTACTGCGTTCAGTTTTCCGCTTGGCTGGCGCTTGGGACGCGTCGGCTCGAGGTCGCGCGTCGTGTCGCTTGCAGCGGATCTAAGCGACATCGCGACCGTCTGTAGGTTCACTTTACGCATCATTGCCAGCTTTTTGGTATGGCACTTGTTCTGTTGTCGCATACATGCAGCGATGGACGCAGCAGTGGATGTAGCGACACGTCGACACATTGCTGTTGGGTCATAGAGGCGTATTTAATGAGGCGAAGTGCGCTGCGCCCCGCTAGCCCGCGCCCGCGCCTCCTACAGATAAAATATTTTCTGTTTACCGTCGCGATGCTCAACTTCCGCCTATTTCTTCCACGTATATGGTTATTGTCAAAAAAAGTCTTTTGTAATGTTGGAACTTCTTATGGGGGGTGTGGACATAATGGCCTCGGCTACATTTTCATAGGAAAGTATGAGAACATAAGTTTAACTTTTTCACAATAGATTGAATTTTCAGGATTTCGTTTTTGTATGATTGCTGCGTTTCCGATATCACAAAGTATGATCAGGTCTGCGTGTAATGACGAGGAGGAAATGGCACGCTCGCTTAGAGGCGTCATCTGCAGGGAGGTCGGGTAGGAAGGGACACGCTTTTTGTTCGGACCCCTAGAGCGGACCTTTTTGCATGCAGCGTATTATGAATAAGATATTATCTACAAATACTTCGCACCTTTGTGCTAAAGGACACGCTTCGAAGATTATTACTTGCCATTTCGAGGATTAATTCCTGTGTTTTTTTTTAAACATTCGAACGAAGCGCTTTGCTGGGTCCTTTATTATGCGCACAGTCAAGGAGTGGAATTCCCTGCCTGCGTCGGTTTTTCCGAGTTCATATAACCCTAATCTGTTTAAGTCGCGAGTAAACAGGCTTCTACTGGGTAAGCTCGTTCCATCGTCGACATCATCTCTGCCCTTAGGGCAAGATTGAAGTCAAGAGCAAGCCCATTTATAATAAAAAATAAAAAAAAACCATTGACCGTGATTTCCGAACTATCATCATACACGAATACCATGTTTACAAGTGTTTTTTTTTTACATATCATTAAAAAATGTGTTTGGGGTTCAGAACGATGTCCCTTCAGGACATCCTGTATACCTGGTGCTAACTTTTGGGGCGGCTAATTGCCATTACCCAAAAATCTGCACTAGGATTTTATTCTTATCGATATTTGAACTTGCATTCTTCCTACAAACCTACATCTCCCTTACGTTTCTCTAACCCGTGTAACAGATGATGTGCTGAAGAGCTCGGGTCATTAGAAGGTGTGGGGACAGCAGGACATTACATCCGCACATTAAACTCGACGGAGGAGACACCTGGTGCCCACACTTTCCGTGTTTTTGTCACGAGACTCTTTTTGTGGGCTAAGTTGGAGAATGCAGCGGTTATTGCCTGTTTCCTTTCTTATAGGATCAAAATTAGCCAGTTCTATGTGAATTTCAAAGGTTTCTGGTATCAGCTTCGAGAGAAAGACAAAAATGAACTAGCGAAATTATAGTAATTGCTTGAAAACTTAAATGTTCTGGCTTTAAGGAGAACAACTATTGCCTGAAATCTTTTGCCTTCAAGAACGGCGCTGGCCTAGTTTTCGATTTGAGCATTTGATTAAAGAACTTCTCTAATTAAGTTATTTCCTCGAATTTAAGCGCTCGAAGTTCAAAGAAAACATAAGTCCTAAACTACACGGAGAGAAAATTTTACTAGAAAACCACTTTTTCCAACAAAAATACGTGTAATTCCCACGATGACAAACCGTTTCATAAATACGACAATGCGACTTTAGTAATTCCATTTAATAATAACAAGCAAACAACCAAGTAACAACGAGTAAACTGGCTTTGTAATATCAAGTACCTAAATCGTTTTGTAATTACTGCAAGTCTCTAGCTTAGGTCTAGGTCTAAGGGTTTTACTAATAGTTTTGTTATTACAGCAAATAAACATGTGATTCCTAGTATTTTTTTCTGTGATTTCTCTTAATACTTTTGTTATTTCTGCAAGCCTACTGTAATGCCTTCCTGTGTTATTACTAATCGTTTTGTAATATCAGCAAATATCTATGTGATTCCTAGTATTTTTTTCTGTGATTACTATTAATAACTTCGTAATTTCTGCAAGCCTACTGTAATGCCTCCCAGTGATTTTACTAGTCGTTTTGTAATATCAGCAAATATCTATGTGATTCCTAGTATTTTTTCTGTGATTTCTCTTAATACTTTTGTGATTTCTGCAAGTCTACTGTAATGCCTTCCTGTGTTTTTACTAATCGTTTTGTAATGTCAGCAATTATCTATGTGATTCCTAGTATTTTTTTTTTGTGATTACTAATAATAGTGTTGTAATTTCTGCAAACCTACTGTAATGCCTTCCTGTGTTTTTACTAATCGTTTTGTAATATCAGCAAATATCTATGTGATTCCTAGTATTTTTTCTGTGATCACTACTAATAGTTTTGTAATTTCTGCAAAAATAAGATGATGATTAAAAATCTACTCGGCGTCTATTGTAGATAAATAGCCAAAGTATTTTTTGAACTACTACATATTGTGGTTTGTACTTTCTAGTTTTCTTAAGTGTTTAACTATTGGAAAACGTGGCCACTTCTGCCAACACCAAAATACTTCATCAAACTAGAAAACATCAAGCACATATAGTAGTTCAAAAAATACTTTGGCTATTAATCTACAATATGCGCTAAGTGCATTTTTTAATTATCATCTAATTTTTGCAGAAATTACAACTATTGGTTGAAATCACTGAAACAATACTAGGAATCACATGATTGGTTGATTCTTCGCAACGTGACACAGAAAAGAATTACCAATAATTGAGGTAGGACATATTGAAAAATAATAACAACTATAATAATTAATAAACAAGTAATTTATTTCAAGAAACCTTATAAATATATATAACCTTGTAAGTATATTATATAAGTATTTTACATTATTGCACATATTGTGAAGGGTTTTTCCAAACCTTTCTAATTTTGTTTTCCGGCTTGCAATTGTTGTTTCGATTTCAGAGTCTGAAGCAATTTGGGTGAGGAAACCGTCCCTAACTTCTGACTTGGAGAGCTTCCAAGTCACTTTGCGCTTCTCCTTTATCGGCACACTGGATGTCAAGTACGGCAAAAGTAGAAGAGCTGCGTTGTTAATCGCCTCTGGACACTCTGGATCTGAAATAAAACAAAAAAATTAGACTGAAAATTTACAAGCGTGGTATGGTATAAAATATTAGTACCTATCTCAAAACAATACAAAACAATCATTGCTCACTCAATCAATAAGCAAGACTTACCGCTAACTATAGACAAGTATTTTCCGATTGTTTGTTTAACGTCTTTATCACGTAAACTCTTGAATTTCTCCTTGGCGATTGCAACAATCTTCTCACACAGAGGAACAATGTTAGTAAATAGGGCGTCAGACTTGTCCTCATATAGCACCTTAAAATCATTCAGTAGTAGTTGTAAGCCAGTGGGGCGCTTCAAGACGGGGTATTCATTAAAATATTCTTGCACGCTGCCGCCTCCAGAGTAATTGGAACACAATCTGCATTTAGCTGTCGCATTCAAGTTATCTTCTACAAGATGCCAATGGTTCGAGGGAATTACGTAGCCAGTTGAGCTTATCAGCTGTTGTTTCATCAGGATCTGTAACAAAATTATTGTAAGTTATTGTCTTATGTTCTTTTGTTTTTGGATACAGAATTCAGGTTGAAGACAAAAAGTAAAATGTCCATTTTATTAATGGTTTTTTGACAACTCGACGACTGACAAGTTAGTGATGTACTATAGAACACCAAATTGACAAAATGCCAACGCAAGCCAATAAAAAACATGAAAAAAAAAGAAAAAAAGTATATTAAAAAAAAATGTGACTAGGACAGTGACTCAAAATGACTATACTTCAACACTGTGTGACATAGACATACTCGTATTAGCGAAAGCTGCTCGTCTATAAATAAATAAGCTTACCTATGTCAGATAGTGCAGTGGCAGGATCAGAAACTATTGATGAAGCCCTTGAAGAGGAACGGGAACGGCCAAGATTACCTGGTTTTGTATAGCTTGATGTGTAGCCATGTGTACATACTTATTTAGTTATTGTTGATCGAAGTAAGTAAATATTAAAGAAATTCCAAATACCTTTAAATGTGGTAATGTATTCGGACAAGCCTCAATTCATTAATAAATCTCTAGTTAGCTTATCCATTTCAAATTTTCATCATATTCCTTCTTGTCGTAAGTCGTGAGAGGCGGCGGCGGCGTAAAGCGACTGGCACAGTTTAGTAGATACACTGTTATGTAGGTAAGCTAACACTCAACACATTTTACTTTAATTTTATTAATTTAATCCCCCCGTGCCACACTCATTTCGAATGTGACACGGAGGGAGCGAGCGAAACCACACGAGAAACTACATATTTTTATTTTAAGCGTACGCTTGGTCCAGCCGATGCGAACGGAATGAACGAATCGAACAACGAAGTGACCAACCCAAGCCAGTTACAAAATAAATTGTAAAAAATACAAAACATTAACTAAAACCTACTAAGTGTGTGTAATACTTGACATTCGTTTCATAAAAATAACAAAACGAATTGTCAAAAACATTGTTTCGATAAAGTTAGTACACTCATTTGTTGAAATTAATAGTGTCTTGTAATGACATGTAAAATGTAGGTAGCTAGCTAAGGAACTAACTACGTTTTGTTGCTACAATTACAAAACTGTTTAGTAAGATCAAGTATTATACCAGACATGTTTTGTTGAAATAAGTAATAGTCTAGTCATTGCTAATGACGTCAGACATGAGCCATATTTTTGTGGTAATTACAAAACGTATTACTAGAAAATAATAATGTACAAAATGTGTTTTGTAGAAATAGGTAACAGACTAGTAATGGATATGACGTCAGACGTGATTTCTAATTATGGTTGGATTTACAAAACATTTTACTGGAAAAAAATATTGTATTGCTACTATTACAAAATCAACATTTACTAAAACCGATTTGTTGCGATTATTCCATGACCATTGCTTGAATGACTAAACACCTGTCGAAAATACTAAATTTTGCTAAGAAACACAAAAAAAAAAAAAACTAAATCATTTTGCAATTACGACACAAAATTTTCTCTCCGTGTATCGCTACTAAATTCAAGAACCGGCAATACCTAAATAGTCAATTTGAAAAACTTGACCAACCAAAAGCCGTGAGATATTGAACCCTTACTTACCCAACGCGTTGCGATGCACACTCGCCAAACCCTCATCCCTCACGCCTTCCGAAATAGAACAATAATCACATTGTAGCTGTACCCTTTGGGTTGCTGTCAGCTGCCCCACTATCCCACGTTTGTACCAGGGCAACGTTTACCAGACGCTATAGATATAGATAAAGGGATCTGAAATTTGTCACAAAAGACCATTCATCGCATGACGTTATATAGGAACCTCACTATCGATGGTTTAATAACAATTGACAAGGTCGATAATACTGACACGACTTTTTCGTTCGATCTTTTTCTTAACAAATCGATGGCAATCTACACTTAATCGGACCAAGATTAGACGTTGGGTATTTATTTTGGGTAGGTATAATCTTTATTGATACTGACATTAACGCCATAGTGCAAAAACACGCCGATTCATAATGCCAGACAGCCACTCCCAACTTCTTTAAAATATAATTCAGGGCATAAACTGTATGAGTATACTGAACTCTGCTATCCTCCTATCTCTATTTAAATCAAATCTGCAATATCGCAGTTACCACGAATATATTGTGTAAAGAAAATTGGCAGTATGCAAGCTAGAACACTAAAGCTTGTGTGTTCGCATCTACTTCATGTGTACGAAACTCATTGAACATAAAGCGTTGCCTTGCTTTGGCACACTGAGCTCTTTTTACTTTGGCAATCAAGCCATAGCGGGAGCTTCATTCCACCTGATGAATTGTTTCTAAAGTTTTACGTCTTAGCCTTTACATATAAAGGCTAAAACAACCCGAAGCCTCGAAAAATGCAGATTCGGGGCTGCGGGTTGTCCGAAAGAGATACCGCGGCCCCGAACACAAATGGCTAAAAGAAGGAACATGGGTGGTTTTTAGTCAGTAGAAGTTTGACACTCCCTTCCGTTTCGAAAGGAGTCATTTGAGAGAATTCACCACCATCAAAAAAGGTCTATACGTATGGGAGCTAATTTCATAAATGCCTAATGTGTCTAGTATTTCACTGAAACCTTTTAATCTTTTTGGATTAAAAGATGTGTGATCTTAGCTTAGCGGCCAAGATAGGCATATGATTGTGTTTATATTTTTGAACCAATATGTAACTCAAACAGCAAACACATTTTACGACACTAAATAAATACGTAAAAACAGTACAAAATTTATCAGTTTAATATTTAGGTTACAAGTGCTTGAATACTTCATGCAGAGTTCATTCCTGTCGGTACCACGCGAGTTACCCACTGCCATCAATCGACAAAATTTGGCAGCAAGCCAGTACTTCCACATCCTACTATCACCCTTCAAACCTTTCGAATAAGGTTACGAATCCTACGACAGGATGTGATAGAACTGGTGGAAATTTGCGGTGTTCGGAAACTCCCCGATTAGCTGGCAGCCATTGTAATGCCGACTTTATTATCATTGCACTTTATTTTTATATTATCAGAGTGGAGAGAGTATTGAATAGAATGATACCATTGAGGTTTGAATACGTGCTTAGAGACCACTAACTTTTTTATAGGATGTGCCGACTTTTGCCAATTCCTTTTGTTACCATATTTTTTCTAAACAAGAAGCTTTTTATTAAACCTTTCCATGTTTTGATTTCTGAGAAAACAATGAACCAAATTCTTAAGCATTTTAGGGCAAACTCGACAGACACAAAATAATATAAGCCGCTTAAAAGGGTTCGGGTTCATACTCCCTGACGTAAGCAATAGAAGCAGTCAAAAAGTATTTAAATAGCCGGCGCACGATCGTGACAGGTCGTGATTCGTGGATTCTCCATCCATCCGCTAGTTTATAACACATCCTGACTCCGGCCTGACACGCTAATATATCGGCTCTCGTCCACGACCCGGCACGTCTGCCCGCGATGTGCAGCTACACTACCACGGTAACTTTACACTTCGAACCAACTGTATCTATAAAGAAATAAGGGAAATTTTTGAATGTGTTGCGATGGTGGAAAGTTTGTTTTCACTCGGTATTCAGCCCGCGTACAAGCCCAAGGCGTCTAAACTTATTAACTGAACACGTACAAGGCAAAAATCGATGGTCGAATGGAATGTGTATGGAAAAGTATCGCCCAAATTGAAATCTGGAATAAAGTGCTCTTACGTTCTGGGTCGGAATACCTAGGCAGCTAATCCAGAATGTTCCAGTAACTTCTGGTAAGTTAGTGAGGTGCACAAAGTGGAAAGCTTCGGCCGGAGCTTTGTGGAAACTTTTGAGGTGTATACATTTCTTTGGGAACTCACGGGGAGCTTATGCATAACTTCTTATCTACATTTGGGATACTTACTAACACGTCTACATCCAGATCTGCGCTTGGACACTGGTTTCCATAATTTTACATAACATCACGCCTGTAATCCCCGCAGGGCTAGGCAGAGGTGCACCGAATAGTACATACCCACATTTCGCCAGCTATGTATTAGTCCCATGTAAGGGGGCGAGCCTATTGCTACCAACCTGTTATTAATTCAGATTTCGTGGCTAATATTGAGAAATTCCTGATGGAAAAAGCTAGTTACACTTTGCCCGACCCGGGAATCAAACTCAGAACCTCATGCTCAGCAAAGAAAAAAAGAGTAAGGTAGGTAGGTGGGTAGGTAGGTAGGTTTTAGTATCTACTTAGTATAGTCTAATGAAATAAAATAGCACTCTCATCATAGCCTTTTATTTTTTCAGGTACAAAGGCACGAACCATCTTCAAAATAAACAGTTTAGTACTAAGAGTAAAAAAATATAGACAAACATTTTGGTACTCTCATATCTTTACCTTTTAAAAGCAAAACAAAAGTTCTAGCTCAAATACAATTTAGTTTCTACATCTGACAAATAACGGCGATAGACATAAATGGATTGTGTAGGCAATATCCAGGAGTTAGACAAAGGCGAACTCTTTACATTATTGATACAGGCCGAGTAAGTGTGGCCATGTTTCATCCGGCTCGGACCGTACCTTGGACCTCAGGCTGCTGTCCCACCGTTCACGAGGAAGCGACTTCCTTCCATTTAATTTCTCGTTTAAGAAACGTAGAATTGATGTGTCAAAAAAGATACATGTAATTTTAGCTAACTTCGCCCACGTGCAGTTCGGTAATTGTCCCAGGAGCGTATATACCGGAATAAGAAGTATTCCTTTGTGTTAATCTTTTTTAAAAACAATAATTTCACCCAAATCCGCTCAGTTTCCGTCATCCGCTCGTGAAAGGGTAACAAACAAACATCCATTTATCCTCACTAATCGCATGTATTTGTTCATCGCTTTTGCTTTTTGCGCTGCCGGCGAAAGTGCTCTCTCCACTAGTTTGATCATGGATAAAAGCAATCAATGAAACAAATCGTTCAGCGACGCCCTTTTGGCGGGCAGTACACTCGCTGAAAGACTCGGTTGGTACCTACATACGCATACTAGCGAATGATGGGGCTCCTGAATCATTCGTCAAACTAGCGCACTCGTTCACAGCCCAGCGATTCAACTATTCGAAAGTACACACTCGTTGCTATATAGCTAACTCGTTTAGTTGCTAGCTTGTTGCTAATGTTTGTCACAGCTCAGCAACAAAACTATCCGAAGTACACACTCGTTGCTCGCTCGCTCGTGTATAGCTGCTAGCTTGTTGCTTGTTGCTAGTCACTGGCGGTGGGACAGGAGCCTCACAGGACTTGTCATAAATAAATGTGAACAACTTAACGCTGTTGTTTTCCTCATAACTTGAAGACTCCGTTTCGTTTGACGTAGTCTTTAAAGATGTATTTATTGTAATGTGGTATCTGTTTTTTGAGTATGGGTTAGTGGGTCAAGTGTTATTTGGGAGTTACCTTGAGAACCTTTGTTTTATTCGATTCGGAAAGCATATTTAAGTTAGAGTAAACAAAAATCAGTCATAAATCCAATCATTCTAATAGGTACCTACATATTAGATCTTTTTTTAGTCACATGGGAAACTTGTTGTCCTGGTAGTTCATTTTAATGAGACCTAGACTGAGACATGATCAGGCGGGTGAAACCGCGAGCAACAGCAAGTACCTTTACTTATAATTTAAAAATTCTAAACATTTCTTCTAAAAAAAAATCCAAGGACAGATAATATGAAGCCTTCGCAAAAAATATAAACTGCAAAGTCTGCAGAACTTTGTTTATAAGGCTCTATACAAACTTAGTTTTCTTTTCATCGCCGTGTGGCAAAACTTGGAAGCCTAGGTTTTCCTGAAATCCTGAGCTACCAGGGGCGCAGAGTCGTTAGGATGTCATAACAAGTTTCCTCCGAGTCTGAAGCCGTTCGTCTTCGGAATCCTCTGAAGCCGCGAGAAAATGAGAAAACTATTGACGATCTCTCTTTTAGGTTATCTTATGAAAATATATGTCGTCGGTACGCCGTTCAAGGCATATAAGTTTTTTGACGCGTGTTATGGTGGACAAATAGAAAATGTCCCTACAATATTTTATTTATACCATTTTACCGTTTCACCACCGATCTACTTGGCTACCAGATCATCTAGCTGAACAGAAGAGTTGTAATATTTTAGATATAATAGCATTTCTTTCTGACCAGATTAGCGAATATCTACAGACTGCTATCATAAGTTCTCCGTACATACATAACACTCCTAATTCCAAAGTACACACGTTTCGCAAGGTTTGTGTAAGTGCCTGTAACTGCCTGTAAGTGCCTGTAACTAATCATCATCTTCTTCTTCCTACCCTTATTCCATGTTATTTGGGGTCTGTAATGAAATGTTTGGATTTTCATTTTGAGTATAAGTTTTACAATCCTTTCCATCGACCGGTTACAAATTCAGGCATCGGTCTATTGGATGTCTAGATTTGTAACCGGTCTAACTTGGTATTTGAAACTGAATTCACATTTTATTTCAAACCATTCTTTTAATTATAACAACACCTTTGGTATTTGGCTTTTGTTTCCCTAAATAAAAATATAATAACGATGGTGTTTGAACCCATTTGGATCGCAATGAACCGCACTTAGCCATGCATGACTGTTCGGAGGCCTAATGTTTGCTATGCCGTTAAATTTTATGGAATTGCCGCAGTTTTAATAAAGCGGTTAGTGCTCGGCGGTTAGAAGTAATGGCCGGGAACGTTACCCGTTACTTTTGTTAACTGCTATTGATGGTATGGTAGCAAATAAGTTAAGTTGTTTTTGTAGTTTGGCTAAGTAACCGATAAATGTGTGGTGATCACAATCCTCATCGTCATTATAGCCAAAAGACGCCCACTGCTGGTCACCCAAGAGTCGCCAGGTCACCCGGTTCTCTACTTCTTGCTTCCAGATGTTTCTCTTTGCCTTCACCAGGTTATCGACAGGTTTTCCGTCGTACGAAAACATTATCAAGCTAAAATGTACGATACAGTATACGATCACATTAAGTAGGCAAGAAAATCTCAACAAATGTCCTTGTCCTTGTTCTTAAAACCCCAAAATCAACAGAAATTCTTGTTACGTAACCACTCCACAGGAATGCCTTTTGTGGGCGGAGTCCAGTAATGAGATATCTAGCCAAATGAACACACGTCCGGCCACGATAACAGCGCATACCGCAGTCATAACGACATTCCGAATGAATTCCATACTCCTGGACCTTCTGCGCCTCGCCGAGACAAAGCACATTATTTAGTAGCCTGTCTAAGAGTAGGGATAAGATATAGACTGCGACCTGATTTACGAGAAGATATTATAGAGTATTCATGTTGAATTGTAGCCTTTTATATCGGAGAACTTCTCCATTTACCGCACTATATTAAAATGAATAAGAGTTGGATAATATCTACATACCTACTAGACGCATCAAAGTAACATTCTCGTTTAGTTTTACGAATAAAAGTAATAAGCAAAGACTGTCTTAAATAATACTCAAGTACTTTCAGCATTCACCTTTCATTCTAAAGATGGGTTTGACAAAAAAGAAAAACGTGTTTTTTTAAATATTTTGTAACCAGTTCATGAATAGCAATGGTTTCTTAAACTTTACTTCTTTCTATATGATAACTATATACCCAAAGGCCAGCTGTTCGCTCCTATGACGTCAGAAGGCAGTAGGCAGCGTGTCAGCGTGTTGGCAAGTCCTGCATTATTCAGTCGGCGACAAACTCCTCACAGTCACAGTGATGACCGGCCGACTGGAAACACGGCACGACTACCCAGTCGTGCCGTGTTTCCAGTCGGCCTAAAGTACTAGCGAGCACTGCTCAGGGTGGTTACCCAACCACCCTGAGCAGTGCTCGCTAGTACTTTGATAATGATTCAGTAGTTTATAACTTTAAATTAATACTTTCGAAACAAGAGATATTTCTATTTTTATAAAATAGAGGAGTTGGAATGAAATGCAATTTTAAACGCAACCGCGAATACTTTGAAACATTTTAGTTGTTAGATTTTTAATGACTTTATGTCCTTCCTTCTATTATAACAAAGTGAGTTTTTAAACTAGAGATAGTTCATTTAAATGTTTTATGAAAAAAGCATAGAAATTGTCGGGTTATTTTTTGATTCTATCTCATTGCACATTCCCTGTGTTTTCCAGTTTTATAATTTCCATTTGCCTACATTTCGCACGTGTTAGCGTGACGTGCTGAAATTCAGTTTTCATGCCTGTTTGACGTTCTGCGATGGAAAAGTGAATATAATTCTGCTTTGATAAAAAATCCACTTCGAAATCCCTGAATTTCCTACATGATTTTTATTTGGGTTGGTGACTGTCCAGATATTTTCAGAAACAAACTGTATAATTCAATCACTAGGCACATTTTAAAATAAACATTATGGCAGCCTAGTGCCAGGTAAAATATATTTTTATTGTTTATTTATTTCATTTCTTCTCCGAAAATTGCGGTTATATAATATGAACTGAAACTTTTCCCCGGAAGCGAATGATGATTTTCGATTTTAAAATATTATCAAGTTTAAAAAATATTTTGCTGCAACGCTTTATTCAATTGGAATTTATTAAAGGTAAAATTTTTGGAAGCTGTTATCCGTCAGAAACATGCCTCGGTTACGATTGTGTGTCGAACATCTACGAAATATATTTTACTGAAAGATAATAATTATTCTTCTGAAAATAATGTAATATTATATTACAAACTAGCTGATGCCCGCGGCTTCACCCGCGTGGATGTCGTTCAAATTATATACTAAAACCTTCCTCTTGAATCACTCTATCTATTAAAAAAAACCGCATCAAAATCCGTTGCGTAGTTTTAAAGATTTAAGCATACAGACAAACAAACAAATAAACAAACAAACAAACAGACACGACTTTGTTTTATACTATGTAAGGAAGTAATGTTTTTATAAATGACCTGTAAGTAACGCCCTATATTTTATCATTTGTGACACATGTACCTGCAAAGTAAAGTAAAAAGCCATGCATAAGTTAGTGCCAGTTTTCAAAGAGTACAAACAGGTCGCTAACTAAGTATGAATATTTATTACTTGCCTCGACTAAGTTAACATGTTCTAGCCACAATTATTTGTGCGGCACGAGTCGTGAATACAGTGGCTCGTGGCTGGTGGCTCGTGGCTCGTGGCTGGGAACATGTCGTGATAACGTCTGCTTGCGACATACTGACACTAAGTAGCTCTCTGTGAAACATTGCACGCGTTTCATGATATTATTAATATCATAAATTGGTGCCCACCAAACCGAAGCTAGAAAGTAACCGAGATGGGGAATCTTTAAGAAAAGCTTTTTTATTTTACTAGATTTACGATTATAGCTTTCATATGTTCTCCATAAATGTATAATATCACGCCTATTATCCTCAAAGAGTTACAGGCAGAAGTGTACTTACCAACCAATACGTACACCTACATTTCACTACTGGGATCACAAACGCGACTACGAGGCTAATAGCGTGCGAGCCTTTTGCCATCAGCCGGACTCAAATTCTGAGTCCGGATGCTACTGAGAAGTTCTATTCTTAAACTGAGAAATAGAAAAACTTCATTATACTTCGTTGAATTCTATTATAAAATTGAGAAATAGAAAAACTTCATTATATGTCGTTGAATTCTATTCTAAAATTGAGAAATAGAAACACTTCATTATACTTCGTTGAATTCTATAATGAAATTGAGAAATAGGAAAACTTCATTATAATTCGTTGAATTCTATTATAAAATTGAGAAATAGAAAAACTTCATTATATGTCGTTGAATTCTATTCTAAAATTGAGAAATAGGAAAACGTCATTATACTTCGTTGAATTCTATTCTAAAATTGAGAAATAGGAAAACTTCATTATTGTTCGTGACCTGGAAATTGAATCAAGGACGCAGGAGCAGTAAGTAGCATTAGCGACCACTAGACCAAGGACGCAGACTGAAGAGGCAGAACAAACTTCTAATAATATTGTAGCTGACAGCCTAAATGATTAAATAGGGTGTGAACCAGTCCGCTGACAACCCTCACATAAAACATACGTGAAAAGTAATAAATTAACCCCAAAAAGTTTATACAGAACGTGCTCACTTTTCACGCACAAATTTATGTAGACGAAGGACATAAGTAGGTAATATACGTCGGGTGAAGAATTTCCAATTAAACCAGAAACGAATAAGTTGATATTACCGAGTAATCAGATTCGACCCCACACCCCCTCACCCCGGGGTCGGCCACTTAAACTTCGACATGTAATTAAAAATGTAGGTCCATCGTAAGTTGAGGATGCATGCCCCGAGAGAGGAGAATTGAGAAGATTATATTATTGGCTTGATTATTAAGTGAACGACTGTTCACTTGATGGGAACGTTATTTTCAAATAATTAATATATTATGAACCTATAATGAATACAGTATGCATAGGGAAAAGATTTCTTTTGGAGAAGGAAGAGGTGACCTTTTACTTTTTAATGTAATTAGGCATTCAATTGTTTTGTTTAATACATAAAATGACTAGGTATTTGCATTATTGCAGAAATTTAATTATTCTAGAACGATTTCTGTAAAGCGTGACTTTAGCCCCAACGGAGGTATACAAAGAGACAGGGAAATGTCAAAAAAATATTGTACTGAAATAAGAAACCTGAATAATTTCGACAGGGGTTTTTTAGTAAATAAATGTTGTTTATGTACTCATCTATGAGTCAATCCAATATTTGGCAACGAGGTACTTTCAGCAGTGTAAATGAGCTCAACAGTACAGGCAGGACACGATATAAGTGTCTCATCGTGTGTGGGACAACAATACATTGACACTCTTGGGCAGAGTCATCTGTGATATAATAATATTAGTAAAAATACAAATCTCGTTGAAAGTGAAGGAAAAGCTATTAATCCAAACTCGAATGACGTAACCGCAGTTAGATACCTACCAGCAATAACCCTCTTGTATGATAAGTACCTGTATACCAATATACGTCTGTAACTCGTCCCTAGTGTGTGTTTGTGAGCCGAACATGAGCTAAACTGCTATAATTATATTAATACCTTCCTAACGCCCCGAAACCTCGGATTACACGCATTATACGTTACATAATGAGGAGATAACGTTTGATACATAGCCGCTAAGTGCATGTATTGATTTCATTGTAGATACAACATACATAAACAGGCAATCTTATACCTTGATACAATTCCTGTAAGACGAGGTTTCTGTATTTCTGGAAAATCTCTTGAAAGGGTAAGCGACCCGTCGGGCCTGCGGGTTATTTCGAAAGAGATACCGTGGCCTCGGCACAAGGGCTAAAAAGGAACATGAGTGGTTTTTAGTCAGTAGAAGTCTGACACTCCCTACCGCGCTCTGCCCAGAGCGGGAGGAGTCATTTGATGAAAGAATTTCGCAACTTCCAGGGCAGATAATATATTTATCTTCGGGGACGCCGGCAGACACCAGGCGGGCGATCAGTCCTTGCGTTGTGGATTATTTCGCCCAGGGCAGATATAACATACCATACATATTTTTCTCTCCTTACTATTGGCCTCAAGTAAATCCCAAGATCTATGGTCTTCACCAACTTGATGACAAAGCTGTGATTATAGTACGATTGTATCTTTCAGTGGGATTTACTTTTTGGATTACTGGCAGTAGTAATCGTCATTGAAACAGACTTGGATAACGTGAAGCCTAATTTTAAAATTTCTAGGTGGGAGTTATTACCCCGTATTGTAATAGAACTACCACTATCTAGTAAGCAACCCACCCAAAAAAAGGGGTAACCGAATCCAAAGACAAAAACAATATTAATCTATTTGTATTTTTTTTTATTTGACGGCCTCGTTTTGTGTTTATTTGGCAAAAATACCATAAAAAGAACAAAACAAATTCAAAACAATTAAAGCTACTAATGCTAAAAGGGCCTCAGCTCAGCATAATGCCAGATGGCAGCACAAAGTGCACCACCTGACGCTGATTTTCAGCTGCTGCCCACGAGTGCCATACGCTCGAAAAAATAAAAAAAACACATTTAAAAATTCTAAAATATTTAGCTAAAAATAAAAAACCTACTAAAATAAAATGTTGCGACTCTTAAATAAACAACAAGAGCATGAGAACAATAATAAAAACAATAAAAAAAGAACAAAATGCCAATAATAATTGATAACAGTAACAAAGGATAAACACCAATAACAAAATAAAATCACACACAATCACACGGTCACAATCGCGACGGCTGCGTATGAGGTCCTGGGTGAGATTCCCGCGTTAAGCATTATTGGGTTTTCCCATCAGGAATTTCTTAGCAGCCACGGAGTCTGGATTTGTGCCCGGCGCAATCGGGACTTAAACATAACTGGAGAAATGTGGGTGTTATACTATTACGTAGACCTTTGCCCAACCTCTCGGGCATTACAGGCGTGATGTTATGTTATGTCCTTTTATCGTTGATGTCCATCATGCTGAGTTTGATCATGAGCGACTGCAGAGCGTGAGGTCGTGGGTTCGATTCCCGGGTCGGCCAAAAAGTGCTATTGGGTTTTTCATTAGAAATTTCCCAGTAGTAGCCCGGAGTTTGGAAGTTGGCGGTATAGTACCCCCGTGCCTCGGAAAGCACGTTAAGCCGTTGGTCCTGCGCCTGATCTCTCTCCGGTCGTGTCGGATTGCCGTCCCATCGGACTATTGCCCGGTTTCTGAGGCACTTTATCTGTGGTTTATCTATTCATATGCGTACATTTGAATAGATAAACCACAGATAAAGTGCCTCAGAAACCGGGCGTTAGAGAGAAAAAGGAACAGAGAGTGCACCTGTGCCTGCGCACACACTTATGCACTATAATAATATATCTCCCGCGCAGATGGCTAATCTCCGCTGGGATTGGCCGCCGTGGCCGAAAAACGGTCAGGAGGACTATTATTATTATTAATTATCCTAAAAATTTAAATCCTTGACAAAACTCTACACGTGACAAATTATAAATGAACCCCACTTATTACAAATGTATGACACCCTCTAATAAAATATGACGTTGTTATAGCTCCCACAATAACAGTGTTATATCAAAAGCCTTCATCATTTATGTATTTATCGGGCTTTGCCTTGAATTCTTTATTTGACCGAACAAAATCGACCTACGAACATTAGGGTAGATTTATAGGAAGGAACAAAACAACATCACCAATTTAGCCTTATACCTAACACATAATTATTATGTCGTGTTCGGCTTTCAGTTTAGCTGGATGCGGTTAAATACTAGAATTACAGCCAACGAATACCTTTAATAATTATGACCTTAACAATCAAATTCTTGGGTACATAATACGATAACACTTGGCAAGATTGTCTGGCAGACTTTCGGGCTTCTGACTAGCGGTATGTACTGGATGGTCATCCATCTATGGACCGACCTCGACAAGCGTTACTTAACTTTAAAGATCAGACCGGGCCATGAACCCCTCTAAAACATAAGACGTAGGAGATGTTATATAAAGAAGCAACAGTCCTAAAAGTTTTATTTCAACACCTTGTATGCTAAGACTAGAATCTCAAAGTCTAATAAATTTACAACAGAGATGTAAGCACCTTTACCGTGTGTAAGACGGGACGTGTGTCGCCAAATACAAAGTTACCTTTAGAGATGTGACACAAAGGTGCGGCGGTATCCCGTATTCCCGACAGACAGGCCTCCGGCTAGCACTCAGGGTGCGAATGAGCTGGGACTCGGAAATACATACTAGGAAAGCAACACCCTTTGAGTAGTAAGGAAATGAAGTTATGGTGCTAGTGTGGCGATGGATCGGGTCTGGATGTGGGTTGGTGAACAGGTACTTATCTATAGGGTTATAGATTGTGGAAGCTTATAGTTTGCTTTGGATTAATGTTGGTCTTGCGGTAAAGATAAATAAGTAATCAAAAATAATGTGCGCAGGTAGTGATTCGGCTACTGAAGTTCTAGCGGAGTACTAACATGATCTGTTTTAATTAACAAGTCCTGTAAGTGTAAAGTAAATACATTCATCAAGTTCAGAAACCAGAAGTTTATTCATAAACTTAACAACAAGCTACGACTGCGACAAGAATGTTTCTGTAACGCAAAGATTCCAACCTTTGTCACAAACAACCTTCCCATAACAATTCATTGAAGCAAATTGTTACAGATTCATCTCAACAATAGTAAAATTCCCATCAAAATCTCCATTTCGCACATTTGATTTAAATGACTGTAAGATATCTCATTTCCATGAAGGCACCGCTGATTGATGATCCCGCGCCCGCCGGGATCCGGGCCCCGGGCTCTGGGCCCCGGGCTTCTCAGCATTCACAGCCGGATCATAAATTAAGTGCACTCTCATTTGGCGTACAATAAACGGCGTGAGTTCAATAGCGATTGTTCTACGGAGGCTGGAGGCGGCCGCGGTGCCTCCCTCGCTTTTTGTGCGCGAATTTAATAAACCTGGCCATTTGTTCGGTTTGTATGGTTGCCAGTAATCAAAGTTTTAACGGATTTTTTTGTTCTTGTTTTATGTTGAATTTCAGGTGTGTACCGTTTTCAGTTAGCGTTTTGGATGATGGATCTGTTAGTTGAAAGTGGTTTGTTATAATCAATATAGGGCGCGAGCCTATTGCTACAAATCATGGCGGTGTCTCTAAGAAGTTCCTATTGGAAAAATCATACTACACTTTGCTCCACCGTTGTAGCGTTTGCCAGTAAGAAGGCGGTTCGAAGAGGTAGAAATAACTTTTAATAATACATTATTAAAAGTTATTTTTACATTAATAGAGTGAAACTAGTGGTTAGCACTTACCAAAGTTTGACCTAGTTGAGCGCCTTCTACCTACCCCATATTATTTCTTTCAACGCCTTGCATGTTCCATTACTAAGAAATCTCATCAGGCTTCTCAGTACAACAAAGCTAGAGGAAATCTTTAAAAATCATTTACCCTAAACATGAGTAGAAAATAAATAAGGTGAGATCAAAATAAGCCGAAAAGAAAACGTGTTGAGGAAAATTATTCAAAAGGTTCGAGGCTCTATAGATTAGGTACTCTTTTAAAAAAGAAAAACTCGCAAAGTTTATCTCTGGCAGAGATTCATATCTTTATCCTGAGCTCCAAACTGTTCTAGGTCGTTGAATCACTAACTTCGTCTGGAAACTTCCACATTTTTCGCCGTCCGCGACAATCATAACTTCAAGAGTCTCTCTTTAAGTATTTTCTTACAGTTTTTGTCAAAATTTTGAACACAGATTTACCAATTTGTATACTGAATCAAATCCTTCATTTTGCAGTGTTTATAGCACTTTTCTTCAGACTTTTTTCCTTGTTTTTTTTGCCCAATAATTTGGCGAGATTTCACGTCGAGATTCAAAGTTCAGTAACATGGCCCCGTAATTTTTAACTCAATTTTATCGCGACCTTTTAGGCGATTTATCAAAATCTATAGAATGTTTTATCCGCGCAAACTTGGGGCCCTGATAATAAAGGCTGCAAAAAGGTGCGCGTTCTGAAAATACTGTACAGTAAAGATCAACATAATTTTGTTGATGGTAGGAGTTCTTGATTTAATTTTTTTACTTGTGGCGAGACATTAAAACTTTAACTGGGGGTAAGCGTCTATGGTTTCCGCGCAGTCACCTTTGCGCCGCGATCGCGATAACACGCCGCTTTCAAATTAATTAACTTCTAAATTATCGCCATCATCTTACGCGTGTAAAAGGAATTTATTATTTTAAATTACTTTTAATTATTTTTTGTTAAACGGTTTTGTTTTCTGAAATCAAAGCTTTATAAATTAAATATCAATTTTATAATCTGACTTAAATGTTTGTTCAAATGAGATTTCATAAAATATCGTTTATGCATTTTATGTAACGTTCATTCCCACCTTGTCTGGCCTTACGTAACCTCAGTAGTTAGAAAGGGAAAATTGTGAAAGAGATAAAAAATAAAAGTCGAGAGTTCAGGAAAAATGGTCTTTATTAAAACCTCCTTTCATAGATGATAAAATCATCAGAGTTCACAGATATTCACGACAATCTAATATTTACAACGTTATTTAGTAGAAACTAATAGTAGTTATATACAGAGTTAATCATACGGCATCGCTTCCACAAATTGATTTCGAGATATCTATAATTATCGGTCTATATTAGTATTATGTACAGATTAGTATAACAAGTCTTTACAAAAAAATCTAAAAAGAGTTCACAACTCAAACATCGATTCCATTAAATATTCAACTATCACATAATTATAGAAACAGTTTGTTAACAGAGGTGTCTAGACACTGAAGTAGACTATACATATAAATTCAAGATGAACAATAACGAAGATTTAACTAAAAGAGTAATTGCACTAAACCATTAAATTGGTCAGGAGGTAGATACACGAGTGCCGGAATACACGACCCTTACCGTAATGGCCGACAACAGACGTGCCGATTGTGGAGTCAGGCATCGATTGCGCACTGACCTCGCGATTGGAGCGGATTGGGTCTGTGTAAGCCAGCAGTGTATTCCAGCAGTGAAGAGAACCCTTTGAGCCGCGTACACACGGTCACATATGTATATTACGTAGTATATAGAGCATCCATCGCTGCAGCCGATCAGCGGAGCGCAGCATTCGCTGAGCCGTGAGCATCTCACGTTACGATACGCCACAACAATCTCACCAATACGTTCACAATACACACTCGCTATCATAGACTTATGGCCATTGAGAACATCGAGCACAAACCGGGTTTATCTCACCGACGTACAGTCAACGTTGTTTTAGTTCAACTAGGGACCCAGATCACTCACGTTTATAAGTTTCCTTGTCACAACTACTCACTCACATAAAGTGCCGTCTATATTGGCGTCACGGTTAATCTAAGCAACATACTTTTCGTCAGAAATATTTACACCCACATCAAAACAAAGACTGCACGATAATCATTTTGATTTCTGCTACGACCATAAATCTTCTTGAACCGTTACACCTGTTCGATCAGCATTATTTCATGGATAATAGAAATAGTGTTTGTAATTTTGATCGTATTATCCGTGTGTTTATTTTGTTGTGATTGGTTTCTATGAAGAAGTGAAGCTGAGCGATAATCAGTCAAAGTCCAGTGTTAGTCTAGAAGTCATCTACACTGATATCTCTTGGATCTGGACGCGTTTTTTTGGAGGCGCGGCGCCGGCGCTGCTCGGCCTCTCTTTGAGTTCTGACTCGCTGCTGCGCTGTGGAAATCGAAAGATATGTTAGTTGATGCCCAGCTGTCTTTATCATTAGTCGGCTGAGTGGCAGTCACTGTTCGAGGGACAAAGTGTCTATCAGAAATTTTAGAGCTAGTGGCCAGAAGACATTGTTACCATCGCGGGAATATCCTGGACATTCCTGGATGAGGCTGGGACAAGTGCGTGGAGCACAAGCAAAGAGAGGTCTATACCAGCAATAGGTGAAGTGGGGCTGTGGATGATGATGATGAGAGACGCATGATACACTATTTCATTGGAGTCAGCTCCCAGTATAATAAGATGAGGCTGAGTACATCAACTAGAGTTCTATCTGTAGCGAATGCCTATCTGAACCTAATTATAGTCCCACTTTTTTTTTTTTATTTGTGATGGGCTTACTCTTGACCTCAATCTTGCCATATGGGCAGAGATGGGGTCGACGATCTACGAAGCCTTTTTACTCGCGACTTAAATAGATACGTTTAAAACGATATGGTTACCTTAAGAGTGCTCTTGCGCGGCGAGGTGATGGAGGCTGGCTCGTTGCTAAGGGAGGCTCCGCTACGGCTGTTGCAGCTTCCTACGGGGGAAACTTACTTGTATTGCTTTGAAGTAATATTTTAAACATAGAGGTTTTATTGTTCTCCAGCCCTTATCTCAATTCATGTGTGTTACGTCTTTGTTCTTACGTAGACTTTGGTATTACTGGTCAATTCAGTAGTCTGTCTATTTTTTACCATATAAGCTTCTATGCTTACCTAACTGATCAAAACTCTATATTTGAAGTAAATAAAGTATTGATTTAAAAACATTGTTCTTAGGAATTGAACCGAATTGAATTCGGATTTCATGACATACTTTCACAAGTCCTTTGTACTTGCAATAGTTTCAAAAAGGTAAAGCAAACACTTTGAAACGACGTAAAGTATACGATATATAAAACATAAATCAGAATAGATGATAAAACACAGACGTAAAATACGTTTTCTTTTCAGAAAGAAAATAACATTCGGAATTTTAATACTAGAACCGCACAGAACGTCCGGGCGTCCGGGTCGAGCGGTCGAGTGGCTTCGGATCGGGAAGTGCATTGAGTCGGCACGTGAATGCAGTCGCCTCGTGTGCCTCAAATAAATCGCCGGCACGTCCCTAATAAATATTATAGTTGTCTCCGCCTTATGGAGACATCCTGCCTGTGGCTACTGAATAAATAAATGTAGTGGTTTTCTAAAGAATGGACTACTTGGGTGGAAAATTAACCTATCAATTCAGTGTAGTAGAAAATTGAGTATTGGAAAGCGTCTTATGCCACGTCTGTTACAACAATACTTGAACAAAATAGTTGACAACACTTTCCAGTACATAAATCCTACTAATATTATAAATGCGAAAGTTTGTGAGGATGGATGTTTGTTACTCTATCACGCCAGAACGGCTCAATGGATCTGAATGAAATTTGGCACAGAGATAGATTATAGTCTGGAATAACACATGGGCTATATAATGTCGCTATAATAAGTTAAGGGGGTGAGCAATATTGCATTATGTGCATTTTCCTCAACTGTTTGACAGCCGATATCTGTCATAGTATTTACATCAATAGAACGATTATTTTGAATCATTTGACACAGGTGTAAGTAGCCTAACGGTTCGGCGACCTACCTGTAAATAAAGGTACGCAAGTTCAAATCACAGTCAGTATCTACTTTTTGTGATTTTTTATAATGTTGAAGGATTTTCAAAAATGTTAAACATTGTTCGCGAGTTCGATTCCCAGTCGGTTTTCACTTTTTGTAAGTTCCAGGTATTTTTTTTATTTTGATGCTATATGGTTTTCAAATCAATTGAGAGTATCCTACTAATATTATAAATGCGAAAGTTTGTGAGGATGGATGTTTGTTACTCTATAACGCCAGAACGGCTGAACGGATCTGAATGAAATTTGGCACATAGGTAGATTATAGTCTGGAATAACACATGGGCTATATATTAGCGCTATAATAACTTAGGGGGGTGAGCAATATTGCATTATGTGCATATTTTTCAACTGTTTGACAGCTGACTTCTGTCATACTATGAATTAAAAGCGAACGGCTATTTCAAACTATTTGACACAGATGAAAGTAGTCTATCGGTTCGGCGACCCACCTGTAAACAAATGTATGCAAGTTCAAATCTCAGTCAGTGCCTTCTTTTTGTGTTTTTTATAATGCTGTAAGATTTCCAAAACTGTTAAACATGTTCACGAGTTCGATCCCCAATCGGTTTTCACTTTTTGTAATTTTTTGGTATTTGTTTTTATTTTGATGCTTTATGATTTTAAAACAATTACAAAAACAACAAAAAGTGATAATAAATCTAAATACATAACAATAAATGTGTAGACGTGGAGTTTCTGTACATTGAACATAATATAATTTAAAAATAATGTTTTCTATTGGCGTGTTCATTCGTTTTAGAAATTTTTGTCTGTAGTCTTTCGGGAGGCCTTCCAACGCAACGTCTTCGGGTTCGCGGTCGCCACTTCACAACTATTCGGCCTATCAGCAATCCGTTCTGCGAGCAATGTGCCCATTGCCACTTAAGTCTGGCGATTCTTCGGGCTAAGTCGGTAACCTTGGTTCTCATGCGAATGTCTTTATTTCTGATTCGATCACGCTAGGAAACTCCGAGCGTAGGCCTCTCCATTACCCTTTGGGTGACTTTAAGATTTCTGATGAGGCCTATTGTGAGTGGCCACATTTCGGTCCCATATCTAATCACTGTCAACACACACTTTCGTCTTGAGACACTGTGGTAAGTTGGACAAGAAGATACCGCGCAACTTCCAGAACGCTGCCCAGCTGAGTAGGATTCGTCGATTGACCTTTTTCTCGAAGATATACCTACCCAACTGGACCGTTTGTCCCAGGTAGACATAATCGTCCACAACTTCGAGTGTAGAGTCTCCGATCTTGATAGGAGTGGATACATGGACATTCAACTTAACCTTGGTGTTGTCCATGTGCAGTTTCGGAGACATGACGTCTCTCTGTTCCCATTTGTTATAGTATCAGGTGTAAATTATAAAGCCAATTTAATAAGGGTTTTAGTTTTCATTGCAATCGGTGCTCTCTACCAAAAGATATAAATTAAAAAGGAAGAAATTATCGTCATAACGAAAGATACATACATGCAACGACATCTATTACACCAAATTGGTACTAATAGGGGATCGGACTGACTCAAAAAAATATGATTCTGTTTAGTCCGTCAGTTAGATTATCGAAAAATATTAGATACGTGTTTTTTGTTTTAGCAAAACAATAAAAAATTACGAAGATAAAGCGCGTCAAAGATCATGGAGTGGGGTTTGAAACGTCAATTGAAGGTACAAAATGTACTATCATATGACGTCACACGAGTTTTCGAAGCACTGTATCGTCTTCATTTTTTACCCGACTGCGGCGAAACCCAAAAGGAGTGTAATTGTTTACGTGAAAAAAGAAAAAAATACGTGGTTAAATTTTTTGAAAATCTAGCTGACGAACTAATTAGTTTTTTTTTGAAGGTATTCCGTTTCCAAATATTGCCACTGAATATTGCCCCAAATTGCAACATCACCAAAAACTGCGTCTTTGCTAATAAACTGATAAAACAGGAGAGTCGTCTGGAATCGGACGCAGATGGGCCAATTCTGTTTTCCGCACAATATCGCACTAGCATGCATTAGATGCGTTGAACGGAACAGCAGCTTGCCGGACACACGCGGCAACCACGCGCTGATGGTCAGCGTTGTTGTGTTGTTCACAGGCGACTGTAGGCAGACCCTGCCAGTCATTGCGGGGGGCATACCGGTGGATGAAATAAACGCATGTCTCTCACTCAAGGCGTCGTCGCTGTGGTCCAGGATCAAAAATCTCCGCTTATGTAAACTGTATATACAACGACCACGAAGCAGGCGTCTTTGCAAATAAACTGATTCAAATAGTAGAGAATCGTCTGAAATCTGGAGGCAAATAGGAATATTCTATTTTCTAAAGAATTTTTATCCAGTGCCCACAGAGGATGAACTTATTATGCACGTTTTACCTATTCTTTAGGTTAATATAGGTAAATAAAATAAGAATAGTAATTTTTAGTGAGGGCAGGTGCTGTCATCAAGGAACGTGTGGATGATCACAATAAAACAACTTAGACAAGATTTTGCAGTTCAAAAGTATGCACATCCATAGACATGGCCACGCCTGTAATTCCGAAAGGGTGGTGTACCTAATCGTACACCGTTATTTCGCAGTGATCTTGAAGCGCCATGTAAACGGGGAAGCTTGACGTATATACATTGATGTAATATGGGCTATTGCCATCAACCGGGCACATAACGAGACTCCGTGGCCTCTACTGAGAAAACCCTTTCCTTCTATCGGGAATCAAATCCCGGACTTCATGCTCAGTAGTCGCGCAAGGCCACTCGATCAACGAGACAGACACACATTTTTCCACGTGAACGAAGTCGCGGGCATCAGCTAGTATGATATAATTATGTATTTCACACAAGACCATGTTTTCTTTTACAAGACTTGTTGAAAATAACAAGTATCAAAACTTGTTTTGTTGTAAACGCGGGGCTATATAGTAAAGTGATGGATAAAGTCATAAAATAATGTTCTATCATCTCAGGGTCACTATAAAACGTCAAACAAACATGAAAACAATCCGAAGTAAAACAAAACGCATTGAAAAGTTGTACACATCAATCTGTTTACCATATTCCCCAACGGTCACCACAATTGATGACATAAAAACGACAGCCAGTTGCCTATCGCCATCATTCTGGCGGCAGATCAAATAGCGCGTGAGTTATGCCCGGTCCACGGTCCACGGTCCGTACCATTGGCTATGAATAACAAAGTATCTTTGCTGGAATCGACATAACTCGTATAATTTACCAGCGTGGGCCAGCGTCGGCCAGCGTGGAGCAGTGCGGACCCGTCGCGGTTAAGTGAGAATCGTACGCGTAGTTTATAGTACGGTCTGCTCCCAAGTGGTCGCTCATAAAAAATGGGTTTTAGATATGACGTCTTTTTTGCTTCCATGTAAAAAATGTGTTTACTTTGCTCCCTTCGAATATTCATAACCTTGAACCTACACGAAGTTAGCGTCGAACATAAATATTATTATGTTGGGATAAATCGTTTACAATAATCTCAGAATGGAACCGTTTCCTGCAGTTGACACGTTCCATTGAGCTGGAAAGATAAGCGGTTCACGCGACGCTTCACTTCGGAGTTTTTTCATTCCTTTAGACGAAACAATTTCAGACCTTCTTGCGTAACGTTACTTTTTGTAATGACTTAGCTGGATCCCTAAGTAATTCTGTCTTGGGCAAGCAATTATGTTGAGAGGTTTTTATAATCCTGACCTTCTCTCCGTGGACGGCGGTGGGCAGTTCTCCGGCGACCACGCTGGAGGTAGATCCCGGCGAACACCAACACGTTCAGGGCCAGCAGGAAGCAGCCCGCGCCCACCGTCACACCCAGCGCCACTGTGTAACTACGACACACATACAAACACATTATTCAAGATCAACATGATAAATAAGCAGATTAGAAGTCATTAGAGATAATCCAAGAAAAATATCTTGTAACAGCTTATATAAAAGAAACACAATAACATTATTTCTGGGTCTTTTTTTCTTAAAAACCGAGAGGAAATATTGAGGGCGCTTCAGAATATCAAATTGTCCTTAAGCAAGTGAAGGGCGATGCATAAATTTGGTTACATCAACCCAAAATGTCAACTGTGCCAGAAAAATATGAATATCTCGTCGCATCTGTTTGAAATATTACTATCATTATGTCCGGAGTGACGCGCGTCCAGTTAATTCAGTCCGAAGTTCGGCGCCATCCATTACCATTATCAGCAGTATCCAGTTGTCTGGAGGAAAAAACGCTCCCCTTGAGAAATGGCTCGGCATTAAGACATTATATGCGAGACAAAAGGGACAGAATTCAGGAAGGTAAGCAGGTAAGTAAACACATTAGCGAGATTACGAGCCTCGCTACAAAACGCTCCGATCAATCTTGTTTAGAGTCAGTCCTGCCTGAGGTTCAGGTGACGCTCCGGGGCTGCGGGGCTGCGAGTTGCGACCCTCGCGCACACAATTTACATGTTATGAAAATATAACAACGTTCGTGAGAAACACTTTGTGTATTCTGATCGTTATCCTGTTCCGTCTCGTTGCTCTGTTTATCAAATTGAATGGAAACTAGCCGACAAGGTCACTGCTTAATTAAACTCAATGATAATAACAATAACAAACAGTTGCCGTATAAGCCTGAATGCTCATTATTATGCCGTTTCTAAAATGCGAGAGTATTATTCGTCTGGTCACTAGAGCAAACTTTTCCAAAACATCCGATGAAAATGGCTGCTGTTCCCCAACTTCAGCGATGATAAAAACATGTATACGAAAAGCAGAATGTCTCTGTGAAACTTTGAGAAAGTTCGAGTGTTGTTCCAAGTTTGGAGACTGAAGAAAAACTTGAGATCAGAACTAGTGAAGAGGACTTCAGAAATGGATCAACATCTTAATGACAGCGAAAACATAACAATTCAGGAGTATTACGTATGGACGGCTATACCTCGCTCGTCGTGACGAGGGACCGTTGTTCTGTGTGCCTCAGTACCTATCAAAAGATCAACGTTCTCAAGAAATTCTTTTTTCGGTATTTGTTTATCTTAATATGGGAAACCTCGTTACGTATGATTTTTGTGCAGCTTTCAGAACTCCCTCAATGGCGCTTCTTTCATTTTTTCCTATAGAAGCTTTACAGAAATACAGAATGTAGCCTCCCTAATTGGACGCGAATTTTGCGTCACATACGCATTACTTCATTATGTGTAACAGTGTGCCCCGCGGCATACGATACTGTTGATCCGTGGCACAAAAATACACGGTTATTTTTAGAGTTGACGATATTTTGAGTAAATAATTCTATTCTAAAGGTGAGCCGAATTTTTAACAATGAAAGTGTATACAAAATTCAACATTATTTATTTCTTTTGACTTTGGACTGAAGCCGTAATTTACGTCAATAAGACCTTTTATTACACCTTTTCGTTAAGTTTCTGCAACGTAGCAATAGTATTCCTATTTCAGTTAGATGTAGACAAAATGGCTTATTATATTATTTAACACATGAATATTTTCAAAGCTTTTTAAAGTATTTTTACTTACCTGTAGTACTGGGAGTCCAGGTTGGTCAAGGAGTCTTCCTTGGGCGATGGTTGTGGCGCAGGCAGCGCGGAGAGTGCGGGGCGCGGGGAGGGGGACGGCTCGCACTCCTCAACCTCAGAGGAGTCCTCGTCAGCCTCAGTACTGTCCTCTTCGTCATCCAGAGCTGATGTGGTGGTGTACAGCTCTGGGAATATTTCACCTATGAGGAGAAACGAAAGTTAAACTATTGTTTATAATCATATACAATTTACTGCAGGAACTCAGCTTCCTCTTTGTGAGCTACAGTAAGAGTTAGTAGCCGGTATAAAATTATCAAAATTTCACAAAAACCTTTTTCACTGTTTTGAAAGCTGTATGAAATCAAATGTACAAAGATCATGTTTGCTTGAGAGAACAACCACTTGTGACTAGGGCGCGGTCACCACCGACGGTACTCAAATAACGGTTTTATATTAATCACGAAGTAGGTTGTCGCTTCTTTGTCTTTCATCTGGGATGTCGTGGTAAATTGACCTCTTCGTTTTATTACACCAATTTATACCACCGTCGTCGGTGATACTTCACCTGTAATATGTCTTATTATTACTAGGCATAAGGTAGTTATTTATGTCTTAGCTTTTCTTTCTAAGAACTCGGTAATCTAAGCCAAAGTAGTCAACATACGCGTACCATTATTTCAAAAGACCCAATTACTAGGTACTAATTAGGCAAGGGCTTGATAGCTCATAATTGCTCTTCTAATTAATCCTCACGAATTTAATGAACAACCTTGTCAGTTTTTATGCCTAGGCTCAACATGTTAGGTTAGTAAACTTAGTATATTACCTAATTAAATAAAGTGCTTTCATCAGGTATCTGAAGCTCGCGTAGAATTTTAATAAGGTAACATTGTTTGAAATAAACCTCGTTTATATAGTTGTAGACGCTTTGATTTTAGGAATGTTTCTCTTAATTACGTTTTGTTTGGAGTTCTGAAATCTAAAGCCGAGTAAAATAAGACTTAAATACAGGAAATAATAATTATTAAAACTGTTTACTTTATTTTTGACAAAACGAACAAACAACGAATTTCAACAATATTGACATTAGGTTGTGTCATTCGAATCCAGTTTTGACTTTTCCATTATCTATTGTTAATAAACTGTCACATTGTCTATGCTCTCTGGATTTAAAACCAAGATCCCACAGATAACATAACTAGTTATAAATTCGTACCCATCTCACAATAAGATATCCGCATGAAATTCAATACAGTGCCAATTGAATGGTGAAGTAAACAGCCTCAGTATAGAACATATCTGAACAAGAAAGCGATCCCTGAAGTTATCAAAGGCTGGTAATGAATGGGCCAGGATGACACAATGCGGTCCCAAGTTGTGCCCACGCGCACAAAGCTCGATTGTTGGAGCCGCCGCACGATCTCTTTTGTTGCGCTAGGGATGAACTGGCCATGGGTTAGTGTTCACACTTATTGTGGCTTAGATTGATCTTGTGGGTTGAGGGGAATATCGATGATTGACTTCACGTTAAACAAATATTTATTTTGTAGCAAAAATAAATTCGATAAAAAATTAATTTCTTTGCAGCTGATTCAGCGACTGAATTACAAAATCGACAAGTCGGTTTTAGTAAAGTTCAAAAAGAAACGTGAAAGTTAAACTTCGAAATTCCCAACGAATTCTTAAGCTCCGTATAGTTAAAAAGTCCCAGCTCAATTTTCTGAGCATTTTATCCGGAATTCATTAAAGGACATCCAATCAAACTTTTTCGTTTCTTATGATATTGAAATGCAATGATTTTCGGTACGTTTGGCAGCCCTGGCCGGGCGGTACGGGGCCGAACAAAGCACCCTGCGGGAACCCGCCGCATCTCTCCACCACCGCACAGTTATCGACACTTTAACGCGCTCGTTTGCCACTCTATTCTCGCCAAGATAGTGTTTTTATTTGGACACTTTATTCTAACTAATGGTTAAGATTTAGAGCTAGACTTTTGTAAGAAAATAGTGGTTCTATTTCCAACTGGGTTGGCGGTTTTGCACTATTTTTCTTGTCTTGGAGAATGATTGAAATATCTCTCCCTGATGTGATTTAAATCTGGAATTCTAAAGGATATAACTCTAAAGCTCGTGTTTGTAAGTAGAGTCGTAAGAATTACGGATACCATTGACATATCGGTGATGATATACTGGCATGTTACAAACTCATCGCCTACCACACACACAATTCACTTTAACCGACATTTCCATTTAAAAACCATTCATTTTCTGTCATGAGTAATTACCATTTCCAAACTGTAACAAAATTCAATCTTCAAAAGGCTACAGAAACGGTGAACACGTCTCGCACTCATTCTATTCTGCTCAACACTAGACAATGTCGCTGGACACGGCGCTAATTTGCGAGCGATTGCTCAAAAACAAAAGGCGATCGGGCGCCGGGCACAACTACCCGGCCGGCCACAATGGCGGATAAATTAGCTTCAGTAGAACCGGGCAAGTGACGGCGGACGGAAATGACGCCGTGTATCGGGAAACATTGGGAGAGCTTTTGGTTAATCAAGCAGGTTAATTACTGGTTTTGTTCTACAATTCCGGCAAATGGAGAATGAATTAAAAGAACACGTGTACACATTTTCTTCAAAGCGCGTCAGTGTTGGACACACTGACGCGCTATAAAGAAAATAATTGTGCTGAGCCCTCGTGTTCCTTGGAATTTAATCAGTATAATTGGCAGCGCATAAAGCCGGGTTATAAATGTAGGCAAATAAATATGTTAACATAACCAATTTAGTGTTGTATGTAAAACGAGGGTTGAGATGTCTAACAGCGTAAAGAGGGCTCATAAAAATCTCGCAAAACGGAGTGCTCGTAAATATCCTTCAGAAAACAATTCTGCACACGCGAGCATTAAAAAACACTTCTCACACGCAACAATATACGCATTTGAAGATTGTATGCGTGTCTGTATCTGTGTCCCGGCGGCGACGACAGGAGCAGAGCAGCCAGTGAACTTGTCCGTGAGACCGTGACAAAGGCCGCATTGTACCCACAGACCGCGCCATTCTTCCCATACCGCTCATTATGGAGGAATTCCAGCCATTCGCGGGACAATTAATAACATCCCGAGTTCCCAACAGCCACCCCGAAACACTCCCTGATCGATTTATTTTCATTCTTGACACCTTCCACCATTAATCACTTCACCACCAAATATTTTGGCGACAATTTTTATTTTTATAAATTCTAGAGAGACCTCATTCGCCTAATGGCTCCGCTCCTAAGTACCGATTATACTGAGTAATGTCTGCAAAATTTTATACAAAAGAGACGCGGAGCGCTTAACAAATAGTTGCGTGTGTCTTTGTACAGAATCAAGTTCTCTCGCTTCAAGAGATTTCTAGTAAAATATCTCTCTGGCGAACCGTCGTGTCTGTTATTTAGTATTCAAAGTGTGTTGAGCTTCCAAACTTGAATCCTTTCAGTGACGTATCTTCCAATGAATATAATGTCACGCGTGTTATTAAGTTCGGCTGTTGATTCCGCTCACGCGCTCGCTATAGTGTTCCGAACATTCATAACGCTCCCCGTTGGCAGGGGAAGCGGTTAATGAGGGCGTTCCGTTTACGCGCCGCGCCAGGAAATGGCACTAATGGTTCTGGATAATAAGGCATGCTCAATTTAAGCAGCGGTAGACGTTACCAATTTGCTTTCCATTAAAGCTGCGCCTACATTGAGCCGTGATTGGCCAAATTTTGGCAGCTATTCACTACGAATAAGGAGTAGCTAAGACTTTATTCAGCGAACGTTTTCCATAATGGGCATTATGTTTTGATTTATTCATTCGGTTTGCTGGTTTTAAACACTTTCAAAGTAATTATTTACTCTGATGAATTTTAAAATACAATTGCGAGAATTTCATTCATTCCATTGCTTGTGACAAATAAACATTATATTTCTACCAAATTTATTTGTGTACAGAGTGGCTTAAAATAATATATTATATTACGTAAATGTCAACAAGAGGCGAAAAATGTTATTACGATATATTTTAATAATTATGTTCGTAGTTCATAAAATTAATGAAATCATATTTTAAAGCTGTGTCCACATTTTATCGGACCATATCAGAAAAGTAGCACAATTGTGGCAATTATAATAATATCTTCTTTGTAGAATTTAGTCTGTTGAAATGTGACGCAGTTTAATAGCTCAACTGACCTGCGAACATGTCAGGATGGATGGACCTGAACTGGTGATGGCGTGGTGCAGCGCCGGGACGGTGCAGCTGCGGGATCAGGTGCAGCCACAGCGCCATCTTGTGACCTCGGTAGTGACTCTTCACTCGGAGCTTGGTACCTGGTTGAGAAGACCACAGTTTTATTGAACTTAGGAAGTAGGCCATAATCCACCACGCCCAGAGATCCAACCACCACAGATGGTAAAACTAACTTCATTAATCTCTGTTTGATTCAAGATTATAAGAAAGTGGAGCTTAATATTATCACTTATTAATAAAACAATCTCGGAGGAAAACGAAGCCAGGAAAGTGCAATTACGTAAATCAAATTACTGCCAAAACCGAGTCCCTACCAATTAAATTCGACTTCAAACAAAGGTGTGACACGGAAAAGAGAGAGAATTGCTCCCAAGTGATTACTAAACAATCAATCGCAGTATCAGGTCACATCGAGATTGAACATCAAACAAATTAATTGACTGCCACTTATAATAAAATCAAAAGCATTGACATCTTTGCAAAAAAAGTCGTAAACAAAAGTATTTTCAATTTACTGAAACAAACTCGGAAAGCCGAAACAACTCGCGCTTCTAAACCAAACAAGCACCTTAACGAAAGGATTAAAAAAGTTGTAAACCCTTACAGAGAACGAAAGGGAAGAAAACACGCACATTCGCTGGGAAACAGATCGTAAAAATAACGAGTTCCGACACAATATGGCCGCCCAAACTTTGAATGGCGCTTTATCTGATTAACTTCGTGCCGTGCGAGATTTTATTTTCAGATCAGTTTAGATGAAAAATCCCTCTGTTATTCTGTTCGGGGTTGTTTTGTAAGCGCGCGACTTGTGACTTTCATTACAATGAATTTGATTAACCTATTTATGGAGCTGTTTTTGGCATAAGTGAGTTAAGTAGCCATCAAAATATGGAAACGTTCCCATATGACGAGGAATTCTCTGGAGTGGAATATTTGTGTTGTTTCAATGCAGGATTCGAACTACTTTTCTCGCCTCTCGTGACCCGATGTAAAGTATTGAATTCGTATTGAATAATTTAAATTACAGCTGCTGATGTCAATCTACTCAAGAAAACTTATAGAGGACGGTGTAGTATATTGGGCGTGCCACATATTATTTAATTGACGAACTTAATAATAAGGTTCACTTACCTATACTTAAATACTGTTGCGTGTTCATTTCATATCTGGGCCAGCTGGTCACATCATGGTGCCTTTCATCCACACGAGGAGTAGGGTCCCCAGTCTTAGCGAATGCAGCCAGGAGTGAGACAGCCATCTCCGCAACTGCTACGTCACCGCGCGAGTAGTTCCGAGGAGCGTACTGCATGCCTCCCACCAGGGGAAGTCCCAGGAAGTACGGCAGGGTCTCACTTGTCACACTGCCTAGACGCTGATGGGAAGGAAAAAGGTTTTAAGGCTAAATTAGTATGGAACATTAAAAGTTATGATACTGCATTAAACCTAATAATTAAAACTTGAATAAAATAGTGACCTAATTAGGACCAAACCAGCTAATTTGGCTTCCAAACAATATGTATTTCACGATAACGCGAACAGTGTGTGAATTAATAATCGCGTGGGGCAATAAATTACTGCTAAATTATTCATTTAACTTTAATATTATGATGTTAGTGAGAATGCAAATGAGCTAATATTCATCAAAGGAGGAAGTTTTGACAAATTCAGCGATCATGTAGATTGTGTCAAATTAATGACCTCGCACCTCCCTAATTCATTCACGTATTATAATGAGCCTGTCGCGAACACGGTAATTCAACCACCTACATTAATTACGATTAATTTGTTTTGATATGGAATTACGACGTAATTACTTAATCATGTATCTTTACAAAGGTAAGCTTGCATTTTGACATCCGATTTGTCGTTAACGAAGTCAAAATATACTGTGTGAATTTGAAACCACAAGCAACCAAATTGGCTGTGTATTTATTTATTTATTTATTTATTTAATACTTTATGCACACAAGAGTACAGAGGCGGACTTAATGCCACAGGGGGGTGTATATAGCCATCAATTTTGTTTGCAACTTCAAAACTACCCGGATTTAAACTATTCCAGTTTCAAACTAACCTGAGGGTAATCAGCATCCTTGCTTTGATGCGCAAAATGTGCGAAGTAAGTCCTGGCGCCTCTCCTGGCATGCAGCTGCGCGACCCTGAGCGCTGGTGCAGTGACCGCGGCGTCACTGAGAGACTCCAGTGTGGCGTCGCGGATGTTGATGGGATGCTGGATAGGCTTCTCCCAGTCCGTGTACTCGTTGCGGATGGCAGCGAAGATCTCGTTGCGGTGGAAGCGGTACACGTTGCGGACGTATGTGCGGAGGATGCGGTTCCTGGCACAGGAAACGATGCATCAGAGGAAATTTACAAGACACAAAAGCATGCGATAATCTTAGCAGATGAAAGAAAGAATAAAAGTAGTGTTTACTTATTCTACAAAATCAAAGATGTCTTTTAAGGTCCAATACAATCTTAGACAAGTTCTATGAGGATCGTGCAGATATCAGTTAGAATTATAAAAGTTATAAGACCACTGAAAAGCATCTATGAGGGAAAAAAAATAACACGCTGAAGACACATTTATAACAAAAATAAACTCCACGTAGTTTTGGAAACATTACCTATGCTCTTCTTCAAATCCGTGTCTAATATCCTCTTCACTGAAAAACTGGTAGCTCTCTGTGGTGGCCACGACCACCGCGAGGGCGCAGTCCAGGAAGGCCTCACTGGCGTGCAGTGCCCGCGTGGGGGCCTGGCCTTGCGAGGGGGTATCGCGCGAGACGGGCACTGACGGGGCCCAGCCCGCCAGGAAGCGCGCGCGGGGGGCGTCCACTGCCAGCAGGGCTGCTAGAGGACGGGCGCGGATGCACTCCACGAACCTAGGACAATATTGTGATAAAGATCTGCTGAATCGCTCCATGTAAGATACTGGTATTCAGTTGCATCCGGTAAGACTGGAAGCCGACCCCAACATACTTGGGAAAAGGCTAGGCAGATGATGACTACTGAATTTCGAAATTACAGGTGACCTGAGTAGCGCTGTTTGAGCAATTAATGAAGTCAAAGTCAAAGTCAAAGTCAAAACATTTATTGCGAACCAAGTGTACAATGTGGTGTTAGGTATATTTTGGTTAGTACTTATAACTTAGCAGCCTTTTACAAGCATTGCAATCTATTATTCGCCCGTCCTTATCATCTACTTTAGCATGCATTCAACATTACACGGAGTTACCATTTATTTTATATTAAGTAGTACAATTAAATAAAGAAATTATAGTTATGTCAAAATTAAATGTCAATGATAGTGGATATAATACAATAAGTCAGCAATGTCAATGTCATTTTTCTCAGGTACCTAGCACCATTTTTTATTTTAGGTATAAGTACAGAGTTTAATAGGACAGGGTAAATGTTATTGTTTGTATTATAGGACAGATCGCCACTTTTGTACAGTCGTTATTTTAGACTAGATTCTAAATATTCTTTAACTGAGTAGAAGCATTTTTGGATGAGAAATAGTTTTAGTCTTCTTTGGAATATTGCTTCTGATTTTTCAGTTTTAAACGTGTTGGGTAGCTTATTATATATTTTTATTGCCATATAATGTGGGCTATCGCTTAACATTTTGATTCTTGAGGGTGGAGCGCATAGCCTCTTTTTATGGCGAGTGTTGACGTTGTGTGTATCTTCAACTTTAGTGAAATTGTTGATATTTTTGAAAACAAATACGCAAATGTCAAGTATGTATATAGATGGCAGAGTTAGAATCTGATACTTTATGAAGTGTGGTTTGCAGGATTCCGTATTATCTATTTGAGCTAAAATTCTTATACACTTCTTTTGCATAATGAATAGGTCCTCTGCGTTAACACTATTTCCCCATAACATTACGCCATATCGTAGCCATGAGTATGCGTATGCGTAGTAAGCAGCCATAGCTGTTTGTGTGTTTGTACTTTGTTTAATTTGAAACATGGCATACGTGAATCTCGATAGTTTTGTTTTAACAAGTTCTATATGTGACTTCCAGTTAATATGAGTATCAATGTTTATGCCAAGTAGGCTAAATGTATTGACTTCTTCTATTTCCTTATTTCTGAAGGTCGTTTTTAGGTTAAGAGGTGGTTTTTTGTACGATCTAAATTGTATCAGCTTTGTTTTGTCACTATTTATTTCCAAGTTGTGAATCTGAAGCCAAGTATCAACAGTTTGGAGCACATCTTGTATTTGAAGACTAGGGTTATTCACGTTTACACATTTAATTAATATAGAAATATCGTCTGCAAATAGTACTGGTAAAGCGTTTTCTTTATCTAATATTTTGGGAAGGTCATTAATGTAAATTAGAAATAGTGGGCATCCTAACACACTTCCCTGTGGGATTGAGCAAGTAATTTGTCTTTCTTGTGATCTAATAGTTTTGATTTCATTTTTATTAAGGTCGTAATTTTCAATTTGTACTATTTGTGTCCTATTATGTAAATATGATTTAAACCACGAATAAGCAGGTCCTCGTACGCCGCAACCATTTAGTTTAGTGAGTAAGATGTCATAAAGTACCTTGTCATATGCTTTTGTCATGTCTAGTAGTAGCCCAATTACATGTTGTTTGTCGTTTATATGTTGTAGCGCTTGTTGAACATATTTATATACTGCCAATGTTGTTGATCTGCATTTTCTGAATCCATTTTGTGCGTCGTCAAGAATATTAAACTTTTCTAAGAATGTATATAGCTGATTGCACATAGCTTTTTCAAATATTTTAGAAAATGTTGGTAGCAGTGCTATGGGTCTATAGTTGCTTGGTATATGCTTGTCACCTTTTTTATGTACTGGTTTTACTAGAGCTACTTTAAGTGCGTCTGGAAATTGACCGTCTTGGAAGCTTTGATTGATTAAGAACATGAGAGGAATGGAAAGTTCTATTGCACATTGCTTTAATAAAATTGGTGGAATGTCATCAATACCGCAGCTGTGTTTATTTTTAGTTGACCTTATTATATTTACTATTTCTTTTTGATCTACCGGGCGTACATACATTGAACAAGTAAATGAATGCAGATCAAAAGATCTGAATGCAATTAAATATCATCACAAAACTTTTTCTTCTTACCGAATGCAACTGAATACGTATTTAACATGTATTTTTTTCAGTTAGATTCGCACAACTTTAACAAGAAATCTTACCAGTTCTCGTCATTGCTGGTCTCTGGGGTGCACCGCAGCGCCTGCGCTGTGTGTTCCCTTGACAGCGCTGCGTCGGGTGCGAGGGCTGTGGGACTTAGTGCTGAGCCGCTCAGCAGCAGCACGCGGGAGACCAGACCTGGTGGAAGTAATGGGTGGTGGAAACTGCTGCAGGAAGTAACATTGAGGGATAATATAATATTACAAGGTTTGCGAGTGTGGAATATGCGTATTGACTTCTAACGAATATGAATGTCTAAACAAACATGTTTTTGGATTTTCAGCGCTCGGATCAGCAAGATATTCTAATAGGATCTTTGAACAGAACAGTAGTCTTTATATTTCTTTTCCAAGAGCGGGAGGAGTTATTTTATGATTTCCCAATCATCAAATGCCTCCTCTCGCTCTGAGCAGAGCAGAGGGAGAGTCAGACTTCTACTTAGTTAAAACCACCCATGTTCCTTCTTAGCTCTTTGTGTCCGAAGCCGCGGTATCTCTTTCAAACAACACGCAGCCCCGGACAATTATAGACTTCTAAATGTAGTCCTGGATTGATTTATTCACACAAAACAAAAAAAAATCGTATTAATTCAGTCCATAACAGCGACATATACATAATCGAAAACAAGCCCAATGGAAACTCATAATACCTTTAAGCCACAGATAGATGTGGTATTATTGAACAGTCTCTGTTTTCAATTTTATATGTATTGCTAGTTGATAGAGATAGATTGCTTTTCCCAATCACAATGTCAAAACTCTGATATTTTCGTGCATTTTTCTCTTTGATTTAAAATTGATACGTGACACTGCGTCATACAATATCCTGTGAAACGATCGCTTTGGGAATATTTCAGTGTGGCGCGGCGCAATCAGTCCCGGCTATAAAAAGATAGCTATTTCTCAGGTGAAGTCTAGACTTCATAATATGTAAGAAAATATGTTTTCTTCCAACTATGCTTTAATTTCATCATAATCACACTAAAAACTCAGCACAAAGCGAGTCTTTAGTGCTCTAGAGCAATAAAAATGTATGAAATTTCATTATTGCACAGTTTATTTTTTTTAATCGCACCGATGCCAATCTCAATGGATTAGCTCTATTCAGCCAGCCGATATCAATACTTTTTTTTTACATAAGTATTATTCGTTTCTATCCTACTACTTGTTCCAAATTTAAAAAATGATTGTTGCTAACTCTGCCCACCATACACTAAAGTGCAGTAACAGCAAAATCACGATTTCGAGTAAAACGCATTTAAAGTTAAGAATTGATTTTAAAAAATCAACAGAATGTATAAGCAAAAAAATTTGAATGCAGAAAGGTTGTAAAGGCATAGGTTCACACGTTAAAGCAATAAAAAAAAATATATCTTAATAACTGAATTTATTATGGCCATTTATTCTTTTTGGTGCCTATTACTGCATAGCCTTTTTTGTAAAAAATACCATTTTAAACTTAGTAAAATGCAGCAAAAAGCCCTATTACTGCGTTTGGATCAGTTATTTTGTCAAGAAACCCAACTAACATGCAGTAAGGTCAAAAAAATACTGCATTTTAGTTAGTTTTTTAAGAAAAAAGTGTTCAATTTACTAGTGCAGTAAGAAAAATAGCTAGTTCACATTTTAAAGACCGTTTATTTCTTATTATTTAATCACAATAATTCAACTCACTTATGTAAAATTTACATATCAAAAATAAAAATAAACATCTAATTAATAAAGGACCCTGCGCAGAATGCACAACCTCCTTTGACAGTTTTCTCTTAATATTTTCATTAACTGCACTTTAGCTAGGAATAATCATATCTGTGTCATTATGCTATCCAAACTAATCTGCAGTAATGCTGTATTTTACTGCGTGTTAGTCAGTTTATAATGATAAAAGAATGTTAAGTATTCACAACTAAAATGCGACAAGCTTTGATTTTACTGCATTTTAGTTGGGAGTTCGTGACAATAAATTGTATTTTCTTAATTTGCAGTAAAAATAGCTTGTATGGCGGTAAATTTTACTGCGTATTAATTTTTTTTTTAATTTTTTTCCAGAAATATAAAACTATCTAAAGAACTGTAAAATTATATTGCTTACTGCATTTTAGTTAGGAAACCTTAAAATTTAATCTGCAGTATAATTTATACTGTATTTTAGTTGGGAAATCACGCCAAATTGTTAATTTTTTTCGTTTGCAGTAAGTGAAAACTGTTAAATAAAAACCATTCTAATAGTCTTAGAAATAGGTAAGTTAATTCAATAGAAAGCTTAAGAAACCCGCTTTCAGAATCACTAATAAAACGAAAAATCACAAAAGGGCTGTTACTGCTCTTTAGTCTCTGGTGGGCAGAACTAGTTATTAAAAAATGAAAGAAATTTAAAAAAGTAATTTGGCGGGAACTTTTGGGGAACTTTGTTAATTTTGCTTGACAATATTTTTGGAAACGATAAAGTGTGATACTATCTGATTTTGAGTGCTTCGGCTTCGAATTAAAATGGAATCATTTAGCGACACATTAACTCCGGAAAACATTCTAAATGAAGACGACAGTGTTAAGTATAGAAAATCTTTTAACTGTTTGATATGAGTTTCTTTTATCTACTATTCCTTTATGTAATAGTTGAAAGAAAAGTAGATTATGCACCTCGCCTTAAGTAATTTATATTGCCCTCGTGCCTGTTAGATTAGAGCCCTCGCTAACGCTCAGGCTCTAAATCAGGCACTCGGTGCAATAATAAATTACTTTGTGCTCGATGCAATAATCTACTATTGTAAGAGTAACTTAACTCGTTTTTAGTTCGAACCCAAGTTTATTCAATATTCAGGGCTGTTAAAAAGTGTTTTTTTCCAGCTTTTAGCATTAAAAAAGGAAAAAGGGCCCGATAAAGAATTGACGCTTTTCCTTAACCTTTTTTCAGTTCAACAAGTCAAGCAGATAAAGTATCGAAATGTCTATTGTGTTACATGAAATAGTATTTCTTCAACTCTATACAATTTAGTAAAAATGTTTGTACACAAAACACAGCTAATAAGTATACATCACGCACACTAGCTAACGAGTTTACACTTTACATGTGTGAAATAGTTATGCCACACAAACACTGAGTAAAGCAAGCGAGCTCTGTCTTTATTAGTGTGCGTGCGGCACATCAATAATACCATATACCAATAATTATATAGTAATCATTCATTTGTCACTGAATCAGATATAATATTTCGCTAGTGCAACTATAGCAATCTTGGCACAATAGTTAACACCTTTGGTTAACGAACGAGGAGTCGTAAGATCAAACCACGGGTGCTGCTTTTCTTTTTGTAATCATTATTTTGTTAAAACATTATTTAAGGTAGAATCTTTAACGATTCAATCCCGTTTATGGATGAGTTATGAAGTTTGCAACGTTTGAGAACTACGACACTCTCAGTCCATTTTATTTCGGCTGCTTAAAAACTAACTACCGACAATTTAAAAATAAAATTGTTTTCAAACACCTTCATTTATAAAAAAATTGCAGTCTTAGTGGTCAATCTACGATTATTTGCATTACTTAGTTTATTGATAACACAGAATTACTCTAGATATACTCGTTTGTAATTTATTTCTGTGGATCCAAACATGCATCATTAAACAACGTTAAAAAGGCAGAAATCGTTCTTTTGCATGAGCAAACCATATTTATTAGTGAAATTGCAAGGCGCTTAATGATATCGGTAAGTAACAGATACTATAACTTTTATGTTTACGTAGGAATTAATAAAATTAACGTAACTTTACTGCATTAACATTGTTATAATAACCCATTTTTGTTTGCTAATGTATATTTAAACCATATCTAAAAGTATTTTAACTTGTAGTGTATCTATGCATATGATTATTGAAAATAAATAATATTAATTTGGTGTATATAGAAGTGTGTGTGAGTGAGTGTTTATATATGGTATATATAGTTACATATAAACCAAATTAATATTATTTCATCATTTAATAGATAGGTATACATTAAGTTAACTAAAGTGCATTAACCATTGTTATAATAGCCCATTTTGTTTGCTAATAGAGGTATATAATATAGTTTAAGGTATATAATAGGTATATATTTAAAAGTATTTTATATAATTATTGTATACTAGCTGATGCCCGCGACTTCGTTCACGTTGAAAAATGTGTGTCTGTCTTGTTGATCCAGTAGCCCTAAGCGCGACTACTGAGCATGAAGTCCGGAATTTGATTCCCGATACGGGCAAAGGGTCAGTAGAGGCAACGGAGTCTCGTTATGTGCCCGGTTGATGGCAATAGCCCATAGTACATCAAAACGTCAAGCGTCCCCATTTACATGGCGCTTCAAGATCACTGCGAAATATCGGTGTACGATTAGGTACACCACTACCTAACCCTTTCGGAATTACAGGCGTGATCATGTGTATAGATGTGCATAATTAAGTACTTTTGAACTGCCAAATCTTGTCTAAGTTATTTTATTGTGATCATCATCCACACGTTCCTTGGTGACAGCACCTGCCTCCCTAAAAACCACTATTCTTATTTTATTTACCTATACATGAACCTCAAAAATAGGTAAAACGTGCATAATAAGTTCATCCTCTGTTGGCTGAAAAAAATCTTTAGAAAATAGAATATTCCCATCTGCCTCCAGATTCCTGACGATTCTCTCCTATTTGAATCAGTTTATTTGCTAAGACGCCTGCTTCGTGGTCGTTGTACAGTTAACATAAGACGCAGATTTTTTGATCCTGGACCTCAGCGACGACGCTTTGAGACATGTTTATTTCATCCACCGGTGTGTCCCCTGCAATGACTGGCAGGGTCTGACTACAGTCGCCTGTGATCAACACAACAACGCTGTCCTGCAAGCTGCGGTTCAACGCCTCTAATGCATGCTTGTGCGATATTGTGCACTCGTCCCATATTAGTACTGTTGGCACTGGAGGGAAAAAATATTCGGAAAATAGAATTGGCCCATCTGCGTCCGATTCCAGACTTATCTCTCCTGTTTTCAGTTTATTTGCAAAGACGCAGTTTTTGGTGATGTTGCAATTTAGGGCAAGATTCAGCGGCAATTTGGAAACGGAATGTGCAACTATTGTGTAGTCGGGCTATTGTAAAACAAAGTTGCAGCAATGCCCGAGGAACCCACAGCCACACAGCTATATGACGGCACGGTTGGCGAAGTGGCATGGCTGGGCGATTGATTGTGGCGCTGCTTGTCTTATTTTACTTTCGTTTTATTTTCGTACTGTGTGTTAGGTTTGGATGTGAAAAAGTAATTTATTGCGTTTAAGATTTTAATTTAATTAATTTTTGTAACAATTATTTATTACAATCTACTAAATGTGTTGGCAACACCAAGAAACATAGGGTTTGGTGAAAAATTGTCTATGGAAGATGGCGGGCTTTTGATTTTAATACGTAATCGTTGAATTATTGTACTCGTAAAGATCTTGGCTAAAATAATATATTATTCATTGTTATAGTACTTGTTTAAAACCAGAATATTTTATATAATAATAGAATAAACGCTCATACTGAAGTGCAGCAGTTTTCTTACAATTCAGAAGTGGTAAGTACACGCCTATGTTTATTATATGATTTGTTTTTATTGCACGTCTTGTATCCTGGTGATAATAAATTACGATTTCATTAGAGTTGTATCAATCAAGTACTTTAAAAATTACATGATTTGAATATAATTAAATAGACCAGAACAAGAAAATTGTGTACGTTTGCGGTGCTGAATGAGTCGCGCACAACTTTATTGTTAGCTTGAATGAAAGTGACGAATAACCAAAAATGATTGTTTATGTACAACTTTTAACTACCACGTGACTAATGTTACATGAAATGCTATTTTTGAACGAATTTTTGTATATCCCTTGATACTTATCCCTTGTACGGGGTGGCTAAAAGGGGGGAATGTTTTTCTTATTTTTGATCTCAGAGATATTTTTGAAATACTCAACATCACTTTTTTATATTATTTATGATGTTGTTGGTCGTCTTTTTCAAACGTAGTTTTATTTCTGTTTTCGGTTCTGAACCATGCCACGCGATCGAGCTATTGCTCGTTCGCCCTACCCTACCGATCCCGGCCTACATCGCGGCGCTTGTCGACGGTCCAACACGCCATGCAGCCGAGGCGCGATCGACGGCGCATGACAACTGCAGTGCTGGGCGAGGCAGGCACGGGCGCCTTCGAAGTCGAAGTCGCCATGCAGCTGAAGCCAGACCGAGAGCGGGTAGCGGTGGGTGCGAGGAGACTCCGAAGTGGAAGTCGCGATCGCAGTCTTCGCCGGAGCCCTACTTCGTTGAGTCTACGCGAGAAAGAGCTAGAACAACAACGGGAGCGCCTCAACGCTTTGGAAAACGAGGTGAACAGAGCACGTAATTGTTTATCGTCAAAGCGCCTTCATAGTCCATGTTCTCGTGAATCTTCCGTACATCGCGAAGACTATGCTAAGTCAAGTCGTCATCGTACAAATAATCGCAACAACTATGATAATGTTTCTAATAATGTGGAACAATCTGTGAGATCAAGTAGCGTTTCTTGTAGTATTAAAGATATAGCTCATTTGTTCATCATCATCATCAGCCTATAATTGTTCCCACTGCAGGGACTCAGGCCTCCTCTCTCTCTTAGCTCATTTGTTAAGTTCTATTAGACAACTGGCGTCCCAGCCATCAACAACTACACCGATGTACCGTAGTATTTTGATTCTAAGAATATTTTAGCAGAGTTAAACCCTTCATTGAAAAACCAACGCATTAACGTATGGCTTAATTAAGAAAGTTAACGAGTGCGTTTCTGTTTATGGATGGGACGAGAACACAACCATTCATCACGCTATGCAAAAACTTCAGGGATTGGCCAAAACTTGGTACGAAAGTTTGAATTCTATTTTGTTTACGTGGCCTGAGTGGCAATAACATTCTAAGTGCATTCCCATTCGAACAAAATTATGGCCAAACCGCCAAACCCTAGAAGAAATGCTGAAGCGAAGAAGTAGATACAACGAACCCATTGAAAACTATATTTATGATGAATTGGCTCTCTTAAATCAGTGTAACATTTTCGATAAACGCGCGGTTGACTGTATTATTTACGGTATTGGTGATAAGTCACTAAAATCTGTGGCTTTGGCATTAAAGTGCAGTCATCCCGATCAATTATTGCAGTATCTGATGAGCAGCAAAGATCATAATGTAGACGAACGCGTTGCTAATTTTCGATTCAGATCAGGGAATTATTCAGACTTAGTAGATGCTAAGCCAACAACCAAAACGAATGGTTCTTCAACTTTTCATTGTTTTAATTGCAAAGAAAAGGGACATATTTACTCCAATTGTCCAAAACCTCTTGTAACGTGTGCTGAGTGTAATAAAGTTGGTCATAGTGCTGATAAATGTTATTCTCATTCTGACAAGGCAAAACTACTAAGCCAAGCAAACTTTGCTTATTTCAGCATCTAAACCAAATTTTAAAATTCATTTAAACAATAAAAATTAATGGTCAGAATGTGAAATCTTTAATAAATTTTGATAGCGTAGTATCTGATTACCGAGTCTCTTGGAGTGAAACTAGGACTTCAGAATGATCGCGTACAAACTGTTTTGAAAAAGGTTTTGGTAACAAATTAGTACAATAACCGATAGGAAAAGTTAACGTTAAACTTTCTGTAGATGAGGTGCTCGCTAAAATTACTTGCCGTGTGGTGAGCGACAAATACTTGGATATTATACCTGTTTTAGTTCGTCAACTGCCTCGTTGGTCTAGTGGTCGTAAGCGCGACTGCTGTGCATGAGGTCCTAGGTTCGATTCCCGGGTCGGACAAAAAGTGCTTTTGGGTTTTTCATTAGAAATTTCCCAGTAGTAGCCCGGAGTTTGGAAGTTGGTGGTATAGTACCCCCGTGCCTCGGAAAACACGTTAAGCCGTTGGTCCTGCGCCTGATCTCTCTCTGGTCGTGTCGGATTGCCGTCCCTGAGGACTATGAGAGGAAAAGGAACAGAGAGTGCACCTGTGCCTGTGCACACACTTGTGCACTATAATATCTCTCGCGCAGTTGGATAATCTGCTAAGATTGGCCGCCGTGACCGAAAAACGGTCAGGAGGACTATTATTAGTTCGTCAAAATTTCACAGAAATGCCTCACGTTGTTGTAAATAAGACTACCGCAGAATTACAATACAATGCATGAACGTTGATGTCAAAAATAAAATGCAATTTTCATAAAAACAAAGAGGTAATATAATGTGGTCTAAGTTAGTGTGACAACACGGAACAGAAAGAACAGCTGTTTTTGTGTTCTGTGCCCGACAACGTGATGTTATATAGAATAGCTTCGGTAAAAGTTTCAGTAGAGCCTCTTTGCGTGTGTAAATTATGTTAGATGGCAAGATGTAAGGTAAGCCGCATCAGCATTGTGTAGTGGCTGGTGGATTAATACTTAGTCGAACGGTTGTCGATTTATGGCCTCTTAGCTTATCATTTTCTTTACCCTTTGTGTCAAACCTAAGTCAATAGCAATATCGTTAATGGGAACAATAGTCGTTAAGATTGTGAATCGAGTCCTTGTACCAGATGCGTCTGTCTCTTCAAAACTCGAGATCCCTAATAGTCGTGATATTAGCCAGATTCGAGTAGGAGAGTTTATTAACTAATTCTGACAGGGCAAGGCTATTCGATCTATTGCTGTTTGTTACTGTCAATGTTAGTTAGTGTCGTAGACCTATACTGGAAATGTATGACTTCTTTGCTGAAACCGAACTGAATAATGACACTAGCTTTGTTAGGTTCTGTGGAATTCTTTTCACAGAAAGTCGTTCAATCTCGTGACTTTTTATAGCTGAAAAACTTTAATTTAACGTAAACTTAATTTTGTAATAAAACAGCAAATGCAAAAATAAAAATAAAGTACTCTGTAGGTCTATAACGCGTAGATGCGTCGCTTGATAATGATTGATATGAATCAGACCCAATACTCTGATTAAGTACGACAAAGAATAAACGTAGGTAATAGGGTAGTAGCCGCTAATCGAATGTTACCATGGGTTCATGTAGCTGCTTTAGAGCTTCACGAAAGTAGAATGAAGGAGATGATGATGAAACTGATAGTAATTGTTAAGTTTCTAGTGATTAATTCCGTAGTTTAGTAGGTACATTTTACCGAAGGATTCTTATTGTATTAACATGATTTTCGTAAAATATGGTCGTAAATTATTTAAAATGCACTATAAGTTGTTGAAAGTGAGTAGTGTTATTTTTAAGAATGGTTTTATACATAGAGAATTCCAAAAGTTGGAAAGTTAGGGACTCCATGAAAATGTTGGAGAACTCCAAAAGTTGGAGACGCAAGAGAGAATTCCAAAAGTTGGAATGTTAGGGACTCCATGCAAATGTTGGAGAACTCCAAAAGTTGGAGACGCAAGAGAGAATTCTAAAAGTTGGAATGTTAGGGACTCCATGCAAATGTTGGAGAACTCCAAAAGTTGGAGACGCAAGAGAGAATTCCAAAAGTTGGAATGTTAGGGACTCCATGCAAATGTTGGAGAACTCCAAAAGTTGGAGACGCAAGAGAGAATTCCAAAAGTTGTAATTTTAGGGACTCCATGCAAAAGTTGGAGAACTCCAAAAGTTGGAGACGCAAGGGGAAATTCCAAAAGTTGGAATGTTAGGGACTCCAAAAGTTGGAATGTTAGGGACTCCAAAAGTTGGAGAACTCCAAAAGTTGGAGACGCAAGGGGGAATTCCAAAAGTTGGAATGTTAGGAACTCCAAAAGTTTGAGACGCAAGGGGGAATTCCAAAAGTTGTAATGTTAGGGACTCCAAAAGTTGGAGACGTAAGGGGAATTCCAAAATTTGGAAGACTGGAAAGTGTGGGGACTCCAAAATGTAAGTTAGTTACTAAGAGAGAGATAATAGAGTTATTTTTTTTTTCTTTACTCATTTGATTTATATAAGTTTTTTATATGTATTTCGATAACATCTTTATTGTGTAGTTATTGTTGCTTGTAGCTTAATTATTACAATAATGTACTGAACCGAGTGTTAGGTATTGTATTTTCTTGAGAGCGTGTATGAGGACATACACGTTGTCAGGATGGACGAGTGTTAGGTTTGGATGTGAAAAAGTAATTTATTGCGTTTAAGATTTTAATTTAATTAATTTTTGTAACAATTATTTATTACAATCTACTAAATGTGTTGGCAACACCAAGAAACATAGGGTTTGGTGAAAAATTGTCTATGGAAGATGGCGGGCTTTTGATTTTAATACGTAATCGTTGAATTATTGTACTCGTAAAGATCTTGGCTAAAATAATATATTATTCATTGTTATAGTACTTGTTTAAAACCAGAATATTTTATATAATAATAGAATAAACGCTCATACTGAAGTGCAGCAGTTTTCTTACATGTGTGTATTCGTAAATTTTTTATTCAGAAAATACAAAATTTGATTCGTCAAATGTACAACGCCATCTATTGAAGACGAAGTCAAAATTTAATGCATAGAAAGCGAACACACTTTAAGGTTTATATTATAGGCTATGTCGATTCTCAAAGCAGTGTCATTTAGACTATTTAAGAGTACCTTAGCTATCATAACTTTTTGAAAAAATAGATTTAAAAGTTATCTTGTGAACACATTTATTAATTAGTACCAATTTGATGTAATAGATGTCGTTGCATGTATGTATCTTTCGTTATTATGACGATAAGGTCTTCTTTTTTAATCAATCAATGCTCGATGACCTCTGTGGAGCTTCCGAAATAGTGGGTCTTAAAATGAACATGGACAAAACCAAGGTTACGTTGAATGTCCATGTATCACCTAACTCTTATCAAGATCGGAGACACTACACTTGAAGTTGTGGACGATTATGTCTACCTGGGACAAACGGTCCAGTTCGAGAAAGAGGTCAATCGACGAATCCTACTCGGCTGGGCAGCGTTCGGGAAGTTGCGCGGTATCTTCTCATCCAACTTACCACAGTGTCTCAAGACGAAAGTCTATGATCAGTGTGTTGTGTGCTGCCAGTGATTAGATAGGGACCGAAAAGTGGTCGCTCACAATGGGCCTCATCAGAAATCTCAAAGTCACCCAAAGGGCAATGGAGAGAGCTATGCTCGGAGTTTACTTGCGTGATCGAATCAGAAATGAAGATATCCGTATGAGAATCAAGGTTACCGACGTAGCCCGACGATTCGCCAGACTTCAGTGGCAATGGGCACATTGCTCGGAGAACGGATGGCCGATAGGCCGAAAAGTTGTGGAGTGGCGACCGCGAACCGGAAGACGTTGCGTTGGAAGGCCTCCCGACAGACTACAGACAAAAATTTCTAAAACACGCCAATTGAAAACATTTTTTTTTTAAATAATATGTTTAATGTACAGAAAATCCACGTCTACACATTTATTATTATGTATTTAGATTTATTATCACTTTTTGTTGTTTTTATAATTATTTTAAAATCCTAAAGCATCAAAATAAAAACAAATACCAAAAAAATACAAAACGTGAAAACCGATTGGGGATGGAACTCGCGAACATGTTTAAACAGTTTTGGAAATCTTACACATTATAAAAAACACAAAAAGAAGGCACTGACTGAGATTTGAACTTGCATACCTTTATTTACAGGTACGTCGCCGAACCGTTAGGCTACTTACACCTGTGTCAAATGATTCAAAATAATCGTTCTATTGATATAAATATTATGACAGATATCGGCTGTCAAACAGTTGAGGAAAATGCACATAATGCAATATTGCTCACCTTCTTAACTTATTATAGCGACATTATATAGCCCATGTGTTATTCCAGACTATAATCTATCTCTGTGCCAAATTTCATTCAGATCCATTGAGCCGTTCTGGCGTGATAGAGTAACAAACATCCATCCTCACAAACTTTCGCATTTATAATATTAGTAGGATAAATAACATTAATTATATATACCTATATGAAAGCATAATTTTATTTTTTAAGTATACATAAATATTACTATTTACTTTAAAATAACTATTATCATAGGTATTTTAGTAGAAGTAGGTATTTTAAATACTGTTTTGTTTTATATTCACAGAGAAGAACCGAGCAATTATGGGTCCACCGTTATGCGGATTCTGGAGACGTGGAAAATCTTCGACGTGGGCCAAAATCAAAAGCGAATTCATCAGCTCGACACCGTGGCAAAGCACAAAGCTAGTTCATTCAGATTGCCAACACGCGTCACAGCTACAGCACACAATGTGTGCTTACAAACGGTGAGAAATCACCTGCGTTCTGCTGGTTCACGCTGCAGCAAGCCAGCGCGGAAGATTTTACTGTCCACTGCGCATCGACGACGCCGACTACAGTTCACTAGGTCATAATTATTTTAATTTTGATTGGAAGAACAATGTGGTGATTTGTAGCGACGAAAAAACTTTTAAGTTGAATAAGGATGGGCGTGAAATATTATGGAGAAAAGGTGGTGAAAGATAATTATAATGAATGTAAATAACTAAATTAGTAGAATTTATTTTAAATATTAAACGATTGTGAACCTTATCGTTACATACATAATGTTCATGTTTGTGTGAACAAATGTAAAACTTAGCATTATTTTTATTTGTTATATAATTATACAACTTGCTGTATTCCTCTGTTTTAAACAACAATTCGTATTGTTAAAAGTCTGGTGAAGTGATGTTATTGTTATGCAGATAGAAGTTGCCATAATTTCTTACTATCTAACATGTTGATTCACTTCCCAGCTAATTTTACTTTCGATTCAATTTAGATACCACCCTACTTCAATAAATTATTTACGTCCATCCATAAGCAACAAATAAATTGTCTAACTAATAAATAAAAATAAAACAAATTATTTTATTGTTTTTATTTAATTACCTTTCTACTTTTTTGTTGTGATTTTATTGGTCACAAACTTAATTTTATAAAACAAAAAGTAAAAAAAAGGTAAAAAACAGTAAAACTGAATTCCTCAGTGGGAATCGAACTCACGACACCGAGCGTAGACTAATAACTATGTCAAGCGCTTACACCACTCTGCCACGGATGTTCTACTAGTCATATCTAAAATATTGGATCATATTCCTTCACTGTCAGCCCGTTTCTTGAATTTTTACCCGTGTATGTTTAATACGTATACCCACACAATATTAATAAAAGTTACCGATGAGTGCGTGATGTAAAGTCGGCCTGCGGTAGGCCAGTTTTGACTTATACGCACATAACGCACACTATTAGAAACATAGTTCACTCGTTTTACTTACTGTGTGTGCGTATAACTATGACTTCACTCACACATTGCAAATGTATACTTATTAACTGGTTCAACTGTACCTAACAAAAAATACCCACACACAATCATGTCCAAAGCTGTATTGTGGAGCCTAGTGCTAAAGTTATTGAAAAAATGAATGAATATTTCAAATTATAATTTGAGATTTGATAAATTAATTAATCATAAAGACTGCCTCATTGGTGTAGTGGTCGCAAGCGCGACTGTTGAGCACAGTTGGTACTGATTCAATTCCCAGGTCGGGCAAACTGTCGTTGGGTTTTTCCAACAGATTTTTTCAGTAGCGGCCACGGAGTTTGAATTTGTGCCCGTTTGAAGCCAATAAGCTCGCCCCCTATTACATGTGGGTACTATTAGATACACGTCTACCAAACCTTTCGGATAAAAATCCAACTCCCTCACCTTTACTGTCGGGCAGCATAAGCAGTGCATTGACAAGCGCAGCCCCGGCCGCGTGTCCCGCCAGCGTGACGCGGCGCAGGTCCCCGCCGAACGCGGCAACATTGCGGCGCACCCAGCCCAGCGCGGCGGCCACGTCCAGCACCGCCGCGCCGCCAGCCGCCGCCACCGGCGTGGACCGCACGCCCGGAGTTAAATAACCTACGAGATAAATGGGACCATAGGACAAGTTATAGGTGCACAGCTTGTCGTTCGCAATCAACGTTGCTGCGTAGCAGTCTACGGCGTAGCACCTACGGCGTAGCACCTACGGCGTAGCACCTACGGCGTAGCAGTCTACGGCATAGTTGGATACGAGCTACGAATGGTATGCTACCGTTTGCCAGCGTCAACCCATTACCGTGCGACAGTCTCCCATTTTTCCATAACTTTCAGTTTTTTCTAGAACCGTTCAATAAATCAGTCTTCGCGCGAACTCGGTAACGTTCGGGTGCAGAAAAAATGTCTTCCGTAAAGATAAAGTGTATAGTGTGTAACATCGTTATAAACGAGTTATTGTGTTTTGTGCAGAACAAAATAGACATAATGGACGAAGATGGTTTATTAAGGTTGTGTGTAAGCTCATATACGACCGAAGAAATTACTACTGCGAAGGATTTGTTGTTTGAATCCGTTGCTACGAGTACCCGCAACATTTCACGACGTAAAAACCGTGAACAAAAAGACGTTGAAGATATTATTTGCGTGTTTAAGAGTACAGATCCTGATAAAACCCCTATCTTTGTTGCAAGGGAATTAGAGAAATTACCCCCAGTGTCCTTCGATCACATCGACGTCACGGCCTTACTAAAGGATATTGTCGTATTAAAGTCAGAGATTAAAACTTAAAAGAATCTTGTGCTACGGTCGACCAACTAAACGGAGTGAAAGACGAAATAAACGACATGAAATTTGCATCTTTGGTAGGTGTTGAACGCACTGGCACCGCAAACGTAAACATAAAAATACGAGGGGCTTACCTACTGGATAGCGGTCGAGACAGTGGTCCAATCGGTTTGCTAAATCTCTCAAACCGTAATAGCGTTAAGAGTTCACCTGAGCAAAACGATGGAACATTTACCGATATGGTGAATTGGCGAACCCCATTGTCCTTGCAGAAAATAAACAAAGGTGGTCATCGTAATAAAACATCCGTATGCAGTGCAACGCATCACACAACCGCTGTCACCGCCGTCACTCCAGCTGTGTGCGAGCCCCGGGCGCCCCGGCCGCAGGCGAGTGGTGGGAGCGGAGCGCTCAGCTGTTCGCCGATACATGACGCGAGCCCTACGTTGTCAAACCGGTTTGCTAAGGAGATTGGAACAAAATCGTCGCCGGCGGCTTGTAAAAATGTCTTGTTGGATGTAAACAAGGCAAAAACATTAGCGGAAATAACGCGAGATGGTGAATGGAAGTCTCAGAATCCTAAAAATGAGTGGATTTTAGTGCAAGAGAAAAGACTCAAAAATAAACACTCAGAGTCACAGTTAGTTAGAGGTAAGGCTGTCTGCTTGCCTGGAAATAAGTTTAAGTCTGCGAGTGTGACGGTACCTCTGTTTCTTTCTAACGTGCACAAAGAGACATCAGAAAATGATATCGCAGAGTACGTGCTCAAAAAATTACAAGAAAAAGTCGTTTTACAGAAAATAAAAATGAAGGTACAAAAAGACTATAATGCATTTAAAATAATGGTTCCAAGTGCTAAGCTAGACATGTTTTTGAATGAGGGATTATGGCCGGCCGATATTACATGCAGACGCTTCAGACCTTATAGAAATCCTCAGTCTGATGGCGTTGAAGAATCCAGAAAACCATCTAAATAAATATGAATAATGTATCTCTCATTACATACAACTGCAAAAACGTCAAGCGATCTATTGAGGGAATAAGACAGCTTTGCAGTCATGCGGACATTATTGCGTTGCAAGAGACGTGGTTACAGCCTGAGGAGCTACCGTATCTGTCCAGCGTGCACGAGGGCTTCGGGAGCACGGGTACGTCGGCTATGGACACGGCTGCCGGCATCATCAGAGGTCGTCCCTTCGGCGGAGTTGCGCTATTGTGGCGTAAGGCGCTATTCCCGTGCGTCTCAGTGATTGCGTGTCCTAATCCGCGTATTGCGGCAATTCGTGTTACGACAAACGATAGGCCAGTGCTAGTCGTGAGTGTTTACATGCCTACTGATAGTATAGAAAATGTGTCGGAGTTCACGGATTGTTTGAGTTGTATCAGTGCCATAATAAGTGACAGTGACATCGAGTCGGTTTTCATACTTGGTGACTACAATGCGCATCCAGGTGAGCGTTTTTACCGTGAACTTATAGATTTCTCGATGGAGCAAGATTGGACTTGTGTGGATACTGACAGGTTGCAACTGTCGTCAGGGACGTTCACATTTGTTAGTGAGGCTCACGGGAGCAGTAGGTGGCTCGACCACTGTGTTGTGACTGACTCTGCTTTGAACTGTATTACAGATGTATCCGTAAAATACGACGTTTATTGGTCTGACCATTTACCTCTAGTCATAATATCATGTAATCTCGATGTTATTAGGCGGAATGTATTCTCAATAAGAAGTGCACTCGGTTTCAATAGGCTTCCTAGGGACCTCAATGTCGACTTGTTCTGCACTGGTGTGGCGACCTTGAGACGGCTGTTGGCGCAGTCGTTTTTCAGGGACGGTTAGCTTTTCATTAACTTGTATGTTTTTTTTTTCTTCTTTAAATCGACTTTTTTGTTAACCATATGTGGAGGCTTGTTATTAGCAATTTTTTAATTTTATATTCTTTGCTTTATTGTTTTGTTAGTCTGTAAGCCTTCTTCAAAATAAAATAAAATAAATAAAAAAACGATTGCAAAAAACACTTGTAATAAAATACAATGGGGGGAAAGGAATACAGACCAATGTCATGCCTATGAACATATGTGCAACTCTCAATTAATACATATTGATTTGTTAGTTGACTTACAACATTGTTGTGGCACATATTGTAGTGATCATTGTCATAAAGATAAAATAAATCATTTGTACAGTGATATAGTTCAAATTCTATGTTCGTGTGCTATTGCGACCTATAAAAGCAGTCGAGGTAGGCGGAAGCCCCTGGCGGACTGGAACAGGCATGTGAGCGAGGTTCACAGGAATGCCAGGACGGAGTTTAATGTATGGCGGTGGTACGGTCAACCGACAACTGGTCCTATTTTTGACGCTATGATGAGTGCACGGAAAATCTTTAAAGGAAAGCTTAAGTGGTGCCAAAAACACCAGGAACAAATTAAAATGGATATACTAGCTAAACACCATGCTAAATCGGACTTTAAAGGTTTTTGGAAAGCCACTAACAGGTTGAGTCCGAAGCCAGGTGTTCCTGTGAGCGTCGACGGGATTTCCTGTCCTAGGGATATAGCTGAGGTATTTAAAACCCAATTTACTGTTAAGTCGACATTGGGGCCGCCGTGCGCGGTGTTCGGTGCTGGGCCCGAGCATGCAGAGGTGGCAACTGTCATTCTTGCTAAGGAGATCAGGCACATTATAAAGAAGATGACAAGGGGCAAATCGCCTGGTCATGACGGACTCAGCATCGAGCACCTGCAGCATGCTGGTCCCCACTTACCTCGAGTGCTGGCACTTTTATTTAATCTGTGTCTGAGTCATTCTCACCTTCCGCCTGATCTTGTGCGAACTCTGGTGGTGCCGGTGATCAAAAGTAGGACTGGAGACGTATCGGACAAGTCTAACTACAGGCCCATCTCACTCGCCACCGTCATAGCCAAGATACTTGACAGCGTGCTCAACTCACATCTAAAGAAACATGTGCAGCTCTGTGACGCCCAGTTTGGATTTCGACCTGGGTTGTCAACAGAAACGGCTATTGTTAGCTTGAAGCACGCTGTCAGGTATTATACGGCTAGAAAAACGCCTATATATGCAGTTTTCCTTGACCTGTCTAGGGCCTTTGATCTTGTCCAATACGATCTTCTTTGGAAAAAACTAGAAGAGACGTCGCTGCCGCCAGAGTTTGTATTACTCCTCAGGCACTGGTATTTGAGCCAGGAGACTCAGGTGCGTTGGGCGGGTGAGCTGTCGGGGCCATGCCGGCCGGAGTGCGGGGTGAGGCAGGGGGGGTTATCCTCGCCTTTGCTCTTCGGTCTGTATGTCAATGCGCTGATTGAGCGACTCAGCAGCACGCGTGTCGGTTGCTACGTGGATGGAGTTTGTTTGAACAACATAAGCTATGCGGATGACATGGTGCTGCTGGCTCCCTCAATCAGTGCGCTCCGAAAGTTACTGAATGTTTGCGAGTCGTACGCTGTGACTCATGGTTTAATATATAACAGTAATAAGACAGAGTTCATGGTCTTCAGGTCTGGCACCAGGTGTCCCACTACAGTGCCTCCCATATTTATGAATGGTGAACCAGTGAACAGGGTGTACAAATTTAAATACCTGGGCCACCTGGTGACGGATGATCTGAAGGATGACCTGGATCTGGAAAGGGAGCGCAGAGCATTATCAGTCAGGGCGAATATGCTGGCACGCAGGTTCTCTCGATGTACAGCCGCAGTTAAAATAATACTTTTTAAAGCATATTGCACATCACTGTACTCGGGAGCCCTGTGGTTCACATATACCCAAAAGGCTTATAATGCTCTGTGTATCCAATATAATAATGCGTTCAGGATATTGTTGCGACTGCCACGCTTCTGTAGTGCCTCGGAAATGTTTGTTAACGCACGCACTGACAACTTTGATGCGTTGTGGCGTAAAAAATCTGCTTCGCTACTCGGCAGGCTGCGTGGCAGTCATAACACTATCCTGCAATCGATAGCCACCCGGGCAGATAGCCCGCTAGTGTGGGCCCTAGCCAATCGCACCCGGTCTGTTCTAGTTATTAAGTACTAACATAGGCTAAGTTATATTGTCACTAACCAATCTAAATATTAAGTACTAACATAGGCTAAGTTATATTGATACTAACACAGTGGACCTCTTTTGTAGTCTGATAAATAAATGATAATAATAATAATAATAATGAAATTACATGATTCTTAGGGTAAAAAACAAGTTTTTTTTCCCGTTGCTCACCTAACAAACCTAGCCTATAGTTGATGGTGACGACGAGCAGGTGCGCGCGCGCCGCCAGCACGGCGCCGTCCAGCGCGTTGGCCGTGCCCCACTCGTGGGACGGGCCGCCTGCCCACACCACCACCGCGTACGGCGCTTCCACGCCGCGCGCGCCTGTACACACAAAACACGGTTTTAACAATATAATTATATTTGACACGTTTTTCGTCGGCACGACAGTATTCTAAATTTGGTTGACACCAAACTCTGGTGGCAGCTGAGAGATTTCTTTCTCACCCAAGATAGGAGGCGTATCCTACTTTGGGACACAGCTCCATACCCAAAACTTTCTATTGTTCTATCAAAGTTGCCCGTCACTTACAGAGAGCTCGTTGTATATGCCGAGCGGCATCTTTGTCAGTGCTGCACTCCTGGTACATGATATGAGGGACTCACCGCTACCGGGCACATATATGTTGAGGTAGAGACAGTCTTCGCTCTGGTTGCCGAGCAGCGGCACCGTGGCGCGCAGCTCGTTGTATATGCCGAGCGGCATCTTTGTCAGTGCTGCACTCCTGGTACAAACAGATATAGTTTTAGAGTATACAATTGTACAATTCTAACAATCCTACTAATATTATAAATGCGAAAGTTTGTGAGGATGGATGGATGGATGTTTGTTACTCTTTCACGCCAGAACGGCCGATCGTATCTGAATGAAATTTGGCACAGAGGTAGGCCAATATAGTGTCTGTATTAATAAACCACTTTTAATTATTAATTTAAAGTTTTATTGAAAGCGAACACAATGTGCGTAATACAGATCCAGACCACAGGGAGAGAGAAAACCACAGACTCAAAATGAACACAGTTTTGGACGCGTTCTCACACTCTGTTTTCTTATAAGGCTTATTAGAGTAAACTAACTATGTAAATTAAATAAAAACTACTTAGTGGAGCGCCTGGGGGTTTTCACCTCGGATTAGAGTTATAGTGAATGGATTAATATGATCGATGTGGGATATTGTTTTTTAAACTATAAATTACAATGTTTACCCAAAATTTTTTTGTGCACTCTTTTGTTTAAATTGTTTAAACAAATTATTATGAAAAATTAATGTTTGACCATATATTTTCACTTTACACAGTATTTTTTTTATTTATATGTTAAATCTTACCTGAGTAGACGTAAAGGAACATTTTTCAAAGATACCTGTGTATAAAAATAGCAGTAGGGCCAATTAATTATTCGGTCAAATGAATAATTATACGAAATGACTTTATTGTAACTGAAATTAGTCGAAGTGATTTTCGACAAAACGTTGTTATACCAAACAAGACTAAACCGTTTGACCGTGCTGGTAGGCACTCATTTCTTTCATCATCATCACCTGCCTAGCCTTTTCCCCAACTACATCGAGGTCAGCTTCCGGTCTAGTCCAGTCTCTCTTTGCCTGTGCCGTTGCCGCAGTCATATCCAAGATATTCTCGCGATTGTAACCATATTATGATTGTGCTCATCTCGCCACCAGACGACCAACACTTTTTTTCCTATTTTCTCTTAACTTCTTTTGCACTTGGAGGTCTCCAAGTCTCGGGGCTGCGGGTTGTCCGGGGCTGCGGGTTGTTCTGATAGAGATACCGCGGCATCGACTTAAAGGGCTAAGAAGGAACATGGGTGGTATTTAGTCAGTAGAAGTCCGACACTCCCTTTCGCTCTGCCCAAGAGCCGGGAGGGGTTATTTGCGGATTTCGACGTTTGGAACACGGTTTAGTAGTTTTAAAGTCTCTCTGTGCTCTGAGTCTGTCTGTACGCAGCCTTTTCTGTGAGCGTTCACGTCCTCAGCACGTACGTAAAATCCCAATTAATAATGTAGCAAATAGGGTCAAAGAAAGATTAAGAAGTAATTGGTGCGGTTCATAAGATTCCATGATTTAAATACGTTGAGGTACAATTCTTTCATAAAAGCAACAGCCAAAAATACGAGTGTTCTTTTGTCATCACTGCCTCCAACAACTGATGCAGCGTTTGAGCACCTTAAAAGAGTGTACCTACAAATTCAGATATGGCTAGGAAATGACGTAGTTATTGAAAATTTTATTTATTTTTTATTTTATTTATTTATTTTCTCTATACATACAAATATCCTTACAGGCTAGACCCAATGCGATATTGTTGCAGACTTAAAATTAAAATAATTTACTTAACTGTTTTAACATAACAAATTCTATACATAGCTGTTCTTGTAAATTCACCCAAAGTGCAACAGAATAAGTCCAAGTCCTCAGCAATGAGGTTGAGAGTGCGGAGCGCGCTCGTGAGCGGCGCCTCGCGCAGCAAGTTAGTTCGCGCGCGCGGTTCTAAATTGGGGATGGAAGTATTCCAATAACATGTACATCCCAATAACAATGACTCTATTACCTGCTCCGGATAATTTATTGCAAATGTTATTTTGTAATTGCAAAAAGGGATGTGGAGCTGCGTGTGGATGCCGAAAAAGTGCCTGGTTTATACTGCAGTGTAGCATGTTTACAGTGCAGCGGAAATAGTTGTTCCAATACTTCACCTATTATACAGATAGATGAAGTAGAAGAAAATATTTGATGTAGACAACAATGTACTTAATATATTTAAATAAACAGATTTTGTACTAATATTTTTTTTTCTTTTCATTAGTCGTAAATTAATTACCTTATTTTTTTAAATGTACACAATAGAGTACGTTAAAGTTTCATATAAAATTAAACTGGCCGAGAAATTCCATTGTACTACATAGCAGCTGTCGCTCCGCTCTCCCCTCCGCGTTTTTCTACCTGTTCGAGATCCCTACTGCTATTTTTAAACACAGGTATCTTTGAAAAATGTTCCTATATGTCTACTCAGGTAAGATTTAACATACAAATAAAAAAAATACTGTTTAAAGTGAAAACATATGGTCAAACATAAATTTTTCATAATAATTTGTTTAAACAATGAAACAATGGAGTGCACAAAAAAATTTTGGGTAAACATTGCAATTTATAGTTTAAAAAACAATATCCCACATCGATCATATTAATTCATTCACTATAACTCTAATCCGAGGTTTTACGGTTTTGAATGCTCCAGGCACTCCACTAACTGAATAAATGTTAAAATCAAGTGCTTTTTAAAATGGGACTCACTTGTTGGATATGTCGGGGTAGCGCTGCGGACAGACAGGGGCGAAGGCGTCGGCGAGGCGGGTGCCCGGCCAGCTGGGGGCCGGGGGCGGCGGCGCCAGGCGCGCCGGGGCTCCTGCGTACGGCACCCCCAGGAACACCTCCACTGGCTCCAGGCGACGGGAGGCAGGCTCTACTATGATGCCGCGGATCGCACCTACGATGAAACTGAACGTTACTAATGTGCAGATAGAAGGTTTGTGAAAGATTTTGAGGATGAAGTTCTTATTTTTTGGTGTGATTGTGTGAATGTGTCTTTCAAGAGTTAAAGTTGTAATGGAACAAGAATTTAAAGGCGTCAGAAACAAGTAAATTAAAACATCATAAATAAGTTGATATTGTAGGCTGAATCTTTCATAGAAAACCGAAATTAAAATTCCTCGTAGTAATTTATTATTAAATGGGAACAATATTATCGTCGTTCAGCGATATGTTTGCACGGCATCAAATATATTTCTCGATCAATATTCATAGGCCTTATATTGGCAATCATTAAAGTTTGACGAGTTTCATGAATTTATAATAATGATGAACTTAATATTAACGAGTTGATAGTTTTAATATTCGAAGCAGAGGAAATTTTTAAATGACAAGCGATTATTCAAATAAGAGTCGGTACTCTCTAGTTTTCGGAATTTAATTGTTTCAGCATTTTGATGAATATTTTTTCGTTGAGAATGTTCATTAAATTGAGATAATTGCAAAACTAGAGCCATTAACTATTTTGGTCGTTTACTGATAATGATGTCAGTACTCGTGAAAACTATAAGTTGCAAATATTCAACGTTTTATATAAAAAAAACAGTTCACATTAATTTGTGTGTGTCATGGTGTTGGGGCGTAACTTCCAACAGTGACAATGTTATGTACCTGTTATGTACACTTGTAAGGTATTGTAAATAAGTAGACAAGTGACTCCCTTGATGGATTTTTTGCTACTAAAGTATATTTAAACGATTACATTTATATTAAGTTTAGGAAATCCACACATAAACAGATGTGCATATTATGAGTGTGACGTGCAATCTACAAAGTTAATGTACAGCGTAGTTCGTACACATGGTGTAATTTCACCAGTGTTCACTCACAAATGCCTTGCACAATTTTTGCCGAAATCGTACCATCGGATTTACAAACAAAACACTCACAACTCGTGAAATCTGTTTCCGCATTTCCCTTTGACGTACCGATCACATCGACAGCCAACAAAAAATAGAGCTAAATTACTGGAACCGAGTCGAGACAGCAGTGTATACATAAATTGGCCGAATCACCCGCGCTGCCTATCGGAAAAGCCACCATTTATCCCATTTGCCGGCACGCCCTGAATCGGCTTCAAACAATAATTAATTTGATCCCGCATTCCTGCGTCGCGTCTGCAAAACGGGGCAACGTCATTTGCCCACCATGTACCCGGCTCGAAGGACCACTGATTGAATTGTCCCGGGATCTGACGGAATTAACCTCCCGTGAGCCCGGGACCCTGGGGACGTTCTCCCGACGCACGTTACACGTGGGTACCTAGGTGTGAGCGTGTCCGGGACACAACTCGTGGATTACGCCGCGTGCGGGTAATCTGCCGTGGTTCTGTTTACTTATGGCGTTATGATTTGCGTAATACGCCTATCACGGCGACCCGGCAGCATTCCGCGCTCATTTCGTAACGTTGCCTACACAAAAGTGGTTACATTTATAACTGTATTACAGGGGAGCATGGTTGTAAGTTGATGTAACATGGTTTGCGTTGTATCACTATAAACCCTAGCTTGTTGCTTGTTTCCACTTCGCAGGGAAATTCCCCGCGATCTCAGATGTCACTTCTGTTATCTTAACGTCTTAAATTCTTAATCATCGTCTTACCGTTACATTCTAATCTGAGACTCATTGGAAGCTGCCTTTTGTCATTCAATGGCGGAGGCTGTGTTGGAAAATTCATTGTACATTTTGTTTATTTATGTTCACTCTCGACATAAATATACTTACAAACAAGACGTTTTGTAACCACATCATTTAAAAATCTTTTGTTCTCAAGTGAATATAATTATGGGATTTTCCAAGAGTAATATTACTTGTGTACAAAATGTACTTGTGAGCACAGTAAGAGCTGTACCGTCAGGTTAGCGTGGTAGGACGGTTCTTGAAGTCACCGTATGTGTGAATACGTACCTGCGTGTGTGTGTACGATGCGGGAGCTGTAGCGCGGGCCGGCGGCGGCCAGCGACGCGAGCACCAGCGCCGCGCACCAGCACCACGCCGTCCGCAAGCAATCCATGCGCCATCACGCGACGATTGGCTGCAACAAACATACACGTCACTTCATCGTCATCATCGCAATGCCCAGGGACTGGGGTAACGGTCGTATAAACAGTCGCTTCTTATCAAATATTAATATTCAGCTGTATTTGGTTAGACTGGAAGTAAACCCCAAGGCAGTTGACAGAAAAGGCTAGAAATATATATTATGACGATAAATATATTAACCGTATGTAAGTACAGTTGAAAGACGCCTGCCTCCCCGAGCATCTCCTAAAGCACCGGACTTAAGCTTCTCAGCCTCAGTGGATTCTTACTGTCTTTACTAGGTCATCGGTCTACCTGTTGGCTCTTTTGGTGAGCTGACTGTAATGCGATCTAGTAATCTAGGTTGGTGTTATCTAGTTTTGGCAGCAACCGATCATAGATCTTACTATAGACATAACAATTGTTCAAATTATAAGAAGTAGGTTCGTAAATACGTTTCGGATCAGAAAAAGGTTCATCATTTTTAATCCACCCCCGTTTTGGGTTCATAATAATTATGCTCTCCTGCAAAGAAGTAAACCCTCGCAGCAATAGGTTAATTGTTTCAAACAGACAGCTCGGCAAAAAAGCTTCCGCACACAGAAGGCTTAACGTTTGTAAAACGGCGGCTTTGTCGCACCTGCCGTCAACCCACTGAGCAGACCTGTGAGGAGGGTCCCGGGAGTACCGTGACATGCTCATATTTATTATTTTCGTATAAAAGTGACATTTGAAACACCAAGCAATGTCCCAAATAAAACACAAAAAATACCAAGCTGTTTAATACAACATTCCATCTGCCGCATCAGGAAATGATGAACAACAAAGGTAAGAAATCTGAAAATATCCGCAAACTTAGCTTAATCATAAATATGAGACAAAAGAAACGTTCGGAAACAGGAAAAACGGCAAATGATCAGAGCTCACGACCCACTCCCTCCTTGATTAACTTTTCTTTGTAGCGACACGAATTGAAATTGTAAAGGGGCTTCACATCAAAAGCCGATCACACAATAAGGAAGTGAGGAAACAATCATCGAACACAAACAACAATATCGCTCGCACGCTCGCACGCTCGCACGTTGTGACGTCACACGACAACTTTCCCAATTAATTTAGTTCCGTATCTTTGTGGAACAGAATTTCGTCAACTCTTTAGAAATGTTTTCTCCCAAAATGGTTATTCTTCACAAAAGTTAAGTTTGGGGAAAAAGTGGTTTAGTTTTTGTCGGCGGCGGCCGGAAGACAAATAGTCTCCTCACGTCGGCTGCAGACGACACTGAATGGGACTCGAGGCCGGTCGTCATGCACCCGCCATGCTATACGAACCTACTTATAAGTCAAACCTAACGTGTACATAAAAACACGATTGTAATAAAAATGTAATTGTGTGTTTCGTGACCTTTAACTTTGCCTCACTCATGTCGGCGCTTTGATTTCGGTTCGCAGAATCCTTAAAGTTTCTTTTATGACTTTTTGCGAAAGGGTTGCGGCTCAATAAAGGCTAGGTGTCCTGTGTACTGCGAGGGTAGCGAGGCGTTGACCTACCCACCTGTTAGTCCCGGAGCTGTCCCGACGAGCGCCGCATACTAAAACTTGCCTAACTGAAGGGACACGTATAGCGGACATATTGCCGCCGGCCGCCGAACACTTTAGGATATCTAATATGTTCAGCCTTTGTAGTATAAATACAAATATTGGACGGCCGGTCCTAAGCTAAGAATATGTTGCCAAGTGTTTCAGCAAAAAACTCGTGAAAACTCCTTTTGGGGATTATTCTTGATGGAGGTTTCGTGAAATCCCTGCTTATAACACTTTACAATCAGTTCTAGTACAATACCCTCAGGCCTCTCACAGCATAAACCGATACAACATAAGATACCTAATCAATAAGAAAACTGTAAGCCGAACATAACACTGACCCGGTTAAACCCAATCACATTATACGAAGTGACACATACACAGACATTTCCTGCAAAGTTAATATCACACAAATTGATTGCGACCTCCTTTCATCCAGTGTTAATCAACGACTTCGGTTTTCAATTCCAGGAAGGTACCTATCACTACAAACTATTTAACAGTTCTCCGACCGCTGCCATCCCGCGACCACCTCTTGTTTCAACGAACGCTTTTGTTCTACCGAGGGTGAGCAGCCTTACGACAATATTACAGAATTTCTTGGACTTTTCTACGAGAAATGTTAGAACTGAAATTGAGTAATGAATATAAATAGCTAGTTTAGCGAGAATAACGTATTCTCCTCAATTCAGAGTAATAGCTTGTGCGAGACATCGCGTGAGACATGTATTTTTTCGTCTGAAATCTGCGCGGATGAAATATTATTACCTACATTGTGTAAGTGTTCATGAATCACTCTGAATACATCGAAAACTTGATCGAGATAATATCAATTATTTTGGTTATCACGTAGCAAACACTGTAGGTAAGTTTTGATACAGGAGGATTAACTTCCCAAAACCTAAAAAGAAAAGTCTGTTTACCAAACATCTTTCGTCCTTTTAAATTTCTTTTCAACGGCTCACATCTACGAAGAAATATACGCCGCACATTCTCCGCCATTTGCATTCCCTCGGAGGAGATATAGGCTCGACATCGGGCCCCAGGTACCTCAGCGGCCATATCGTTAGAGAGTACGGGCCCCGGGGCCCGGGGACCCAGTCATCGACGACGGGACCCGGTCGACATCTGCATACGAATGTTTCAACTCCAACACTCCGAGAGTCTCGGTTACCAAATGACCTCCAGTTCTTTCTTTGATAGAATTTCGCGTGAAAAGGTGAGAGGGATCGTTCGACTTTAAAGCATTCATTGTTTGTTTTAGTTTGTGAATGTTTTATCAAGTTGTTTAGGAGATTGCTTTTCGATGTCCCGAGAAAAAAAAGGCTCCACAGACTATCTTCAATCCCAAAATGTTCTTATCTCTAAATAATCAATAGTAACTCCGCAATAGTTTCAGATATTTACGAAGTTCAATAAATGAAAGTGCGTAATAGTCGTCGTAAATCTCATTTTTATTATATTTCAGGCGAATCCCTCGTAACTGCGGCCGCTAAACCGTTATCAAAAGGTCTGAAAAACATAATGTAAAAAAAAATATTCGGTAAAAGCTATCAAGAACTCGATTATTTGTAACCGTGTGTTTTAAATATATGGAACACCTGCCTTGTGCCTGCGTTGCCGCGTTGTTGAGAGTTTAATCTGCAGTAACTGTTACGAACTATGTAGTTAGCGTAAACTACGGTAAGACGATGTTAGTGCAGTTGAGGTGCCGACATAACGTCATTAGCGTGCTACGTGTGTGCTTAGCCGCCGGTATTATACAACTTCAACTAGACAACCTACTTCAATGTATAGTACCCCAGTACCGATACGCAGTGCACAGGGTGAAGCTCTTTGGAGCTAAATGGGAATCTTCGCATAATATCGTCTTGTTATAGATTACAAATTCATACCATCTATCATTAATTATTTATTTTACCTAATTAGTTTTATGGTTAAATTTCAGTTCTACTCGATGCTGTTGTATATACCAATGTATCTATTTTGTTTTCTGTCTGATAGATTCTAAAGAGTTTTTCATATTAAAATTCTAATAATACAAGCAGAAAGCTTCAGGTGAACTAGGTCAGGATCTAGCCGAAAGGCATTAGTAGCGAAATTGGACGGAAAGCAATAAGATATTGTTTGATGGAAGGGCCACTGGGTTCTGGTCCTGGGCGGTGGTCCCACTGTGAGACAGCCCTAAGAAATGCTGGCGTTACGATTTAGATTCGTTTCTGACTGATTGACCAGATAAGACAAAACACTGGAGAGTTGGAATGGTTGAAAGTGTTGGGAGGACTTTGCCCAAGAATGGGACAGATTGGGCTAATTTAACAAAAAAGCCGTGCGTCTTATTACCAAAATGAAAATGTGGTAATATAATACAAAAAAAACCGTTTTCTCATGGTGAAGTGATGGTAGTATTAAAAAGCTCCAAAATGTTTTGTTATCGTTCTTACATGGAGTTATTTATCAAACACTAACTCGTATCTTTGTTTCTGTCAGCACTCATAAAATATTATTTCTAAACAAAAACACATCGTTTTATAATAACTCTTTTATCTATCACTCACTCACTCACTCAAAATGAAATCACTTTAACGATTTACTTTTGATGTTAACTTGATATTCATAGCCAAATCAGCGCGCACTTACAATATGGAAATAATAGGGGCTTCTCAATTTATTAAATATTCTTTCCCGAAAAATGAAAGGACATTTGATTGGATAACACAGGGTGACAGCCTCACTGGGACACGGGGACACGGGGTGACAGGGTCCACGTAACGAAGTCGTGGCTATACCAGAGTCGAGTCTGTGACGCAAAGAGGCCACTTCAACGGTTCTCTCAGACGTCATTAATTCAATAGCATTACCTCCCTTTGTACCAAGATTATAATAATTGTCTGTTCCGGAGCCAGCTTTGTGCTAACAAACCCACCAGTATCAGTTATTAGCAATTATTTATTAGTATTTTCCGTAACAAAGAAAGTCTCTTTAAGATTCATCTTCGTTTTTTCTGTTTTATTTCTAAAAACATTGTTGTATCCGAGCTTTGTGCCGTGATTAACGACAACGCGCAAATTAGGTTTCTTTTGATAAGAAGTTAATTCATTTTATGTTGTTTACTAAGTTTTTAATGGTTTGTTTTTGTGTAATTTGTTAATGGCGATGATAATGAGTTTTATAAGGAAGTTTGTGATAAAATCCTTTCTATGTTTTCTTTTTTCATTATTTAGAAAGCACTTAGGCTAGAAATAGCAGGTGTTCACAGGTGATTACTTAGTGTTCTCTTATTTGGCTTTTATCATGTTTCTTGTATCTAATCTACGTGTTGGAAAAACTGGTGATAATAAAGTCGGTCTGTATTGAAGCGCGCTTGTTGAGAGTCTTGAAGATTATCTAGTGTCGGTTTATACATATACAACCACTTAGTATATTTACATACTCTTTCTTTCCTCCTAATTAGATGACTAAATGCAGACTGTCAAATATACGCCAGTAATAAAAAGGCTAAAGCACAAAATAATAACATTTCCAAGAAAAGTAATTAAAACAATATGATGGTGGTCTCGCTGAGGTGGCTCCGTGGCAGTGTTTGGACACGAGTGTAAATACGGAGCGCCTGAGTGGCGACATAACCGCGGCGCAGCCTCCGCCCGCCTGAGATATTGTGCTGTGACACCGATGCGTATATATTGTTGACTGTTTTATTTACTGCCGCGTCACCAACGATATGTTTGGCTTTCTATATTTTTAAGGTGAATATTATTTGTCTTTGTTCTAGGTTCTATGTACACACAGATTCATCATGTTGAAGCAAAATGAGTAATACTTACTCATTTTGCTTCAGGACCGTATAGCAGGTGGCGTTTTGTTTTGCCACTTTTGACACGTTTTTCATTAGTAGGTAAGTATGTGTGTTCATAGTTTTCAGTCAGCTTTGGCTGACTCACAAGTTCACTCATACCCACTACCCTTCCACTACCACTCCACTACCTCTGGTTGACTGATGCCTAGGGCATTAAATAACGCCGTTTAATTTCAAAAATATTTGAACATTATTTTTCAAAAGCCTGAGTGTTTTTGTGTTTCTCTATTCTGTGACATTTCACTGTAATTTAACCCAAATATGAATGCTATGACAGCCTTAGGATTTGAAAAATGAAGCAGAAAATATGATACATGTCATATTAGTTTTATAGAGATGTATGGAAGAAGAGTTCAAGCTGCATTGATCCCAGATAAATTGTGGTACGTTCTAGGGAAAAATGATGACTTTGCAATCAATTCAGTAGCTATGTGATCTATGTCCTTATTTTACATTGAGTTCAAATTACAACTCAGCAGGGAATCTAGCTATTAAATGTAATTATTGTCGTATGGCCGGAGATTCACTTTGATCTGCACAATTATTGCTTTGATACACAGTCAGGCGGATCGCTTCACCAACTGATAGTTTAGTTATCTCAATGTTACCTTTACTGTGTGGTTAGGTATCATACACGTTATGTATCTACTTATCCAGTCAGATGCATTATAATTAGGCATAGTTATTCCGAATAAGCCTAGTTACAATGCAGCTATGCAAAATATACTTACAGAGATTTTAGCATGTAATTGTTCATCCAACCAATTATTGCAAATATTATTCAGTTCATAATAACTTACATCTTGTCTTATAATTTCCCCTTTTCACACCTCATTAAATAAAATACCGATACTGGCAAGGAGACTCAATAATTTACCCGTAAATACCCTTCCTCAAAAAATAAACTGTTTATTCGCAAAAAGGGTTCCACCAATGTGTCTCCCATTACACCTTTTTACGTAATAACCTAAAACAAAACAAACACAAGTATGTTTCAGTATGAATTATACTTAATTATTCTACGTGTAATAATTTTTTGAGCGTGACACGGGCGTCGTTACACCACTCATTAAACAGCTTTTATAACGTCGGTAAACAAAAGGCAGAGGGTGGGCAGAACTGGCAGCAGTCGCGGCTGATGGACGAATGTAATGAATGAAAGGATGTGGCCAGAAAGGAAACATTATGGAGAAAAATGAGCAAGCTTGCAGTCTATTGGAAAAGAAAAGGTTGAAGAAACACCATTGAGGTTCACCTTTATAATATTATGCGATATTGTTAAAACACAATGATTTAAATACCCCTCGAAGCACACACAATTGTTAAAACACAATGATTTAAATACCCCTCGAAGCACACACAATTGTTAAAACACAATGATTTAAATACCCCTCGAAGCACACACAATTGTTAAAACACAATGATTTAAATACCCCTCGAAGACATTCTTTATCTAATAAGTGTCATAAAATACCAAGCATCAATTAGTATCTGTGTACTTTGCTAATAAAAGTAATTAAGATCTGCTCTTCATCTGATAATGAAGTATCCGTTTCTCCCAATTGCTTGTTTCCCGTAATTACTTTATTACGAACTGTCAACCAATTAGTATCTGAAAAATATTTTGTTTCTCGCTATAAACTCCCAACTTTGAACGTCTGTCAATTAATTGAACAATCGTGTTGTCCGACCCTTTTGTTAGCAAATATCTTGATAAACAAAATACTTTGGTGAATGTACGGAACCCTTTTACCGAATTGTGGCGTGTTTTCTTGTGTGCCGTCTCCGGGGAAATTATCACTCGCACCGAAAGTGATACGAATTTGATCGTTTCATGAAATATGAGTGATGAATGTGCGACTGTCGGCTGTCGGCTGTCGGCTGTCGGCCGGCTGTCGCGCGACACATCTGTCGCGAGGAACACGTGTTGTAGCTGTCGGCAGCAGAAAATATGACAGCTACAGAACTCTTCCTCTAAGCTATAAGTTTCGTCTATAAAACGTTTTATTTAAATCAAAAACTTTATCAATTACAAGGCTCTATCTACAAAGCTATGTCTGAATTTCCATTGCCTTTGTTAGCAATATTAATTTCTTCGTTCATATTATTTTAAAGCACGGCTAGCCACAAATTTGTGGCAGTGCCCACATATCGTGGTCGCCGGTAGCCGGGACTGACCGGTTTCCGTCCGTATACATATTCATTTACGTAGATGGTCGACCACAGTCGTGCGGGTGGGTAGTTCGCGACCCAATTGTCTTAAATCATAGCAATGTGACCTACATACCGGACATACGAGCTGCTCATACAGGAATGGGTAAGCAGAGGTATGCTTCATACGGACATTGCTTAAAAATACTGCACAGGTTTTCATTGTATTACTTGCAAATAAAACTCTTTGTTTGTACCTATCGGTCTTGTAGCTTTATTATAAACAAGTTTGTCAACATAATTCTCTTAACAATTCTATCTTTTCTCTTCAATGGCAGGCCCCAAATGTTCTGTTAGTCTTTTTATTCGTGCGTCACGCGATAACTTCCCAAGCTAAAAAGTTTCACCACATTACAGCGTCTAAAGAATTTGAAAGTCACGGCAAGTAATATTGCAAAGCCTTTCACCGATAAAAAGTTTACAAAATAATTTCTGAGCAGACAAAGTCGGGAACAAAAGCGTGTAGTCCCAAACAGCTAAAAGGTAATTTTATATTCGTACATAAAAGAGTTATGGCAGATATAATTGTGTGTCATAAAAGTGATCGATGTGCGTACCCACGTAACGTGGAGGTGCCTATGTACTACAGTTTTTGTGCGGTACTAAAATGCGTCGTAAATTACGGGGAGCTGGTAACAAGGAATGTCCTTGTTCTGACGCGGGATTGATTCCCGCACGTCGTAAAGTCTAGGAAAGGTTTGCGTCTCACGCCTTTGTCTTGTCTCCTCAAATATCTGAACGCTCAAATAACAAAAAGGTAAGGAAATGTACTTTCCTATTTCCCGGGATTTGTTGAAAAATTTTCAGATTTCTTAGAGGTTCGGGTATATGGAGCGTTCTGAAGATTTCAGGTAAAACCACAAGTAGCAATTGTTCAGTTTCTTGCTATTACAGAGTGCATTTCATTGTGTGCCATACATATTATAGGTACCTGGAATATTTAATACTACTACATCTTTTATACACGGTGTCTGATGAGATAATAACGAGTAATAGCGAAGTATGGAAGACGAGGACATTCTGCACCGACCCGGGCTACGGGCTGGAGATGATGATGATCCTGTAAACACTCCTGGAGTTATTTCTGACAACCAATAGGTATGCAATCCTTTGCTTCGTAATGTTTGTAACGCTAGTTACCAACCATCAGCATTTATTGGAAGAGCTTATCATTATGGAATACTAATATTGAGTAGTTTTATTATATTATGAGTCATTATTTGTATTAAAACATTCCTACTTTATAAAAAGCAGAGTACGGTAACACGTAACCTATATCAAAGTTCAGCACATTGTTTTCGTGGAAAAGATTCGTCAGTTTGAGTAGATTTCCCTCACCCGTGATAATATGAATGTATTATATTGACGCCCAAAAGTTGTAACTCAAAGGGAAAGGGGTGAATAGTTGAGCGGCCGAAAGTTTAACACTTCATGCATTATGAATCGGCAAACGTTTGGCAACCTGCGGCGCGTGAGGGTTGCCCCTCACCTCCCCCCCCCCCTCGCCCGGGCAGAGATCGGGGCGGGGGGGGGGAGGGCCATATGGAGGAAGTTTAATGTCAATTTACACGCATGTCGGAGTTCAAGTGACTTGGGAAGTCTTCCAACAATGTTATAATTTAATATTATGACAATACACCGCTATGTTCGCAGTAACTTCTAAAGCCGCTTTATGGAGATAAAGGTATGAGAACAAAATGACAAAATAGCGTTCCACGTACATTGAAGGCGAAACTTTAACGTGTTCAAAATTATATAACTATCCTTCATTGAACATGTACACGAGCGTGAAATAAATTAGCGTAACTTTGCGCGAGTTTGACACAAATTGGCCGCAGAGTCGCGCGGCAGTTACGCGGCACGCCCACAGCGCGGCCCGCGAGCGGCACGGCGGCGGTAGTTCGCGGAAAAAACGCCAGTTTACAGAATACCCTTTATCAAAGTTTGACAGGCGTCACGAGTTGAGAATAATGTGCAAAGCGCTCGATAGAACATCTGAAAGGCTTCGGTTTCAAGCTGGTATTAGCGGTATTTTTGAGAAATTACATTTTCACTTTGAACAAAGTCTCGGGGACTTGACAATGTTGGTATTGTAATTAGATTAAAATAGCTGTTGCGTGGCTAGCCGAAAAATTCGACATAATTTTATAATTGAAGGAGTTCTTTCCTGAATAAGGAAGTGAGAGGAAATCAACGGCATTACAAAATTAAATCACGTCTGGTTCATTTCACATTCATTCATAATATTGAATGTTCAATATTTTTTCTTGTCGACAAGCTGAAATAAAAAAAAAATTGCCCGGACTATATTGCATCTGCTGAATGAAATCTAATTGTACAGTGCTGTAATGTTCCCATTGCTGAGACATAAGCCTCCTGTCTATAAGAGAAAACGGACAGTAATCCTCCACGCGAGCCCGGTGTGGGTTAATTAAAGTACATAGTGCGTGGTAATTACGAGTATTCCCAGTCGACCATTACATAATTTTCGAGCTCAAACTTTGATCTATTACAAAATTAAAACTGCCGAACATCAAAACCCAACCATATCAAAGCGGCGTGGGTAGGTAGGTAGGTATGAGGCTAATTAACAAAATGTTGTAGAATATAAAGGGGTAGCACGGGGCACGGAAGCCGCAGCCGACGCGTCGGGTTATCAAAGCTTCCTGGCTTTGTTGAACTCCTGGTAACGTGAGATGCACGGCTGCTGTTACCGAAATGGAAATATAATGGAATACCAATTTTGCGTAGGCACACTGACATAGTTATATGTTGGTATAAACATGACGTGTGAAGAAAAAGCCAACAAAAGATTTTCTTTTTCTTGTGAACTGAAGACGCTGACAACCAGCCGCCGAACACTGTCGAGAAAGACCTGAAAACGCAGTATATACAGCCATTCTCAACCTAGGATAGCATCCTGACGCAGACACTAAGGAGGCCAGACCCCGAAAGAGTTAAGGTTGGGCAGGAATAAGAAATGAAGATTTTGTTAAACTGGTTAAACAAGATTTATATAAGTACAGCATAACAATGCTTGCGTTGATTTGCTATCAGACATTTAACAGGCTAACCTCTCCTCTTTTCGCAACACAAATTATTATGACACTAAAATGAATGTAAACTTTTTCAAAATAGGTATATAAAAACAGTTGAAAAATGTCTTTGAAATAGAAGCCACGAATTCAAATCCTATCTTTTGAATCCGGATAAAGCCAAGCTTAGAAATTGGTAAAGGAATATTCTAGAAAGCTGGCATTATATTGAGTGGGTAGTCATACAGGGTTCGTTTGATGTGTGGGTTAGCTCGTTAAGAGGCTGGAGTGGCCTGTGCTCTCACTGTGGATGTTACCTTTACAGCCTTTCAAGAGGCATATCGTAATGCCGAAAAGTATGTTTGTACCTTAACGTACTCTACTTTCTGATATGTAAGACTTTTATTCAACTCGGATAATAATATCATTACCGGAGAAGGTACCGGGATCATCTATTTTTGGAAATATGTAAGAAAAAATAAGGAGACAAAACGACGAGTTAACAAACTCTGCTGAGGGTCTAGAACTCTAGAAGAATTAATATTCTATCAGTGATACCGTATAGGTGACCTATGCATAATTATATGATGTCAGTGTAACCTAAATTAACATAGATTATCACTACATATTTCATATAAAATTGCTGTAAAGTAAATAAGATCTACTTTATAGCAGTTTTGACCTTACAGCTACCAGAATACCTCCGAAACCTATGAAAGCCAATACGTACTAAACCCGAGGCGTAAAGTAGCCACTATTAGAAGTGCTCATGAAAGAGGCGGCACCATATTTCGTGGGCATTAACCGCGTTAATCTCGCACGGAATCGCGCCGGACCGCACGGGATCGTACGAGATCGCGCGGAATCGGAGCGGGCCAATCAACCACGCGCCGATATCCCCGGAATTAGCTGTTTGTGTCCTCTGCTGCGATTGCGAGGGTTAGTTCACAACTAGTGGGGCGTAGCTTTATATCTTCGACACCTTTGGGTGGTAATTTTCGCGTGATAAATGATTTTCATTCATTACGCGATTCGATTCGATTCTCTGGTTGAGCAAAGTATCATTGGTTCAGGTCGATGGTATATAATATTACTTACACAATAACTGGCAAAATGTGCAAGTTAAAGTTAGGTTCACGTTGACCTAACCCTTCGGGGATTACAAGGTGTGTTGTTATGTCATGTTCGTCTATATATTATATGAAAACATTTCAGTCTTACTTAGACATAATTAATAAGAATACATATTATATACCTTCTAGTCTATTCTAGTAGACTAGCTAACCTAAGTGAAAACAAAGTGCTTTGCATTTGTATAATATTTTTCATGAAAATTAAATAATCTTGACAACATAGGAATAACACAACAATCCCGGTTTTTCCGAGTTCATAAAAATAAATAAAATAAAATAAGCCTTGATTACTGTTTTACAATTTTTACAATAAACATCTTATTACACGATCGGTTTCAATTCGCAGCTTGTCTTTCGACATAGGCCTCCTCTAAAGTTTTCCATTTCAGCCTGTCTCTAGCGAGAGACAGGCTGAATTGGCGGGTCCAGAGTGGACGAGAATAGCGATTCTCGTCCACTCTGGACCCGCTACCTTTTTGAGGTCATCTTCCCATCTTTTTGTTTGACGCCCTTTATTTCTTTTTCCATTCCTGGGATACCACTCTGTTATGGTTTTTGTCCATTTGACATTCGTCTCTCTAAGCAGTTCATATAACCCCAATCTATTTAAGTCGCGAGTAAATAGGCTTCTTCTGGGTAAGCTCGTTCCATCGTCGACCTCATCTCTGCCCTTAGGGCAAGATTGAGGTAAAGAGTAAGCCCATTTAACATAAAAAAAAGTCACACATACTTGAAACAAACAGTAATAAAACTTCACTTCAAAGACTTAACTGCGACGTCTCTCGTAGTTCTAACGCAAGCAACTTTCCCGCCAAGTGACACAGCCCCTCACGCTGTGCCCGCTTACTCTGCTCACAATTAATTACAATACCAACTTCGTCGGATTAAAATCTAACGAGAAAGCACTAGTTGTCCATAAACAAGGCGTACCGTCAAAACGCCTGCTTTATGGCCCGTGACGTTGACAAGTGGCGCCTCGCTTAATTGATGGCCAAACATCATTAATGTCAGCGCTCATCGAGGACCTAAAGCTGCAGACATCACTGATATATACACTACATTTATAACCGTTATTATACCCCCACTCCACAGACACTCTATTTATTTTTAATTTCCCAACACAAAGGAACTCTTTTCCCCGACCTTTTGTTGTTTTCGTCGTTTTTGTTGTTGTGTTAGCCCATCGACAGCTGACAACTAAATAAAAGTCCGGCGAAAAGCGAAACGCGAGCCGTGAATGAGTAACTCTTTATTTAGTTTGTCATTTTTACGCTTCAGTTTCATTGAAATACAATCGCTAAGTGGCGTCATTGGGGAGCCGCGGGCTGCTCTCGTCGTGGAGAGCGCTTGGTAGACGCTGAAGCAATCAATGTCTTTTGTATCGATACATCCGCCGTTAATAGTCAGCTGGGTCGAACGCGCCGCGCCTCTTAATTGCTACAAGGCGACATTTCGCAACAACCCCGAAATATGGCGACCATTATGAAAATTAAGGGAATAATTTTAATGACACGATTTATGACAGATCCGATGCTGGAATTGCGAAATGTGCGTCCACTCATTAATAGGTTGCGGCAGAAATAAATTGATCGTCACAACTTATATTTAAGGCTCCAACTGTTAATTAAAACGAGTTCCCTCAAATGAAGGCTAAGACGTGCCGACATCAGTCTGAAGAGTAAAATTATACGGGTACGATATAACTTTACACACGTAGGTAGTACTTATAATTATTTTGTTCGGCAACTCGCTTGCCTCGGGTTTAAATAATTACTTCATTGGGAACAAAGAGCGCTCGGTCAAAGGATACTGAATTGTTGAAGTAAACGTTAATGTGTGTTGGCATGAAATAAGATTTCGCAGAAGACCCACTTCAATATACATTCTATGATGGAGTGTTCGTACAACAATGTGGAGCATGTTTTGTAACAACCGTAGATTGAACATACATTAGATTTTTCATTCCGAACGATATTTGGTGAACCTTTTGAATGTACCTATCTCGTGGTTGGTCCATGCTCGTAGCGTCGAAACGAGGGCCGCACGAGTAGTAAATAAGAGGGTAGCTGCGAATAATTCAGGGCTCGTGATGGGCCCTCCAGCTCAATAATGCAAGCTACGCAATCACACGACGCGTGTTGGCACCGACAGAGATATATCCATCTTGTACGGTGCTGACTAGATTTAGGTTGCGCCGGTTTTGAGGGTCGTTATGTTTTGTTGTTTGAACTTCTATGTGATATATCAAGCTCATACATTTCCTTTCAAATCTAGCCTTTTGTATATACGTTATCTTAATTATGTCGCCACTTCTAAACTTCAGCCGTGGCTAATTACAACTCAAGTTATCTACGGGTCGGAGTCGTAAGTATTTGGGACAGTACCTATGTAATTTTGTCAGTAAATAATTATAGAAGAACAGAAGAATGCCTATATGATAATCAAATGAACGTAACGCTTACAAATGATTGGTCAAAGGGGAATGGCTATTATCATCCCAATTGGCAATTAAATTGGTTTGTAATCTATGCAAGCAACCCATGATAATGTAAACCATTGTAATAGCATAACGGAATCAGTAACCACTTCATTAGAATTTAACAAAGCCGTTCCGAGATATCAACATTCGTTTCAATAGAGAAAACCAATCAAGAGCTAATTCCGTTCGTAACTTGGTACAAGCAAAGCGCCTATTATCCACCACGACTTCCGTATAATTCCATCGACGAACGGATCACAAAATAAAATGGCCGTTTAATAGATTAAAAGCTTTCACAATTGTTTGAAAAGAAAAATATTAGGAAAAGCGGCTTATTGTACCACTTGTCGAAAGGTAAAAAGGGGTGAGAAATGAGAATCTGTCAATTAGTACATAGTGCTGTTGAAACTTTTTATTGGCTTTGGTTCTTTTTTCGGTTTTGTTAGACCAGAGAGCAATCGAGTTTCGTTTTAATTTCTACAATTTTCAACAGGATTGATTGCTCTTTAGTATCTAGCTTGCTTATATGTCTTCTTATTTTCGTTTTTTTTTGCTCATAGAAATGTGATATTATGTCACTTTGTCTGGCCTTTATAATATAAATTATGCATACTTAAACTGTGGCAAAAACGAAGAGGCATTTAACTTTGTTTTTTTAATCCTTGTGATTGTCGATTTTGTTCGCTTGCACTGAACAAGTTACCTAGGTATTCATAAATCGTAAGCAGTTTGATAAATTCACCAGGTCATACAATTTTGTCATTGTGAACCATCAATTTCGTAAAAAAAGAAAAAGAATGTCGTTTGTTGGGAGTCGTCACAATAAGGGGCATGAAGCAACTTTTTTAATTAAATCTTCTGTCGAAATAATGTACTTTGCTAGATGCTAACAGTAGATTAAGCTCACAGAACCAATAACAGTTATTATAGCATCATAGCCATAGCCAAAGCGAGCCATTAAGACTGGAATTAACTGAAAGATGTTAATGGATAAAACGAAGGCTTTGCAAGACGCACTAATGGAAAAAATAAGTTCTAATGAAAATTCATAGGATCGGTTCTTTGTGAACTAATGGAATTAAATCGGGAGATTTTATAGACGTGCTTAAAGGTTTAGCTGTAGATAAGGAATCTACGGGATTTAGGAAAAAAGCAATAATACATTAAATGTTTCTGCGTAATATTAAAAGTGGACCAGACCCTTACACTCTCCGTAAGGGTTCTACTCATCCTGGCGGGGCTGCAGGTTATTCGAAAGAGATACCGCGGCCTCGGACACAAAGGGAACATGGGTGGTTTTTAGTCAGTAGACGTCTGACATTCCGTACCTCTCTGCAAATAGTTCCATGCCCAGAAGTCATTTGATGATTTCCAAAACTCCAAAAAAAGGGGTGCTACTTATCATCGGCCTAACCTTTTTCCAACTACGTTGTCTGCCTAGCTTTTTTCCAACTACGTTGTCTGCCTAGCCTTTTTCCAGCTACGTTATCTGTCTAGCCTTTTTCCAACTACGTTGTCTGCCTAGCCTTTTTCCAACTACGTTGTCTGCCTAGCCTTTTTCCAACTACGTTGTCTGCCTATCCTTTTTCCAACTATGTTGTCTGTCTAGCATATTTCAAATTATGTTGATGGGTCGGCTTCCAATCTAACCGGATGCACCTTAATAACAGTATTTTACATGGAGCGACTGTCTATTTGACTTCCACATCCCCAGTTATTACTGGGTAATACGAAACACCTTTGAAATACTTGAATTCATAAATAAAAACATTACTAACTAACTACTTAGGTCTACATATAAAGTAGTTAGCAAAAACAGGTTATGAGCATAGTACTCTACTCACCCCATCAGGGAGCATAAGCGTGATGCGGTGCATGTCTGCATTTATCTGTAAGAACAAACACAATTTCGTTAACATCCACATCAGTAAACATACGACACACAGTAACAGTAATATTTACTGGAAAAGAAATACGTATTCAGTAAATGTGTCCCTGTTTGCCAGTCACTGAATTAATTACGGGAAGTACCCATTACGAGTAACCTTTGATATACAAAGTGATGTTTTCTTTATGAATACATTTCTGGGAATCCTGCAATGATATACAAGACCTGTAAACAATGCTTTGCGTATGTATGTTATGCTTGTTTTTACCAACACAAGACGATGCTACAAATGAAATTAAAGCATTTGATTTAGATAGCGCCAATTGTCGAAAAGGGTAAAGATACTATTCAGGTAAATCTAGGTCAGACTTGTAGGTTGTTTACGTCTATTTCATTTGCAATATTTGATCAATAGCTAGCTAGCTAGACGTGTTCACTAGCGAAAACCCTAATATGCTAAATATAGGTTACTAGCTTTTGCCAGCGGCTTCGCCCGCGTGAAAATGACGATTTTCCATACAAACTTTCAACCCCTATTTAACTCCCTTAGGGGTTGAATTTCGAAAAATCCTTCCTTATTCCTTGTCTACATTAAAAAGGGAACCTCTGTGCAAAATTTCAGCTTTCTAGGTCCAAGGGTTTGGGCTGGGCGTTGATGAGTCAGTCAATCAGTCAGTCAGGACTTCTCTCTTTATTTATATATATAAGAAGATAGAAAACGGTTTACCCTTGTTTGGTATAACAACGTTTCGTCGAAAATCACTTCGACTTTCGTTATTCGACGTTATAACATATTTCGACATTAGTTAGCATTAAGTGTCAGTTCGCATAATTATTCATTTGACCGAATAATTAATTGGTAGATTTTTATTTAGCATATGTATTTATTTGATATAATATCATTTGACCGAATTTTCAAATGTATTAATTTTATTTAAACTAATGTTTCACCAGACTAATAATGATTTAGTCCAAATATCGTATCGAATATTCAGTTCATTAATCATTCGTTTCCTTTCATTCGTTTCCGTCAGCAGGTCGACGGCTCCTATTTCTGTCTGCAGGGTTTAGAGGAACCTAACTAACCGAACCTCGGGGTGCCCCTGACGTCGACCGTCTAGGGTTAGGATTTCTGTCAGCATCTGTGTTTGTTTGGGGGAAAAATTGAATATTCGTCAAATCACAAATTATACCACCTGAACATTACATCAAATGAACATTATACCTTTTGATCAATAGCGCAAATGTTGTCATCGCAAATAAATGTTCGATGAAATGAAAATTATGTTAACCGATATTATACAAAATGATTATTTTCTTAAACTGTGTTCGAACAAGTAAAATTATATCAAAAGTTGTTCGGCGAAACAAGAGTGAACCATTGAAAACACTATAAATAAGTCAAATAAATCAACGACTAATCTGTTTACTGAAAACTATTACAGGTACAAAACACTCAAAACCTCGACTGAAACTTTGAACAAGCGTCCGCCGTCGCGTCGAGTCGTCACCTAAACGTGAAAGTACTGTAGAAATGGAAATAAATCAACATTTACAAGTCCATAATTAAATACGGCGTTGTCCGCGCTTGTCGCCGCCGGCACGATCGCTAATTGCTTCTCATGAAGAAACTAAATCACTCCGTGATGGAAACACGCCGGGATCCCGCGTCCCGCAAGCCCGGGATCTCGGCTCCCGCAGCCCGGGACACGTTCCGCGGACATTCTGAATTAGTTTCTGGTGAGGACATCTGAATACCCCAGTTTGTATCAAATGGTTACCGCAATCACTATTTTGAGCTATTGAAGGAAAATACTAGACACTGGGTATCGTAATTGGAATTTATTAATAGAAAGCTTGTTATTGGAGTTTTTCCATTCGAAATTCTCAGTAGAAGCCCGAAAGATTTTGTAAGGTTAATAATATGATAGCGAAATTTTAATGTTAAATCCAATTTGTCTACCACCCTTCTTCCCTTTTTCTACACCTCTTCCTTCTTCATGATTGAAAAACATCATTTATTAGTAGATTAGTAGCCAAGGGCTGTAAAGGCATCAATTGCAGCCCGAGATATTTATATATAGTTCGAGGGTGCAATTGATGCTTACACCCGAGCTAACTACTCTGCTTTACATCTCGATTGTGAGGTAAGTAGAAAAAACCGGCATTACAAGAATAAAACATTTTATTAGTTAAATTTTATAGAGAAATGAGAACAATTTTCAAAGAACAGTGGCTATATTATAGCTGATGGAATTAATAAGCGTCTACTTAAGTCACCGTGATAGATACTGACGAAATAATTTACTTAGTTTTATCAAATCAAGCTTAAGGCCTATCAAAGGCTGGAAAAAAAATCATCATAATTATGAGCTCAATTGACTAGATTACAGGTGATAATGAATAATCATAGCTTAATTTATTTTTTCTATCTGACTTGACTTTACAACTTTTGACTTAGCTATGCTTTTAATATTGGCATGTAATAAACCTTTGTAAGTTAAAAGACATTTCAATTGTCAACTGTACTGAACTGACAGCTTGTCATAGTCTGCACGACTATTTCATTATATTATTTTCCATCGATTCACCGTGATTTTCTAATTCATCGACTAGTTCTGCTTATGAACTCTGATATTTACTGTTCCCTGTGTGACTTGCCTAAGGAGTTTGATTGTTTGCCTATACGACGGCGTTTTTTTGTGACTCTGGATTCCGATTCTGCCTTACTATGGACTTTATTGTGTGTACATCGAATTGAATATCACGATGGGTAGCCGTGTAAGGCCTACAAGCATTATACAACGTGTTTGCCATGCGTGCTGGTTACGCACAAGAAGAGAAGTCCTACGTATGAATAGTCAAGATGAAAGTAGTCCTCAGCTAGACACAACTGACGATGTGCAACCACAAGAAAATGTAATCCAGCCTGATGCTGATGCATCAACCCAACCTGAGCCAACACAAGTTGTGGAGTTAGCCAATTATAGACGAATAGCAAAGATGTTTAGATTTCTAATAAACATTTTATTTCTTTATCTTTACGATGATATAGGTAGCTTTATTGTACATAAGAGAGTTATGCAATTGATACCTTAACATCCCTAGCCTGCATATTGTCATGAATGATTGTGAAATGTGCTATTGGTGTAGGTACCTATTTTAAATAAATAAATTGTGTTAAACGTGTTTTTCTGTATCTACCAAAATGGTAAGGGTAGGTAAACCCTTGTTTTTGGGGTGGTTGGGAAATCAACAAATAACCCCTCCCGCTCTTGGACAGCGAAAAGGAGTGTCAGACTTCTACTGACTAAAAACCACCCATGTTCCTTCTTAGCCCTTTATGTCGAGACCGCGGTATCTTGCATCGGTTGGACTTAGTGTTTTGAATACGGTAGTCCGTAGTTTATAATGTGTAAATGCATTTCTATCAATGATATTTAAAGGGTAAGTAGGGTGATTAGTCCGTTGTTTGTACGACATAACCTCTAAAACTTTAAACAGGAATATCTTTAATTCTGGCGTAGCAGAGCAATCTCATTTTTACTCGTTTCCGCTCGACTCTTTGTTGGTGTTGGTGGAAACGGAAACACACACGTACCTAAGCAGTTTTCTATTGCGAGATAGATAAAAGAAGTCATTAATGGGTCCGCTCAGCTTGCGACCGACACCGGGCTTTAACATTCTGAAAACGTCCGTAGTTTTTTTTTTTTTTTTTTTTTTTTTATTCATAGGAACAGCAAACAGTTACATTATAAAGACTTACAATTAATTTAACATACAATAAATTTGGTTATAAAGTAACCCACAACGCTGTCCACAAGTAGGCGTACAGTTCAGGTAAAAAGAGAGCTAATCGCTAGGCACATTGATAGCAGTACATGTGATAAAATCTAATGATAAAAAAAAAAAATTGCGACTTTAAGAGAAAATTAAAAAATAATTTGTATAACAAAATTTACCTATACAATATTAAGTAAGATTTAATAGGGAATGGCGAGTGAGGTTTTTAAATTGACTTATTGTGCAATTGAAGATATCTATGTTGACAAAGGTGCTGTTATATGTGTCAACCATACGGCGGATCGGTGAGCGCAGGCCTGAGTTAGTTCGGCAAGTGTTTAATGCAAAAAGAGTACCTGCGCGTACCTGCCGCCTGTGGATGGTTCGAGGTACGGCATAACAGATCATGCTGTTTAGATTTGAGCAGTTCAATTTATTTCTGACAATTTTAAATAGTACTGTGGCTTCTAGGTATTTCCTTCGAGAGCTAAGGGAGAGGAGCTTGTACTTACTAAGTAATTGAGAGTATGACAAATATGTTTTGTGGCATCTGTAGTGCATAGCGCGCAAGAATTTGTACTGTACATTTTCTACCATTTCAGTATATTTTTTGTAGAAAGGGTTCCATACTGACACTGCATATTCTAGCTGTGAACGAACAAGCGCTTTATATAAGCATAAATATGACGAGGTTCTCTTGAAGTCAAGGGTGGACCGCATGATAAAACCAAATAGCTGGAAAGCTTTGCTGACAATTTTATGAATGTGCGAGTCTAGGCATAGTTTAGAGTCAAGTATAACACCGAGGTCGCGAATTGAATTTAGTTGAGATAGAGGCGCATGACAAAGGCTGTAGGCAAACTTAATAATATGTTTATTCTTAGTAAATGTAAGGTAGTTGCACTTCGGTAAACTCAGTTTTAATTTATTCTTGTGGCAGTAGTCTGTAAGTCTATCAAGGTCATGTTGAACCAAAATGCAGTCGTCGACAGTTCTGATGGACTTGTAGACCTTGAGGTCATCGGCATACAAAAGAAATTCAGTGTAGCGGAAACAGTCACCTATGTCATTAATAAATATGTTAAATAAGAGCGGCCCAAGGATGGATCCTTGTGGGACACCAGATGTGACTTCGATAACACTCGATCCGTAACCATTGATTACCACCCTTTGACAGCGGTTCGAAATGTACGAAACAAACCACCGAAGCAAATTGCCACGAATTCCGTTATAGGCAATTTTATTGAGCAGCAGCTCGTGGTCCACTTTGTCAAAGGCTTTGCAAAAATCTGTATAAACAGCGTCAACTTGCAATTCGTCATTTTGTTTTTCTATAGTTGTTTTTCGATTAGTCCATTGTTAATACAACATAACCTCTAAAACTTTAAACAGGAATATCTTTAATTCTGGCGTACCTATAAAAGTATAACTGAAGACAAAACTGTTCAGGAATTCAAACTCTATACAAATATATTTTTTCCATACGCTGACGCAAAAAAAAAATGTCAACAAAAATTTGTTCGAGCGTTTGCCACTATTCTTTAGGGACAGGTGTTTTTAGGGTTCCGTAGTCAACTAGGTTCATATTGTTGATATGAGTTCTTAGAACATTTGGTATTGGGACGCAGAAACGCGAAAACGCAGAAACGCTCCTGTGTGGGGGAAGCGTTATACTCATACGAAGACAAGGCTGAATAGCGAAGCGACCTCTTTGTCATTGGGCTGAATGCATGATGTCTATTGCCAGTATGATGGTTAGATGTACGCGAACTTTTTGAAAGAGTGAAGTGTTTTTTTTTTAAATTACTTAACCGCCCTAGGGATTTTCTAGCTACGAGTAACATTATTACCCCTAGAGCGTTAATTGGTCACCTACAAGCCCCATTTGGGGGTAATAAGGACCTACTTACCGAATATGAGAGATGTAAAACAATATTATTCTAGTTCATTTGTCTGCAAAGCTAACTCATTCACTACTTAGTTATTACAAATCCAACTATCGCAAGGTAACATTAAAAAAGTTAAAGCCCACTCAAAAAGTAAATGTATATCGTCTCAATCGTGGAAAAGCACTTACCTTCCTATTCTTGTATTGCGCCGACTGAAAGTACACAATTTCGTATCGTCGCTGTACCTATTAGAGTGGACGATCAACTTGATAGTATCGGTGCTCTGTGCACCGGATAATACAAACACGAGTATTATTTATTTGTTATCTACTGCCGGCGGCTTTCAATGCTTTTGTGTCAGCAAGTTTCTCTTATCCGGAATAATATCAAATGTATGGCGTATGTTATGACTACTTTTATTACTCTATTGTTTTGGTATATTATCGGACTACTGAATATAGATTTCCCCTGTGTTTTCATTAAATAATCCTAGGGGAATGACGCTATAATAATTACATTTGGTAGGCTGTATTGGCATAAAATTATTGATAGAGTATTGAAATGCATATTTTAGGCACGACTTCAATGTTTCAGTTTTAAATGTTATAAATTATATTATTAATAATAATAATAATAATAATATTCCACAACTATCACACAACGCCATCTAGTCCCAAGCTAAGCAGAGCTTGTGTTATGGGTACTAGACAACTGATAAACATACTTATATATTTCTAAATACATACATATTATAGATAAATTACACCCAGACACAGAACAAATGACAGTAAAGCCAACAAATGGTAAAACACAGGTCAAATCACTACAGAACATCGGTCAATCTATCAAAATACACACGAAAACTCGTTTCAAATTCAAATATCGAATATTTTGGTACACAGACATCCTGCCTGGTAACGACTATATTACCTTGTAGATAATATGTTCATAGTATAAAACAGAGGAGGGTGGGCACAGCCCACAGTGCGTCGGAAAAACGTGATGGATGGACGCAGCGGCGATTAATGGCCGCGCGGTTAGTATCGAACCTCACTAAAACACGATATTTTTAAACGGTTTTTGAATTATTGTTTCTGTATGGTGGCTGTCGTTTTTGCGTGAGTTTTTATTTGTTTTTTTTTTATCAAAAGCGTTAGCAAAACTGAATAGAAAATAGGTACAAATAAAATAGTGTGAAAATGGGTTGTCACAGTGTGGTATTTGATACAAAGAAATGAAAAAGTTTTGAGTACGACTGCGGATGACTGTAAGAGTATAGATCTGATGAAGAATGTTTGGAAATATTATATGGAAGTTACAAGGGAAATAATTATTTAATGAAACCAAGACAAGACATAAAGATACATGTTTATCTAAACATAAATTCGACACACATTGAGTTTTCCGAAGTCAAAGAGATGATCGCGAGTAACCACCTCATAAATAGTCGTCCGGGAATTGGGTCAGTCCTTGTTTGGGCAGGATGGCTGGTTACCTGCTGGTGGAGACTTCGCCCTGTTCCGACATGTTTCACTTTTACGCGGTATTTACGGGAGGAGCCGGGGTACGAGAATATTTTAATAAACTAACAAGTTTCGTTAAAGGTGTGGTTGACCTCCGTCACGTTTGTTATACAGGAAAATTACATGCTTGTTACGAAATAAATGGAAAAGAATTACCGGCATTCAATTAAAAAACAAAATAATATAAATTACTAGCGACCCACCCCTGGTCTGCATGAGATCGGAATGATTTTTTAAAATAATTGTCAAAACCGCCGACATGAAAAGATTTTTGTTCTATAAAGATATTTCGTCTGTAAAATTATCTAGTTAACGAGAATACAGTATCCTTCCTTCTAATATTTTTCACATTAATCAACTTAATTCTGAATAGTGCCGTTCTACTTGTCCATATATCACTCGTTCTCAATCAACATTGGCGAATTCTCTACCATAAAGAACAACTCTGCCTAGGTCTATCGCCTACATACAATGAATGAGCCTCTACATTGCCATTCTCATAATTCGCTCTGTCTCTCCTAATGTCTTTATATGCTTGAGTTAGGCTCTCACTAGCCTAGACTCATCTGATGTCTAGACACGTCCCTATCATTACTTCTTCTATAGTATATTGTTATAGTACGTCGTAGGAAGTTGTAGTATTTACGAGGTTAAGTAGAACCAGAAATGTGATTGTTTTGTCACTATAAATAAAATTCATTTCTCATTATTTTGCGTTGACAACTTGCCTCAAACTTCTTTCAGTCATAAAGAACCATTTACAATACTATTTATTATTATGTTAACCGAGAATTAAATTAATAGGAAAGTCAGTAACCACATCAAAACGTTAAAGTAATAAGTAAACTCCATACGTAAGCACCATCCTCGTGCAAAATTGACTTACGAATATTTTGATAGGACCCGTTCTCGGGTATGGGAATCAGGGTTAGATGGGAATAATAACTAAAGAATAATATATTACAGCGTGCATAGATATCTTCCTACCTTACCTTTTTCATACTTAAGTAAAACCAATCCTTAATACGTTCCCGGCCAGGGCCGGTGGGCCGGTGCCCCGCGTGGGCCCACATCGCCCACATCATCCGATGTTTGCATAACTATCCGTCGAGGTAATCCCCGCTAATATTAGTTTGTCAAAATATTCCCCGACGTATCATTGAAAAGGGAAAGGGTCTGAGTTCGTATAAAAATATATCGGGAGTCGCAGGTAACCCTCAATTGTTACCCGCCTCCAATACTTTTCTATTCGATATGAGATCGCTCCGAGATTTTTCTCCATGGGCAGATACCTTTTTCCAAGAGATTAGAGCTTGATTAAGATTCGGGAATATTTTCGGGGCTGCGTTATTCAGTCATAGATTTTTGGAAGTCGTATTATGTTCGGCAGTTTTGTGCGGAGTTCGGGTCGGATTAAAATGTTGCTCCGCTATTTTCTTTGTTATTTTTTGGAGATATGTTTCGGGGTAACTATTTTTTACTGTAACCCCGTTTGTGCGATATTGTGAACATTTCCCAATATTTCCGAATGTTTCGGGAGTTCATTAAAAGGTTATTCGACCTATACCACACACATACATGGAACTGTAAAATACCTACACACATCAGTACAGACCGCCACGCTGTCCACCCGCGGTCCCGCGGACCTCCGCCCATCGTAACAAATAGCCCAAACTTATCTCTGGCAGATATACGAGCGAGTTGTAACTGAGCTAACAAATGAGAAGGCACGGTGCCCGTCAAGCGGCGCCAATAAAGACAAACAGGACAAAAAGCCCAATTTAGCGCGGCCACATAACGAGTCCGGCTATTAGGGATTCAGGACGCAGGCCAGGACAGCCCGGCCAGGCCAGGCCAGCGCTCAATGCGCGCTGATTGCGCTAACTCGATATCGATAATGTCCATCACTATTATTATGGTGAGGGTTCGATAATGACTAATGTATCATTGGAGGGACAATGTTTATTTTACATTTAAACAAATAGTAAACATGGGAAATATCTCGTTTTCAGTGTTAATTATTATGTTATTTTGTTTGATATTGATTAGTGTCCCACAGCTAGTATTTAGTTACATAAGTGTCGTTTTTATATACATCATTTGTAAACCAATTCATTGGATTATATAATTATTACATAGCTACCTGTAATTGCACTTGCAGATAAAATACTAATATTGTCAAATAAAACCGTCATAACAATAAATTCACAATTTTATTCGATTATTCGAAATGTCCATAAATTTTTTGTGGGGACTTCCGCTTACCGCTATTGTGAAATACGGATATGCACGATTCTAGATAACTTATTACCTAATAAGATCCAAAACCACTTCCAAATTAGTGTGTGAGTGACACTTTGACCTTAGCTATAAATTACTATTAAAGGATATACGGGTTGCTGGCCCGCGTGGTGGGTAAACCCATTCCCTTTCATAGAGAGAAAGCCTTTGTCCCAGCGGTTGAGAACATTATAGCCTGATGATGAAGATGATGATTGAAACATACACAAACTCTTTATATTATTCAAAATTTCTCCTTAACATAATAATATGACAATTTATTATGGGGGCTTTTACCTAGCAGGCGTACCTCGTAAACGTAACACAACGGATACCCATAACACGTCAGGTTTCAATTTATTACCCACAACAGTATCGACACCGTAACGTTAACGTGCACGTTCACGTTCAGTATATCAGCTGCTGTAGCTAAAGAACAAAGCGGGAGGTTTTATTACAGTCTGTATTATGTGGGGAAGAACTTGCTAATTCATAATGGGATACAATAAGTAAGTTTATGAAGTGAAAGGTGGACAGTTGATGTGTATTACTTTACTTCAGTCAGTTTTAAGACTTAGTTGTTATCTGAGTATCGACTGATGTAGGTTAGTATATTATTATTGAATACCAGCGAGATATTAGAGATATAATATCTCATCGGTGTGTAGAGCCAAAACAGAGGCATAAAATCTCTGACACCAGCACTCAGAATGTTAGGTACTCACCACACGAGAAAGAACATGTACTGAGATGGTTCAATTCACGCAATAATAGTAACTGTAGCGCTGAAAGTTATTTCTATACTTTTGCACAGTGACAACACAGAAAATGATAAAATATATTCTTACAGAAATCCGAGCTCAAATGTTATTCAAAAGCTTGTTTGAGATAAGAGTTCGCACCGAATACTCGCTCATAATATAACAAACGTCGTGAACCGCGCTCACATAACATTCGCTAGCGATTACCAATAAAACTTATAAAAATAAAAGTTGACGACTGTCATAAACCTCTGTTTACGACTAGCGCACAAACAATACGTTATTAATATCTGGCAATTAATCGCTTTTGCTTACAATACGACTTTCTACCAGAAACGCGACTGCAGAAGTTCTAAACCTTATTTATTATTTAGTTGTAGAAATAAAATATAACAGTCGTTATATGTAAAATACTGGAATCAAGTTGCATCTGAATGGACTGTAGGCTCTTCTCATTATTGCTGGGAAAAGCCGGGCATGAGTGATGACAGAAATCAGGTATAGGGTATAAAATCTCGGGGTTTCAGGAATTTATTGAGTTCCTTACGAAAAAAAACCACGTATGAACACTATTGATCACAGCTCAGCTACTGTAAAAGTCTGCAACTGTGCTTGATAATGAGTCTGAAGAATTCTAAAAATTCCTATGTATCCTGACTATCTCAAACGACGAACTCAATATTACTGTATTATGTATATGATTTCCAAATACTTACAAACTTACGTGCTTTTGATAAAGAAAGTTTTAAGTTTCAGACTAGTTTTAATCTATTGCATAGATTCTATCGCGGGCCTTGAGTTGAGCGTGGAGAGCGAATCCAGAGATTTCCTAACAAAAATATTCAGGATTCAGTATTCAACCAGGTTGCTATGGTTACGGAAAATAACAAGGTTGTCAACTGAGGTTGTCAAATTGAATAATTGTTTGTCTCTCTGCTTTCTCCTTCTAAAATATTCTTACTCGTATAATTTGTGTACAAACAAAGTGTTTTAAATATGAATAAACAAAGTGCATTTATTAATGAAGAAAGTCACGAAAAAATAGTGAAAGAAAATGAGTGAGGAGTGAGTACTCTATAAACATTCATTTTATTATTAGTACGCATCTGTCATAAGTTTTATTGGTTTTTGCAATAAATATCTAAAATAAAATAATTTTTTTTCATATTTTTCAATGTTATGACACTTACGTCAGGCTGTCAATACTTTTTCTTTTAAATTTTCTGTCATAGAGTTTCTTACTAGCTTAGTTAGTCTATGAAGGTTAGTTTTGATTTATATAATGTAGTAAATGTACATCGCGCGAAATTCGAAGATCAAACTCTTAATTATCGTTATTTTTGTTCAAATTTTTTGAATGAATAATTATTTTGGTGTGTAATTACACTATTAATACCTAATTATTTATACCTATTATTGCATAAGTTGATAAAAAATGCTATGCAATAGATTTACCGCGGCAGTCTCCGAGTGCCACACGTTTTTTTTTAATATGAGTTTTGTTTTGTGAAACTAAGGCGTCTGTCTGTATACACACACTGTGCATGGGGCGCTACATCTATACTAATCTATACTAATATTATAAAGAGGTAAAGTTTGTGTGTTTGTTACTAAAACATAGGTATCCGTATTGTTCCTAACAACATCTAGCCGCAGTTATTGATAAACCCGCTTCATATATCCGTGGCTGGCGTGAATACATTGATAAGTCGACTTCCATGATTTTTTTTTTATTGGCTTAATACATCCTAGGCATAGGGTTGCCAACCCTACTATATAATATAGTATCCTACTATTTTAAGGGATCAAATACTATATTTCTAAAAAATATATATAGTAGGCGAAACTACTATATTTTGCGTAAAGCGAAATCAGCGTTCACAGAACGCATATTTTTTCTGTTATGTAGACCTCTTTGATGTAGACGAAATGGAGAGGAGTGCAACAGGGCCACTTTAAATTTAATCAAATCTGAATTGAATGTTTTTAACTTAATTTAATTTATTCAATGTCAGATTACAGAGATCCATAATGGTTAGTAACAATTGGTACTTATATACTATGTTAAGTTCAGATTGCAATCTATATAAATAAAAAAAGAAGTCCTGACTGAGTGACTGACTGACTCATCAACGCCCAGCCCAAACCCTTGGAACTAGAAAGCTGAATTTTTGCACAGAGGTTCCGTTTATAATGTAGACAAGGAATAAGGAAGGATTTTTCGAAATTCAACCCCTAAGGGAGTTAAATAGGGGATGAAAGTTTGTATATGCAAAATCGACATTTTTATGCGGGCGAAGCCGCTGGCAAAAAAAAAAAATTGTTAAGGCGCCGAGTAGCAAAAAATATTCATTTAAAAAATAAAGTACCTACCTACATACTTATTTTTACTTTACTACACCTCATACTATTTTCTTTTTCATTTTTTTGCCATCTACTATATTTTTTAAGTCAATAACTTCAAAAATACTATATTTGATAGAAAAAAAGTTGGTAACCCTACAGGCTAGGCATTGGGATCTTATATGAAAAAAATCGACAGCTCAAAATATCCATACATTTTGGAGAAATCGACCTTGGTCGTAAGTTGACAACTCTCATTTTGACGTGTCTAAACTTACAAGTCCACATGTCCAATTATGCATTCTCATGTTTTTCTGATCAAACATTGATATGTTGATATATCAACCTATACTCAGTACCCAAATGAATATTCGTTATATGATATCTCAACTTATACACTTATGAGTTTTCTATAGGCACGAATTTTAAATTGACAAATCGACTTATCAAGTTATGGCCGACCGAAGTATTTCTGTTTAAATTGTGATATAATGAGATGTCCAGTTACGACCAACGAAGTTCTCAACCCTAAATGTAATAAATATAGTTATCACTATAAGTCCGTTACAAAAAAGTTAAAGCTAAATGAATAATTATGTTTAGTTAACAACTTATATCGGTGCACACCGTGCACATCCCTCGCTCGTCTGTTGGTAAACAAACGTCAATTCAGAGTTCAGAAGCCACGCGCTCGCGATCCGGGAACAATTGCGGGTGCTTATAAAATTGATTTCGTTTGTTTTCGAGTGTATCTATTGATTGATTTATTACTCCAATATAAGTTTGTCAATTAGTGCAGCGAAAAAAAAGATTTGATGGACATGATTGTCTTGATTGACGACTCTATTAAAGAGTTTTATAGAAAAAAATATAAAAACTGTCGGTGTCAAATCTGGATCAGTAGATGCAGAGACATCTCTGCATCTACTGATCCATATTTGGACGAGGACAACCCAGACGAAGAAGACTTTGAGGTCCAATAAAATCTTTTTTTTCTGTTCACTGATTGGTTCTTACTAATTTTACTTTGCTCAATTTTTATTAATTTTTAAAATTTGAATTTGTTCTATACACACGTGTATCTTTATGTTATCTTGTATCTTGTGTCTATAAATTAATTTGTGGTCCAATAAAACAGTGTTCTTTATTATTTTTTTCTCTTCACTGATTGGCAAAAGAGATTTGGCTTGACCTCAAGACAATCATCTAATTGTGGTTCTTATTAATTATATAATGCTTAATTTTTGAAATTTAATTTGTAGTACACATACGTGTATTTTAGCGAATCAAATATTTTTAGAGTTCCGTAGTAAAATGGGAAAAAACGGAGATTGAGGTCAAGAGTAAGCCCATCCTTATCCTTACATAGTATTAAAGTCCCTATTTTTGTCTGTTTGTCTGTATGCTTAAATCTTTAAAACTACGCAACGGATTTTGATGCGGTTTTTTTTAATAGATAGAGTGATTCAAGAGAATTAGTATATAATTTGAACGACATCCACGCGGGTGAAGCCGCGGGCATCAGCTAGTTTAATATAAAAAAAACCCTAAAGATTCGTCATGTCTGTCCGTCCGTATGTCACAGCCACTTTATTCGGAAACTATTGAGACTACACAGTTGAAACTTGGTATGTAGATGTAGTCTTTAAATCGCTATAGGGTTTTTATACAAAACTAAAAAAGAATACAAGATTAAGGGGGGCTCTCCATACATGGAACTGAAACAAAAAAAAACTTTTTTCATCAAATCTATTCGTGTGGGGTATCTAAAGATAGGTCTTTAAAAATGACACTGAGGTTTCTGAAATAATTTTTTCTCAAATTTGATCGTTTGAAAGATAAACACTTCTAAAGGGGTAAAATGAGTGTCGTCCCCCCTCTAACTTCTAAATAAAGAAAGAGAAAAATCAAAAAAAAATATATGCTATAAATCGCAATGATAACTTTCAACCAAAATTTGTTTGAACGAGATATAGTAAGTAGTTTTTTATATATAGCACATTTAAAAAACCGCAAATATAACTTTGTCATTCATACAAACAATATGAAAAACAAACTTATCACAAAATAAATATTTCTGTCCCCCCTAAAATAAGAAATAATACAAATTTAAGGGGGTTTCCCTACTACGATGGTCCGGACTTCTTCATGTGCAAGTCTGATTTGCACTTGGCCAGTTTCTTTTTTGTTTTTTATCTGTTTACTATCTATCTATATAAATTAAAAGAACAGTCCTGGCTTACTGACTGACTCATCAACGCCCAGCCCAAACCCTTGGACCTAGAATGCTGATTTTCGGCACAGAGGTTCCCTTTATAATGTAGACTAGGAATAAGGAAAAATTTTGGAAATTCAACCTTATTCCTAGTCAAAATAGGGGACGAAAGTTTGTATGGAAAATCGTCATCTTTGTAGTTTAACCGACATTCACGCGGGCGAAGCCACGGGCACAAACTATTCCAATACTAATAATGGGTTTTTCATTCAAATAACATTGTTTACCTATTAATACTCCCTATTAAGTAGGTGAATAAGTTGATAACTGTTGGTTAATACGTTGATAACGCTGTGAATTAGTGGATAAGTCGGTGCATAAGTTGATAAGTCGTTGGTGAACGAATTGACAAGTCTATTATTATGCAATCTATGGGGAATTTCGATTATTTACTGTCATCATTGAAAAGAGGGCATAAAATAACCTATAAAACAACTACAACATTTATGTTAAACTAATTTACCGATTTACCAGAAGACGTCAAACCCTTTAAATGGCCGTCCTGACAAATTGCAGTTTTAGACTTATCAACATATTCACGCCAGCCACGGATATAACCTTTGGGGAGTTTATGGATTTAGCATGGTATTAATAGATGAAGCCTATTCCTGACGAAATCATTTTGAGACAAAGATATAAATGCCAACGACAGATGGGACCAACTTTCAAGAACCCTTGCAAATGGTTGCTATCGATGCAAGTGCCAGCAATGTCATTTTGCTTATGGTCATCACTAAAACTTGCAACGGCATTTTCCTCTAGATGGCATTTATTATGATAAGTAACGAGTACATGCATTTATTAAAGTTGTTATTTATGAGGTTGTTACAACAAAACAAATATTTATGAATGGCACTACCAGTAGTTATTAAAGCTCTGAAACCCACTGGTGCAGAATTACACATCTGTTTGTATTTAAAAATTACCATCAGAGATATTTTGACTTTCATACGAGCGCCAATGGCGACCGCACTTCACACGAGCCACGAGGCAGCGCGAGTTATTATAACTTGCATAAAATACATCATTTCACAATTTATATCAAATTTTTGTGACAGAAAAAAGTAAATGTTCGTAATTTCACACAACGTGGGCGTGTACTTCAACTTGTTTTGTTTTACTGAATATAGTTCAATAATTATTTATTGCAAACTGACAACTTACCTCTGTTTCGCACAACTATTTTTCATACCATACAATTCGGTCATTTGAATATAAATGTTTTCGGGTAAATCGTAATTATTGTTTGATCATTCCAAAATATACATCGTCAAACATGTAGACTACATCGTTACCATGTAACGTTAACCCCACGCAAGTTTTGGTCCAGCGACTATTAACTTAAGTTAACAGGAAATGTCGGGATAATGCGCTACAATCACAGGATGCGAGCATGGCCCAGCCACAGCCAACCAAAGCCAACCACGGCCAGCGCTGGGCTCAGCCGGAGCTCCTCCATTATTCCCCTCGCTGCATATATTCGTGAAATGGGTTGGGTTACACTATGAGCGTAAAGCGACCTATACGAGTCCGCGTATTAAATAGAATCATACACTACAGAATCACGTATATAGTTTAAGTTACTTGTTATAATAAACTAGCTTTTGCCAGCGGCTTCGCCCGCGTGTAATGACAATTTTCCATACAAACTTTCATCCCATAATTAACTCCCTGAATTTCGAAAAATCCTTCCTTATTCCTTGTCTACATTATAAAGGGAACCTCTGTGCAAACCAGACTCTGTGGTTGCTATTGAGTGATTCCTGATGGAAAACTTAATATAATTTTGCCCGACCCAGGAAACGAAGCCAATAACTAATATTAACCAGAGCTAGTAATTAGGTAGTTAAACTTGTGCTACTTTGTTTCATTATTCCGGTTTTCTATAATGAGCTCACTTAACGTCTATTGTACCAACGAAGAGTTAATAACTTCTCAGAAATGAATAATTGATGTTCGCAAGCTAAATGCAAATGCAATTTCTTGTATTTGCTATCTAGTATCTCGTATATCACTTTCTTATAATATACTCCTACATATTGCTTGGAATCTTTAAAAGTGTACTAAGTCAGACAGTTTTTTTTTGGGGCATGCCCTACACACCTTTCCCAAACCCCTGCAACTGCTGAAAGCCAGTATCAACAGTAGCGACCACCAGAAAAGCGCCAAGACAATGAAGCTCGATGCAGTCTCAGAGAAACAATTAAGTCAGACAGGACACAGGTGACACACACACACAGGTGATTTAGTTGAACAGTTTCTTAGCGGCACTATTTCCCTCAACCCGCCCCCCGCCTCAAGTGCAGCCCCACACACACATAGCTCGGCCGCTGAAGCGCGCTACCCCGTGGACCGGAAGACTCCCTCCAGCGATCCATTTGCGGCGCGACCCACGCAGGCTATGAATTCATGCCCAACTGCAAGTCGGACCATTTGTGGGTTTGTAAACAAAATGATAATTACTTACGTAAATAAGATTGTTTAGCGATGGTTTGTACAGGCAAAACCAAGCGGGCTCTGTAGAGAACCGGACGACCGCGACCGTACGACACTGGACTCATCCCAACCCGACCTAGCCTTTTCTCAACTATGTTAGTGTAGTAGTGATGTATGTGGGTGTAGTAGTGACTGGCCTGTTGGTCTAGTGGTTAGTGACCCTAACTGCTATGCCGGAGGTCGTGGGTTCGATTCCCACCCAGGACAAATGTTTGTGTGATGAGCACGATCATTTGTTCTGTGTCTGGGTGTAATTTATCTATAATATGTATGTATTTAGAAATATATAAGTATGTTTATCAGTTGTCTAGTACCCATAACACAAGCTCTGCTTAGCTTGGGACTAGATGGCGTTGTGTGATAGTTGTGGAATATTATTATTATTATTATTATTATTATGTTGGGGTCGGCTTCCAGTCTAACCGGATGCAGCTGAATACCAGTATTTTACATTGAGCGACACCGAACTAAGACACCATAATGTACTGTTAGCAACCGTGTTCGCAACCGTTTGAAACTACATTTTTTATCTACGTGTAGTATAAAAACTTCTATCTGTAAGAATTAGTACGTGCTTGTAATACACTAGAATTCAATAAACGTATGTCACAAACTTCCTTTACTAACTTAAAACGTTTTTTTTTTGTCTGTAAGTAATACTTACTTTGTCTTCAAGGCCCAACAACTCCGACTTAAGAATTACAAGAATGCTTCATAACGTTGTTATCTTTACAAAGAAAAGTTTTATTGGATAAAAGTGCTTATCCAATTGATATAAAGCCCCGTAACGTTCTCGCTGCGAAGTCACCCGGGACCCTTTGCCTGTCAGCTTTACGATTTGTGTGGGTTTATAAGTAGCTAATTCTTTTCTAGTTTCCTTTCTGCTGCCGAAATGTAAGTGTGTGTATGGCGAAAATATTTTTAAGGAAATCCGGCGAAATAAGCTTGTTGGTATGTAAATAATGAAAAATAACAACGTTATAAGAAAAACTTGTAGACTATGTTTTGTTAGATATGTACGCCATCGTTAGCAATACTTTGGAATTTATTTTAGAATCAAATAATATTTTATATTGACCCTTATTAATTCCAATTCCTCCACGTTTCGTCCCAATCGCTCCGTCACCTTCAATCACATCGACAGTTATAACTTCAAACCCGTCTCTGGGACTTTATTTTACATCTAGACTTCTTTCAAAGACGTCAGTGCCAGCTTCTATAAGTTTCTAAGTAAAACCGATTTCCATGAGAACAGTATCGGCAATGTGGCGGTACCGCGGTATTCGTGCAAAGCGGCCTGTCACCGCGGCGCCGCGCACCGCTCAAATACAAGACAAGTTTGAACGCAAAGGAATTGAGAGTATCCGCAGCTCTTCTGTTGATAGCATCCCCAAAGTGTAGCGAAATAAAATATTCCAAGACGGCTTTCTAGTAAATTGAGGAACGGAGTCGGTCAGGAAGTTCGCTGCGATGTGAGCGATACAATATACGTGTGGAGGAAACTAAACAACGCTTGTCTACAGTTCGTGACAGATAGTTATGTGGCCACGTTTCTTGTATTTGTTTCATTTTGTTTGTGTATAGCGTCTATTTTTTTGCCAACGACTGTTTTCTTTGTGCAGCAAGCCACATTATACCTCGTATTGCAATAGGTACGAAGTTTCAATAGAAAAACAGCGCATTACTTTATTTTATTGCACATTTCGCTAATTGCGAGATCATGGCCTAATTGCAAATTCTGTGTTAGGAAATTGTACTACTACTGATACGAACAAGAACATTTATTTATGTAGGTGTTTTAGTAGATACTAGGTAGGCAGTTAGGCAAAACTCTTCTATACTTTTTTATCCGTTACAAAAATCTTATCAAGTCTGCAGCAACCCTCCTAAATCAGATTCCTGTCGCAAAATGTATGGAGCGCAAAAATAACACATGCCCCAGATACAAGCTATCTCGATTTTTGACAACCCTCCGTCGTCGGTGGACTGAAAATACTGTTGGCACCTTCATTTAACATTACATAAACATATATGTGTAAATACTGAATGGGGCTGCAAGCGAGTTTATTTAGCCATACATCGGCGCGCTCGCCATTTCTCGCGAATTCTTTGTACATTACCTGCGGAACAGCCGGGAATATCATAAATACCTGCAGGAACATGTCCAGCATGTTGCGATATCAGTGATCATATACAGTCATTATATAAGGGGGGATATTGTACATAAGTTTCGTTACTTTTGAAAGAAAAATTTTGTGGTGTTTATTAATCACCGGTTGAAGCTTCTGCCATTGAGTTATGGCACAATACCTGCCTTTATATTCGTGAACAAGTGAAGATCGCGATTTCTTTCTACGCAGTCGATATACCATCTGGACAGTTTATAATATTTCAAACAACATTCAAATTAATGTTAGATTTCCGACTGAGAGGCCCCGCGCCCTCGTAAGCCTCTCAAGCAACCCTCCTCCAGTTCGGAGTGGCCTGACATCTCCAATCTAATAACCTCCTCTAAATATACATTATTTAACATCTCCGACCGTTGAGTGTATTATGTATGTACGGATAACTTCAATGTCGGCCGTCTTCGCTGCGCGCTCGTTTATCAAGCTTACACTCAACTTAAATCGTTAGGCGTCTATGGACTCAAGTTATGATATAATGGACCTAACTATATTACGACTACCCTAAGGTTACTGAACTACACTTTCATTAAGTAAATGTATTAAGATTTTGTATTGTTGGTGAAGTACCTAATTATGTAAAATCGTCCACACTTTTTCCGTTTTAAGTCCTGTTTTCGCGTCCCTTAATAACACTTTATCACAATAATTGTCAGTTAGCCACCCCGCGGCCCGGTGACTTCCTCCTCGTAGTCCAGATATTTAAATGAAACTCACACAAGCGGCAAACAAAAGCAACGTAAAAACGTTTCCTTTGTTAATCCATTAAGTAAATTTAAGCAAAAAAGAGAGAATGTTCCGAAACACAATGAATAGGAACAAAACTTGAACGAGGCCGGATCGCTTTCAAATCCCTGAGAGTGAAACTTTGAGCGCGTAATAGATTAATATGCAAATGAGTGCGAGTGCGGGCCGCGCCACCCGGAGTACCGCGCACCGCCCGCGCTGAGCTCGCCAGCGCCCATTAGCTCGCGTTTTATTAATTCAATTAGGAACGGATATCACATTGACGAAAATTAAAACTGTTTGCTATTAAATATTGAAATCGTCTGCTAATGAGCGCTGCACTTGTTACGCAGCTATGTGTCAAACTAATGGATGATCTGCGCTTTGGTACCTATTCGACTTCATCATACTTATGAATTCTTTCATTCATTTCAGTCGAAAGACGTCTACTGGTGGACGTAGGCCTTCCCCACGTGGCGTCTTTTGACCGGTCTCTTGTGTCTTGTATCCAGTGGAATAGTTATATGACTAATGGAATGTTATTATTAATAATGAAGTATTGTAATTAATGCAAAAAGTCTCCCAACTTGAGATGTAGCAGTTAGTGAAATCGAAACATCTCTTGTTGAATAAACTAAATAATGTAGCTAAGTTTATTTTACCTAACATAATATAATTTTCTATGCTCAAAACAGTCAGTACTTCTTTGTTTTGGGTTTCCCAGTGGAATTGTACGTATGTTTACTGGCACTAGTGAAGGTCAGTTGGAAAAATACAAGCTACTCATTTTTAGAATTCCTCTTCATTGTTTGAAAAGCTCTCGTCTATAGGATGAGTAGTGGTTCATAAACCACAAACGAGTATGATTTGATATTGTGTATATATTTTCTGTGGGTCCGGATCCTGCTTGGTTAAATTAAAGTCAACATTATTAAAATTTTATTTATGAAGATTTAAAATATTTTAGTCAAAAACGAGTAAATACTTATCGTAAACTTTCCGACCGTATATTTCCAGTAGAAGTAACTCCAATAATTTCGTTTTGCACTAAATTCCTTAAACTCCAGCTAGGCAGGCATTTCGTGCTAAACTCCGCCAAGCAATGAATAAGTGTTCTTGTAATTTCAGGTCGAGAGCTTTTTGTTTTTGCGTGTTCACGAATTTATGGTTTGCCTCCAAACTGTTTGTTAATAATGGTGGACATTTTGAATAAATCGCTAAAAACGTAGTCGTGGTGGTTGCGTTCACATAAATCGTTGTAACAGCTGCTTTTTGATGTATACACTGTATTATAATAAAACTGTTTTTTATTTGCACAGTATTGTACTGTAATAGTCCTATGACAAATAACTAGTTGTAACTTTAGCGTTACACAACATAAACTATGAACACGCCATAGCTCTTTAATTTTGTTTTAGTGTTGTCAGCTTATAAGAGTTTATTGATATCATAATAAAAAGTGGAACCACGCAATCAAATAAATAATGAGTAATATAATACGGTATGGTAATACAAACCCCAGGTTTGCAGTTTAAAATTCTTTTCCTTCAGTATTTTGCATTCTAGCTGCGTTATTCATTTTCTGTGATGTGCTCGAATTTCGCAACATTAAATTATGCCATAATTGCATACACACGAATGTTTCCGGAGTTCTCGCTACTCTTGCTTTTGGGTTACAAGTTTGTAATAATAAGTTATTGAAACAAAGAATATTATATTGCATAATTTCTTCTTTCTGCGATGTGTATGGTACCTCCAGTTCAATGTTAATTGGCTCTATGTTTAATTAAACACAGCCACTCCATGCACAGTGTTGCCACTTGCTATAATTGGTATTGGTTCAGGCCTCGGCAGATAGTTGTGTCGGTCAGTTGTGCCGACTGTCGTGTGTCGTGTAACGATCGGCTCGTGTTGCGAGATGGAAGAGATCGGACCACTGCGTCTAAACTGTTTGCCGTCAATTATTACGTGCAGCTACATTTTAGAGTTTCGATTTTATGTCAGTTAGAAATACTGGCGTGGTTTTGTCTGTTGTAGGGCTAAAAACCTAAGCATTTTTATCTCACGTAATAGTTGAATAGGGCATAAGTTAATTATTATGGTTTAGTCATATTTAGAGACTGCAGCTTTTACAGGGAGTCATATTTTGCTAATAATAAATCAATCAACAATCAATCATCAATTTAGCCGAAAGACGCCCAATGCTCGGCATAGGCTTCCCCCAAGAGTCGGCACATTTACCGGCCCCGTGAGTCTGACATCCAGCGGATCCCCGTAACCTTCACCAGGTCATCGTTCCATCTAGTGGGAGGCCTTCAAACGCAACGTCTTCCGGACCACCCCATCGGAACTAATAATAATATGGACCGTTGTACAAGACCCAAACAGTATTTATATTGGTACAGTTCCACGGGCCCCGAGTTCTTGTAAACACGTGTATCAACATGATACGTATCTATTTGCGTGAGTCGTACATTCCTGCCACCCGACAGGACACGTCGCCTCCGGGGTCATCTACAGACGTTAGTACAATGAAGTCAATGTACTGTTTAATAATCTAATTATGATTTAGGTTTAAACAGGTAGGTAATATATGTTTACAGGTACTTAATTTATATTTAACCAAGGAGCCACTAACTGTAAGTGTTCCAAGAATAAACATAAACATTCCATCCTAGCATGATACATGCAATAAAAACGTACCTACATGATACATGCTCAAAGACCTCAAAGCCGGACGGACTGACATCCATTTCGTTATTTTCTAGTCTTTAACAAGTCTCTTGAAGTTAGAAAATGATTTATTTTATCCTTACAGGTAGAGTAAATGGCCAAGTACATATCAGTAATAAGACGTTTTCCAAGAAAGCAAGTCTTGGCGACACAGGGTCGCAGCGAGCCGTGTGATCGCACGAAGTCGTTAGAGGGTATATTCCACACCCTCATTTGTTCCCTCACATCTACTGTCTCTCTTGCCAACGTTTTCACACTTTTAAGTCTTCCAAATGTTTTATTTTGGTAGCTTGTCGTTGCATTGTAATTGATGGCACTAATGTTACTTCGATTAAACTCTACAGTGCATTAGGTGAACGTGTTGTTGTGGTAAAATAAGTTTTACCTACATTGGAAAGAAGATTAAAGTAAATACTTAAAAGTTAACAAAATGAATCCTTTTTGGGCATAGAATAGTCATAAACGTCCAAGCTTAGCACCCCCACTTCCCCTTCACATCTACATATCAGTAAAGTGCAATCGTGGTTTTTCGCAGTGTGAAAATCTCAGACGAGACCCGAAGTTGGAAATGTGCCCGACAAATGTCAATAGCTTTGCGCCCTCTCGTGTTACGAGGCAATGCTGTTAGCGAGCGGGGGTGAAGTCAAGCCTATCCCTGTTTACCCCATGCGGGTCCCAAGCGTGACGATATACAGCTGTCAGCTCAGATTGCGGATTAGACAAATGGATATAGGGTTTACATACATAGGGTACGTCTAAACTCAAGATTGGCTGAGGCACGCCAGTGTCGAGCGTGAGTCGACATATTCCAATATGAACAGCTGACGGAAAGCGGCGAGCATTTATATAACCTTAATTTCCTTTCTCGATTATTCGGTAAAATTGCTGTCGTGACATGAATGATGTATGTGTCCACCGACAGCGGCCGCTCCGGACGCGTGACGGACGATGTCCGGCACTCCGGACACGCGCCTGCTGAGCCCCTCTTTGTGGCTCGTGGCTAGCATCCGCTCCCCGGGAATGCGGGAATCGAAGTTCCGTCTCAGCTCTGTCGCATGTCGGTGGCAGCAGTATTGTGCTTTATTGGAATAAACCGACACATGCCGCGCCATACAATCTCAGTCACTGACAGACATGTCGTGACTTTCTGCGATGCCTCAGTTGGTTGAGAAAACTTATATTTTACTCATAACCGCTTACCAGGATGTTTTGTAAACAAATAATTTGTGCGACATCATCGACGATCCTTTTGATCGTAATATAATTCAGGATCCCACCCGAACAGAAATTGGAATCAAAGAAAATCAATCTGTTTTTCAGAATAAACGTACCTTTACGCGATATATTTCACATGATATGAAGTCACTGGCGGGAGGCGCAGGTAGACATAGTGTTCCGATACAAGCGACATGACACAACGTAATCTGTTGGCGGCGCGCGCATTGAATATAAATCACGGCGTGCGCTGTGCGCGGAGGTTCCCGGAGGGTCCCGGAGGGCTCCTTTCTTTGGAAAAAAAATCCCTCGCCAGCCTCACCCCGCACATTTGTCATCCCTATTTGCCGATTTTCAGAAACAGAAGTGAGTACGATTAAAACTGAGCACTCTCTTAGTTAACGAGGCTTACTTTGATAGATGGTCACTCGGGGCGGCTGTTGGGCGGCTGCTGGGCGGCCCCACTCCACCCTTGAGTGCATATCCTAACGATCGGCGGATTAAAGCGAAGCTGTACAGCTCGTTTGGCATTGTAGCCAATTTCAGCGCTAACAAGAGAAGTGCGACGGATTCGAAGATAATTGGAAACTCCTTTGAGGATCCTCGAGTGTTCCTGTTCACGGAAACACTTTGTTAGATTAGCAAAAGATCGAGCGTGTCGCCGAAGATATTAATTTCCGAGCGATGTCAATACTGAACGGTCAAAGGTGAAAGTATTCTGTAGAGACAAGATCGCAGCAATCAATCCAGCCGAGTGTTGCAAACGACGTCGCACTCGCAACGCACCATTTAACATACACATCGAGCGCTCGTGAATAAGCTGTTGAGTATTCGCGAGGAGCGAACAGTCTTTGATGTAAAAAAGGAAATGTTTCTCTCAGTAAAAACGAATTATTATTGGCTGTAATCGTTCCGCTGCCTTTGAACTTTGCGTGTTGTGTCGTTGTGTGTGACACTTTTATTACACGCCGAGCTCGCGCTGCGCGTCTGGAGCACTATGGTATGGCACCACGCGTTAGCTCGCGACCGGATGTTTGCAGCTTTGTCGACTGCACCAATATTATCACAACCCTGAACTAACTTCGATTTCCAAGTTTTAATATAATTAAAGTTTAATTCAATGAATACGGCTTTGTAGCTAGAGTGCTGTTGAGGATCGATGTCCCGCCCCGTAATATGCCTTGTTTAATTTTGGTCGTTATTAGCCGCCGTAATGAATTTCTCTTCTTTCAGGCTCCCGATAAGTTCAGAGACAAAGGCTTTTGTTCGCGCGACGTATAAATAAGCCAGTGGGGTGTAGCTATACCGCAGGGTGCGACAACTTTTAGCATCAAGATTTACGAGCGTTCTTAAACTCGCGGATGACCTTGCGGCGCAGACTTGTAGCCGAGTGCGAAGTTCTGCAGCACGACGCGACACGGCGAGGCGGAGTGCAACTTTTAAACAATTTAAAGTATCCGTCTCCCGGCGCCCGTCGCTGTACAATAAAAGAAATGTCGTGTTCCCGTCGACATCACCGCTTGTCTGCTCCCCTTTTATCTCGGAATCTCCTCAAATGCAATAACGATAGAAATTTAGCGCGAAATCGAAGTGAGGCCATTAGAGCTCGTTGCGAAGCATTTGCGTGGAAAATGTAACGGTCAAAGCGAGTGCGGGATTCTCGCGAATAAACACGAATGTCCGTAGTTATATGTAATTCGTTCAACCAAATTGGGTTCAAAAAGAAAATCTTGGCAAACGTAAGACCCGCTTTCCTCGACCCTCTCCGTCCTAACTCCTCCTTTATTATTGCAAACGTTAATCCGAATCTGTTCGTCCGTCTGTTTTCTCACTCGTGTCCACACAATGCTCTCGTCTGTTTATTTTGGCTCCGATTGTGACCAGTATCGGGATCGTTTTATCTGGCCAAGTTTTACGACTGTGTCTACTCGCTTCCGAACAATATCATACGTTACTTCCTCTCCATAAAAACAACGTCGTCTAATGATAAGACTCGCTATTATGATATTTTCGTTCTTTGCTCCCCTCGGCCTCCGTCGGATGGAAGCAATTTTTCTAATCTACTTTCTGGTAATAAAATCCAATAACACGATCACACCGAGAACAATAACGTAATTCGGTGTAAAAAGCAATCATGGGTTTATTCCACGATGTTCCTACTGAAGAAGTTCCAGTTCAGTTTGTGCTGCGTGAGCTATTCTTCACAGTCAGCGGGTGTCGGCGGGATGTGTCCGACCCGCGCCCTGCGTTCCCCGTCCCGTGTCCCGCGTCCCGCGCCGCGGGATCAGCGATCATCCATCATCCCGGTGGCGTATTTTTATCCGCAATTGCGAATACAGCAGCACAAGGCAAAGCTAATTTATTTTGTGCGGTAATCATCTCCGCGTGTACACCACGACTGGGCTTTCAATAGATTTATTCAGAGAATGAAGATAAATAGTATAAAATATTCAATTTAGGGGTTTATGTCCGACCTCGGAGATTTTGCGAGAGAAAAAATGCAAATATAAGTATTTACCAGGACGTCTATAAACAAGATGATTTTCATAATAAGCTCGAGGCGGAGGCCGAAATAAAAGCCTATCACGATGAAAGTATTGGAGACGCGTCAGCGGACCGGGCGGCGGGGGCGGCCGGCGGCGGCCCGTAAAACAGTCCCTCTCGTAAAACGAATTTAATTCTTCGTTTCCACATTAAGGGCCGGAAGGGACTGATGATGATTTAGGAAAATGATGACGTCACATTTTCCTTTCTTACGTCCTTTTTATGTATTGCCATAAATACGCTTAGCGTTCGCGCGGCTGTCTAATGAGCAGAGAGGTCGAGCTATCGGGGACGGCGCGGCGGCGGGGGGCGCCCGGACAGCGGAAACTGACGAATTGCTTCGAATTTATTTTGCTTTGATTATAATTTCCCGTAATAAACTGCTGTACTCGTCTTGTGGTACTGTTTATATATAAAATTTAAATTGATAGATAGTTAGTCGATTATAAATCAAATTTTATTGAAACTTCACATTCTATAGAAGATGGCTTATATACCTACCTTATTAGAAAACAATTCGTTTTCTAAACCTAAAAAAGCAAAATTTTTTTTTTTGAAAAAACCCACGGCGGTTAAAAATTAATTGAAAAAAGGATAAAATAACATAAAACACCCGCTTTTAAAAAACCCAAGAATGTCCGTCGGGGGCTGCCATTAAATGAACTAGGTTTGCATTGTTCAGCTCCCGACGGACATTCTTGGGTGTTTTTAAGGCGGGTGTTTTATGTTATTTTATCCTTTTTTCAATTAATTTTCAACCGTCGTGGGATTTTTCAAAAAATTTAATTATGCTTTTTATTTTAAAGTTTTTTTAAACTTTTTACTTTTATTTTTTTATCTAAGAACATGCACCAATCAAACCTAAACCCATAACTAAAAACTGAATCGAAATCGGACTTGTAGTTTTGGAGAAAAATGGCAACATGTATTTGCACAAACAAACAACCTCTCACCCCAAACGCATATACCGTCTTCGTTCCGTCGTGGGTAAAAAAGGTAAATACATAAATAAATAAATATGCAAATACTAATTGATACCAACGTGACGTAAGTAGATCACTAAAGACATCATTTGATCGAGACATCGAGAGCAAATTTTAAATGAAGACAAAATCCTACTTCCTACTATATATATATATATATATATATATATATATATATATAATATATATAATATAATATAATATTATAAATGCGAAAGTTTGTGAGGATGGATGGATGTTTGTTACTCTTTCACGCCAGAACGGCTGAACGGATCTGAATGAAATTTAGCACAGAGATAGATTATAATCTGGAATAACACATGGGCTTATATATTAGCGCTATAATAACTTAGGGGGGTGAGCAATATTGCATTATGAGCATATTTGTCAACTGTTTGACAGCTAACTTCTGTCATACTATGAATTAAAAGGAAACGGCTATTTCAAACCTTTTGACACAGATGAAAGTAGCCTAACGGTTCGGTGACCTACCTGTAGACAAAGGAATGCAAGTTCAAATCTCAGTCAGTGCTTTCTTTTATAATGCTGTAAGATTTCCGAAACTGTTTTAAACATGTTTGTAAGTTCGATCCCCAATCGGTTTACACTTTTTGTAATTTTTTGGTATTTGTTTTTATTTTGATGCTTTATGATTTTAAATAATTACAAAAACAACAAAAAGTGATAATAAATCTAAATACATAATAATAAATGTGTAGGCGTGGAGTTTCTGTGCATTGAACATTTATTATTTAGAAAAAATAATGTTTTCTATTGGCGTGTTCATTCGTTTTATACATTTTTGTCTGTAGTCTGTCGGGAGGCCTTCCAACGCAACGCCATCCGGTTCGCGGTCGCCACTTCACAACTTTTTGGCCTATCGGCCATCCGTTCTGCGTGCAATGTGACCATTGCCACTTAAGTCTGGCGATTCTTCGGGCTAAGTCGGTAACCTTGGTTCTCATGCGGATGTCTTCATTTCTGATTCGATCTGCACGCAAGGAAACTTCGAGCATAGGCCTCTCCATTGCCCTTTGGGTGACTTTGAGATTTCTGATGAGGCCCATTGTGAGTGACCACTTTTCGGTTCCATATCTAATCACTGGCAACACACACTGGTCATAGACTTTCGTCTTGAGACACTGTGGTAAGTTAGACGAGAAGATACCACGCAACTTCCCGAACTCTACCCAGCCGAGTAGGATTCGTCGATTGACCTCTTTCTCGAAGATAGACCTTCCCAACTGGACCGTTTGTCCCAGGTAGACATAACCGTCCACAACATCGAGTGTAGAGTCTCCGATCTTGATAGGAGTGGGTGATACATGGAAGTTCAACGTAACCTTGGTTTTGTCCATGTTCATTTTAAGACCCACTATTTCGGGAGCTCCACTAAGGGCATCGAGCATTGTACTAAGTTCCTCCATGGTCCCAGTCATAACCACTATGACGTCGGCGAACCGAAGGTAAGTGATGCACTCGCCATTGAAATTGATTTCAAGTCCTCTCCAATCCAGATATTCTCCAGTGCAGTTTTGGAGATATGACGTCTCCCTGTCCCCATTTGTTATAGTATCAGGTGTAAATTATAAAGCAAATTTAATAAGGGTTTTAGTTTTCATTGTAATCGGTGCTCTCTATCAAAAGATATGAATTAAAAAAGAAGAACTTATCGTCATAACGAAAGATACATACATGCAACGACATCTATTACACCAAATTAGTACTAATTAATAAATGTGTTCACAAGGTGACCTTTAAATCGATTTTTTCAAAAAGTTATTATAGCTAAGGTACTCTTAAATAGTCTAAATGAAGCTGCTTTGAGAATCTATAATACATAGCCTATAATATAAACCTTATGGTGTGTTCGCTTTCTATGCATTAAATTTTGACTTCGTCTTCGATAGATGGCGTTGTACATACATATTTTGACGAATCAAATTTTGGATTTTCTGAATCAAAAATTAACGAATACGCACAGTACGAAAATAAAAACGAAATTAAAATAAGACAAACAGCGCCACAATCAATCGCCTAGCCATGCCACTTCGCCAACCGTTTCGTCATATATATAGCTGTGGCTGTGGGTTGCTCGGGCATTGCTGCAACTTTGCTTTACAATATAGCCAGACTACACAATAATTGCACATGTCGATAACAAATTGCCGCTGGATCTTGCCCCAAATTGCAACATCATCAAAAACTGCGCCTTTGCAATTAAACTGAGAAAACAGGAGAGAGTCGTCTGGAATCGGACGCAGATGGGCCAATTTAATTTTCCGAATAATTTTCCCTCCAGTGCCAACAGTAATAATATGGGACGAGTGCACAATATCGCAATAGCATGCATTAGATGCGTTTCAACGCATGTCCTGCTTGCGTGTCCTGCAAGCTGCGGTTCACCGCAGCTTGCAGGACGCGGCAACCATGCGCTGATGGTCAGCGTTATTGTGTTGTTCACAGGCGACTGTTATAGGCAGACCCTGCCAGTCATTGCGGGGGGCACACCGGTGGATGAAATAAACACATGTCTCAAGGCGTCGTCGCTGTGGTCCAGGATAAAAATCTGCGACTTTAATGTAAACTGTACTACGACCACGAAGCAGGCGTCTTTGCAGTCGTCAATATTCAATGTTTAATCGTCTGGAAACGAGACAGATCGGGAATATTCTATTTTTTGAAGAGTTTTTTCATCCAGTGCCAACAGAGGATGAACTTATTATGCACGTTTTACCTATTTTTGAGGTTAATATAGGTAAATAAAATAAGAATAGTGATTTTTAGTGAGGGCAGGTGCTGTCACAAAGGAACGTGCGGATGATCACAATAAAACAACTTAGGCAAGATTTGGCAGTTCAAAAGTATGTACATCCATAGACATGGCCATGCCTGTAATTCCGAAAAGGTTAGGTAGTGGTGTACCTAATCGTACCCCGTTATTTCGCAGTGATCTTGAAGCGCCATGTAAACGGGGAAGCTTGACGTATATACATTGATGTAATATGGGCTATTGCCATCAACCGGGCACATAACGAGACTCCGTGGCCTCTACTGAGAAAACCCTTTCCTTCTATCGGGAATCAAATCCCGGACTTCATGCTCAGTAGTCGCGCAAGGCCACTCGATCAACGAGACAGACACACATTTTTCCACGTGAACGAAGTCGCGGGCATCAGCTAGTCATTCATATCGAAATAAAGTCGAAACATAAAAAAACTGAAAGCTCATTTCCTTATAGGATTTTAATACACTCCAAACAGTTCTAAAGAAATTACCTTTCTTTGTGGAAGGTATTTGTGAGGAGGCGACAGACGTCGTATCAAAGGAGCGCGGATACACCCGTGTTGACTATAAATGATGACGAGAAATATTTTTATTTCTCGTTCGCCGGCGCTCACAACGATATTGGTTTTTGATAACGTCACTTTGGTTCTTTAAAACGGGATGTTGAGATAAATTCCCATCAGTTTTAATACAAAGCAACAAGCGTAATCTACGTTGCCATTTCCCCGCCCCTCGCCCCACTACCCGCGCTCGCCCGCGACAGCCTCCACGAGATCTGATAAAAGATTCCGTTTAGAGGATCAAACCGTTGCGAATGCTGCCTCATATTAATTATTATTTTGCTCTTTTCATTGCCTGACGTTTGACGTAGCCACGAATTGTGTTTGACAAAATATTTATTGTGAGAATCACAAAAAAGATTTAACAACAACGTTTGAGTATTTGAATTTCTAATGAGTGGTCCTACACGTAAATACACACCTTTTGCAGATAGGGGAAGGCAGAAACTACGGAACGCCAACATTTACGATACTTTACCTTTGTCCACGGGTACCTTTACACCTGTTCGTTCCAGATCTTACGTAAATACGTATTCTATTCTATCTTTCAGCATAATAGCACCTTATTTATAGTATGTTGCTGCTTTACCATTTAGAATGACATATAAACTGTGGTCAGTGCATTTTCTTCAAGGGTGTTCCCTCCTTCCCTCAGTGTGTCCAACTGTGAACTTATTAGTGGTCCTTTCTAAAAATAATACGTACCGACGTAACGATCCCTAAATCAATAAAATGGTAATTTGCCTATCAAAGATGGAGATGATAGCGATTCATTTCTTGATCGGTTTAACGATACTATCAAGTGCTATCGAACAAAAGAATTTGCTTTTCTAATATTTTATCGAGGTGCCGTTAATGTATCATTTCGTAATTTACATTCTGTCTTATAAATTGAAGAGAGAGATAGGTATTCAAATGTGATTAGTCATGTTCATATAATATATTTATTTCTATGTAGATATATTCTGAGAATCGTGAGTTCAATACAAGTTTTCGTGTTTACGAATATTGTGGGTAATGTGGAAATCACGGGGTAATATAGGGTTTGAACCTCATTCCTCCACTATTGCAATCCGACACGCCTGCTCCACATGCTATCATGATATTAACCGATATCCATGCATATGTAATGTGAGCCCCCACCCCCCCCAACTCGTGTCCCACAGCAAACAGCCCCAATTGTTCAGGTAATTCTGGCCAATTCCCCACATCACAAATTTACTTGTGTTCGATACAAAGGCTCCTGTCACTCATGTTCAATCATTTCGTTTTGTTTCCAAGGCATCTGTATTAAATTTCATGGCTGTGCGAATTTATTTGATTCGCATTACGCCGTACCCTCTCTCGACAGGATTCCTTTTAATATGAGTCGTCACTCGTCGGCACTCGTCGGCACGTTGAGACGTCGGGACGTCGGGACGTCGGGTGTGACTCCGTCTGTCTGCCATCAATCATCCTCACTAACTTTCTCCATATATTTTTATCTTTATTGAACTCTTTTCATTCGGAAGTTCATCATTAGGAATTGCCTCCTTTTCGTGATGATTGATATACAGTATGGCGGACGCTTTGTTAAACTTTCGACGTTTTATAAATTGGGTTCAAAAGTTTCTATAAAAACAAACGGGATTACTTTGATATTACTTTAAGCTGGAGAGGTAGCGCTTGTAGTTTCCGAAGTGCTTGTTGTTGTAGTGTCGCCGAGAGTGTTGCCAACTAACATTAAAGTAACAAATCTTGAAGAAGTAACGTACAAATGCATGTAGCCCACACTTAGACGTGGAGCACACACGAGCCACGAGCCCCTCCGTATGGCTTCACATTAAACTCGGAGAACTTCGCTCTCTGTTGACTCCGCGCGCTTCTAGTAAATTGCTTCATTTTGTTCTGTTTTGTTCTTGCCGACTTACTCGTAAGTTGTACACTCACAGTTATTACATTGTACGAACTTGCTGAATAATACAACGATATTTTACTGAAACTCTTTTATATAACATTTGATAACAGAACAACTGTGCGTTCAAGAAAATAGAATTCTTCTTTAGAATATAACGAGAAAAATGTTTACAGTTGATATTATATGAAATATTAAGAGCATTTAACATTACTTATTCATGTTCTGCGCCCACTTTTCCTCTCGACAGAAAAGGAATAAGTAAATAAAAAAACCATTCCCTGTACATTACACAAACAACAACGATTGAACGTAAATAATAAACTGATGGCAGACAAACCTGGTTTAAAACCAACGTGTAGTTAAAATTAAAATTTTATGGAGAGTTAAACATAACAAATGTAGAGACAAGCTGACCTGTACTTGAAAATGTTGGAATTTCGAGGAGTTATTGTGGCAAGTATGACGTCACATATCTTTCATAACTGAGGTACACGACAATCAGTAGTGTATGTGTGTTGATATAGTATGTAGTAGCCTCTTAGCCGCATCGCGCATGATGCGGCAAACCGCTCACATAGACGCGCCGCACTTGAATTACTAGCAGCAAATATATGTTCCTTTAAGAATTTGAAGTGAATTGAAGCAATTTGACCTATATCCTATATAAGTGCACACTGTGTATAACTATTGCTCTTTAGTGATAATGACTACTTCAATTAATTGGTTATGTTACGGACGGACGGTCCGTACAGTGTTGTTGATTTTGTGTTCAGAATCAAGATTTAAGTCATACCAACTCGAATCTTCCGGGAATATCCCTGAAATAACAAAACCGTCATGTAATCGGCATCAAGTACACTCCGACAAAGCTTCCCCTCCCCCCCCCCCCCACCCCTGACTCCTGCGCGGTAACACAAGAAGCTGACACATTCTGTTTTTCTTCCATCTCACCGCAATACGTACCATTCGCTTCGACATTGAAACGCGATATTATTTGGCGGATTTATATATTCCCCGGGGCCTTGATCACTGGGTGACAAGTGAGAAAGCAATTTCTATTCGGGTCGCCCCGCGCGGGATGGCGGGATGGCGGGATGGCGGCTGGTTCGAATAACTCGCGAGATTTGTCTCCGTCGTTTTCCTCGAGTTACAAGATGATGATGAACTGACACTATATCTCCGGGATGGAGGACAACACTTTTACAACAAAGAAGAGTTATTGGAGACGTAAAGATTTTAGATCCGCGCGAGCTTTACTCTCTTTGTGAAAGATATCTTGAGCGCAAGTATCTAGGAAATATTTTTGATAGCTCGATGTGGCGCGTCGTAAATCTCGTATTGTTCGGAGATTGCATCTTCGGAATGATGCTGAAATGTTACTTGCTTTATGTTCTTTTTGACAATTTTGTTGAAACTTGGATTGTCCCAAATCACTTAATGTCATAATTTGTCTACAGTAAGTAGTTGACGACTCCGTCAAGTTCACAAGTCGCTGTCCGCAACTCGTGACCGCGACCGCCAACTTCCGCACTCGCTGTCCGACCGCGCCCACAATCCGGACAGCTCGAACAGCTGAACAACACGCCGGACAAACAAACAGACAGCAGTACTGCCAACAATAACACCGCTGAGATTTATGCACTTTGTTCAAGTTTCTCGAGATTATAACCGAAGCTTCGTTGTAGCTCGCTCAGATTTGTACTCGCTTATATTTGCATTCAGAAGCGATCTACTTCGACCTCGCTCTATAATAAGATTTAAGACCACTTCCTAACTGACCTATTTAATAAATCCTCAGTCGTCTGTTTTAAAGGAAATAAATATGAATGTCTCGTTTGTCTTGTGTTCGATAGCGCTATCATTTCTCGAGCTAGGCGCTAGGTAGCGGATACAAATCTGAGCGGAACTGGGGTTTATCCATCAGGAATTTATCAGTTACAACTTGAAGTTTGAATTTTATCTACTTATAGACAATAGACGGCACACGGCATTTGAAACATAAATGTTGAAACGTGAACGTTTTCATATTTATGTTTCAAATCAATGAACTGTATAAGTACACTTCTGCGCGGCCCTTCAGGAATTACAGGCGTGAAGTTGATAACGTAAATAAAACAAACTCAGTTATAATAACATTGTCATGTTGTTAATTATACAAGATTGATTCTGTTATTAACTTGCACATGAGAACAAAGAGCTCATACTTTGATAAAAATACAATGTCGAGCCAACGAGGAACGTATTTCGTTGAAAGCATTTTTAAATTAATAATGTTTTTGTCATTTTCTTTCTTACATTGCTTTATTTGCAAATTGGAAAGGTGAAGAAAACTGTTAAAGTATTCAACGTTGAACAAAATAATAATGTCATCCTCATGAAAATGAATCTAAAAAGAATAGTGTATGAGTTGTATCGCCAGTCGCCACCCCATTCGTCACCTTTTTGTTGGTCTCGGAACAAACGGGCAGGCTTTGTTTGCCGGTCAAACGCCATAAATCAGGACTCGCGACTCCTCGACAGCTGATAACTTGCGAGGGTCGAGGGGAGGAACTGATGGCAGTTGCGAACTCGAGGTAAATAGTGCTGCAAGGTGAACCCACCCGATTGCAATATGGCCGACTAATAACGTTGTTTTTGCAATGTTTTGGAAGGAAAACATTTGTCAACAAAAGTTTGGATAAGATAAATTGCGTTGAGAGCTGAATTTACTTGTATTCTGATTGAAAAACTGTTCAGATACTTACGTGCTGTGAAAACGTTTTATTAAAAAAATAAGAAGTAACTGTCACACGATCACTTCGGAATCAATTGCAAACAATGGCCCGAGAGAAAAATGGAAAAATACAAATGAAATATACCTCGCACCGGTTCGTTGGGTTGGTTTAATAAAATAAAATGTCTTTTGTCGGATTCAGTGCGCTCCCATTCAGATTTATTGTGTCCTGACTAAAGCCTTGAAATCCGAATGATTTGTTCCAACTTTTATATTTTGTTGAGCATCATATCGCTCAATGTCTGCTCATCTTAGCGGTAACGGTACGGCTCATACGAGATGTTACATTTCATTCACATAACCGTCTAGATAAAAGTGTCACCCGTGGAAAATGTATTATGTATGGGATACGTTCATACGGTACACGGTAGTGACGGTTAGCCATCCGAACTGATGAGATCACGTCGCCATTAGATACTGATAAGGGTTAGTGAAGGTCGTCGGTTTGACAAGTGATCTGAAACATCTTATCTTGCTAAGGATTAAATAAGAAACGAGAATAAGCACTTTAATCTTGGAATTGTAATAACCATTCATATTTAAACGGGGAAAACATTTCTTGTATCGTCTAACAAAAAAGAAAGAGTACAAAACGTGAATAAGGTCGTCACTTGTCACTATTTCAACACAAAGGGCCACAACAGGAAAAAGTGAACGATACACATGTAGGTACCACGTATAGTACACAGTTACATAAATCCTACTTTGAGCCGCGGCAGGGTGCGGGACTGCGGGCACATCGCGCGGTGGTCATTGATATAATTGATCGTGGAGCGCTCGTGAGATCAAGCCTATATTTCATTCGGAACAAAAATGTAAAGCTACATTATGTAACAGAATCCCTGGAAAGGCCTAAGAATTATACAAAGGTTTCAGTAAATGTATTTTCAAAGGTCCGCGAAAAAGGCTATGAGAACTGTAGAATTATAATGTGTGGTCCTTTTGAATGTACATTTAGGAACAGAATTTCTTTTATAATTTACTAGCTTTTGCCCGCGACTTCGTTCGCGTGGAATAGTGACTTCCGGCAGATTTTTGGTTTATCTCGCGAAAAAAAAAAAACTATCCTATGTCCTTTCTCAAGTTCCAAAATGTCTGTACCAAATTTCATCAAAATCCGTTCAGCCGTTTAGGCGTGAAAGAGTAACAGACAGACAGACAGAGTTACTTTCGCATTTATAATATTAGTATGGTTTATAAGAGGTAGGTCTCATCGTTCAATATTTCACTTGAGGGCAATGGCCTCCTCTTGTAAAAGTCAGTGCCAAAATCACCAAGTTACACTTTACTCCCGACGTGTTATCAAGATTCCGAAGCCTTATCGTCAACATAGTCAAAACCTTTTTAGGATATATTCGCCTTAAGTCAACAGTTTTTTAGAAAAACCAAGAGCCTACGTATAACTACACTAAAAGTTAGAGTAACAAATGTCCTTAAATAAACTCGTGCCCGGAAACCATAAACACTCATTAGCTAATCAAAATGTTACCTCACGTAAATACACTCAACAAGGTACTCTTGCTAAACAATCCACTACAGGTAAGTTACATCAACCGCTTCCGACGTATTAATATGAAAGTGAGAGGTCAGACAACCTGTACTTATGGAAATGTCTGGGCAAAGTTGCGAGGTCAGGCGACCGCGCCGTGTGCCCGGGCCCCCGGACCGGTGGGTCCCTGGGCCCCCGGGGCTGCGGGCCACGGCGGCCATTCCCGTGATTGATCGCAACCTGCCCCCGTGGGGGAAATCACAACATGGACGAAATGGGACACAACAGAAAAATTGTCGTTTAAGGGAAGCACTGTAGGAAAATGATAAAGTGTCTCTCTATTGTTTATAAACTGACATTCGAAAAAGACAATTTCTTTTTCAGGTATTTTGATATTAAGCAACTTTACCAAAAAATAAACATCTTGACACAATTACACACAAACAAACGTAACGCCTGTTTTCCCCGAAGTGTCAGGCAGAGTGAAAACAAACTACAACATGTTATGTAAACATTTCTAAGAAGTAAATAATTATTGTGAGAAAACCCAACTAAACAGATCTTACCTTCGTTTTATTTTCTCTGAGTAAATATAAGCGTCTCAGTTTAAATCAGATTTGAACACGTTGTTTTATATAAAAAGGGCAACAGTAAATACAGAGTAGTTATTTTCATAAACGTAAACTGTGAACAGATATAATTAAACAAAGTGTCAACAAACGAAGTGTAGAGGGCGCTGCGGTGCGAATGATTACAAGAGACACAAACAGACGCAAATGAATCAATCCTGTCGACACTCGAACCTCTGAGAGGCGTGAGCGGCCACTTTGTTACTGAAACACGAACTTGAACCGAAATAATTATCAACATGTACACAATGTACAGTTCAGGTTGATCGCGAGTGCTTGTCGTTTAGGTACATAAACAAATATTTTCGGCCGAATGTTATCAACGAAACTGAACACGATCAGCACATCCAAAATGCGTTCAAGATCTGTCAGTTTTTATGTACGGAACACGATTCTGAAAAAAACTAGACTTTGAGAAAAAACTAGAGAAATACTCTGGTATGCGCTTAATTTATTGTCGATTGATGTTATGATCAAGAAAGTTATATCTTGACGGAAGTAAACATCGAGAGACTTATGTTTATTAGTCGGCTTTGGCCAAAAATATATGTCAGATGAAAGACAGTAACACTATGTCACACAATGTAGTTTGTCTCCTATGTTTGTGTTGAAGTTGTAACTTCTAATTCCCGACAACGTTCGTATTCTTTCGATATCCGATAGTTTATAGTGTCTAGACAATCACAAGCTACCCTCACAGCATGCGTAACAACCCCACAACCCCACAACCCCACAACCCCCGGGAGATCAGTGAGTACTCGTACACGATAGGGTGATAACTTGTACTTGTTTATAGCAAGACTAGTTGAGCCCGCGGCCTTGCTCGAGTGATTGTGACTCTACTGGCATTACAAGTTAAAAGAAACGGGAACTATATTTTCTATCACCAAAATTTTTATTTGTCATCAAGTTGTATCACCTAATAAATAGATCTATCGCCACGAAATATTTTCGTTCTCAGTTATACAAAAATTGTTCCCAGGTATGAATTATCAAATTAATGTTAATATATGTGTAAAATAAGAGATCGATAACCAATAAAATTATATTGCATTACATACGTCTCGCGAAAGTATCCTTTATGGGCGGCATGGGCACCGGGCCGTAGGCCGACGAAGGAGGCCGGCGGAGGCCCGGCACTTCGGGGACAGAAGATATTAGTGTTATGTAATATGCGAGCGAAGCGAGCGCGCGTCATGGAGTACATGCGTTGCATGTTATTATAATACATACAAAAACATTTATTTGGTACTAGACCTTATATCTCAGGATTTTAGGTGATTTATTGTGGAACTGATTTTGCATTGTTTGGTGACTACATTTTGGTGACAGATCTACTATTTTGAGGACAAACCCTATTATTTAAGAAACACAAAACTAATTAAATTGGTGATAGCTTAAATGATACCCAAAAGAAACGTGAAGTACTTATATTCATCTTAGTGTATAGAGTGATAAATGTATTTTATTTATGAAGTTGAATTTAAGACTGGTTGTTGGCAATAGGCTCATCCCATGAGACTTAAATATAAAAGGCGAAATGAGAATGTATCTACTAGAATCTTTGAAGATTATACGCTCGATGTTAGTTATTTAGGCATAATACTTTGTAAACCGATATTTCAGAGAAGCCGTAAAGGAGGCAATATTCTTTACAGGAAGCTAACCCTATTAAGGAGTTAGGGAACTCGTACTAATAATATCGTATTTCTTCACCTAAATTGTAAGGTATCGGATCTCAAATTGAATATTAATTTATGGTTCAAAGTTCAAACGAAATGAAACGAACGGCCTATTGAAATAGGACTACGCCGTAGCACCGTTGCTACGGCGTAGCGGCTCGTAGCGCTAGTTGCTACGCAGCCGTAGCAAATAACCAATTTCTATACTACACGATCGACTATTGAAAAATTACTTGAGAGTACATTATTATACAAGCATCGGGTAGTATTTTTCAGCTTAAAAACACGTCTTTATCCCCGTGAGGCAGGCAGAAACTACCTACTCTGCTCTTTAGACACTTTTTTGCCTCGTCCTCGTTCAAACACGCACACCAGTTACGAGTGCTACGCATCAGACCTTTCTGAAGAATATTTTCATATACCGTCACATATTTCTAAAAAAAAAGCACGTCTCACAAAATATTTAGAATTCAAATCACGTACGACTTTAGTAAAGCACACAAGAGCTACTCCAAAATATAAGTTAATATTAAAATTACTTTTATGTTCGGGATAATAAAGGGTCCATTACTACACTATGATGTAGCTATATTTAAAAGTAAGGCGATTACTCCATGGAGCGAGTGCAGGACCCCCGGGGGCCCTGGGGGGCATTATATCCACGAAGAGCATCCCAAAGCCATATAGTTGATGTATTAGCTCCGTGCGAGGTAAGAATACTAATCTACGGGACGAGATATTACTTACTCTTGATAAGCTCGGACTGGAAATATGAAACAGAAGTAAATGTAGTGGGTATGTTGACCTTACAGTTCAAGTCTCTGTGAATCAAATTCTGTAACGATTGCTTCTAGAATTGAGTTTTCTAGTCTCAAACTTCTTGTAACACATAATTGAATTCGGACGAGGAAATCCTTTGATCAATCCTCAGCAAGCTTTAAATAAATATACCACTCAAATAGTGTCGCCCTATTACAAATAACCCTTCAAAGAGTAATGTTCGCAACTAGATGAGACACTTCATTACGAAACGATTCGAGCGTATTGTTCGTATTGTTTGAGAATAAAGTGATCCCTAGTTTATTGGAGAGCATTAATCTGAGCGAATATTTACTGATACTTTAATACAGTTCCCAGTCTGTAATTGCCTTGTTCGTTTTATTGATATTATCAAATAATAACTTGGGAACAAATATAACGTTGTGAGTTACTTGAAGAATAAGAAACTGCTTACTGTGAGTCAGCAATTCTGTGTGATGTATGTACCTATCTGAATCAATATGTTATCTGTTGACGAATTAAAACACAAACCACACAAGTACAATAACAAACATAACGGCTGTGTGCTAGTGGACCGTGAATAGAACGTGATGTGTCCAAACATTTGATGAACGTATTCAAAAAGAACACTTTTACAAATAAAATATTTCCGATCGACTAACCAAAATGGAGGTGCAGTTTGTTCGCGACCAGATAACACAGTTATAGCGCGTGGATGACACAAGTTGTGCACAAGTGTGGGGCACTCAATGGGGATATATGTGAGTATTTATTGCTCGTAATACGTCAGAGGCGACGTGTTATTGCTCGGCGCCGCGCGGAGTGTCCTCCACGTCGCGTGCACTTGGGCGACTGCCCGACACCAGTGACAACCACAAACAAACTAGATTACTATAACAAAGCTGTAATGTCTCCACACACACACAAAAACACAGAGACTGTAAATCGTATCGTACTGGCATTACACAGATTACAACGTTGGTGTCGTGGCATAGACAGTAGATCTACTGCCAATTCCCAGAGACAATTATATCTCTCTAACTAAAAGCTGCTTGTGCAATGATAATTAAATTTATTAAAATTCATCAAAAGATACCAGAATCCCGCTGAATAGAAGGACAGACATTATAAAATTTCCGCAGAGTAAAGTATAAATACCATATAAATTAATTCTTTGAACATTACCTCCGCTCTGAAGATCACTTAAGAGTGTAAATACTTTACCAAGATTTTGTAACCTATTCCAAACGATCAAACTGTTAAGAGCTTTTTACTTACGATTTTTCCGTAATCTTAAAAAATTGTTACAATATCCGAAAATTATGATTCTTATGTAAGTAGGTAATTTTAAGGAATAAAAATATTTTGTTTGGAAGATGGAATATTAATTCACTCTTTAACGGCACTACCGCTACCGCACACTATCAATCACAAACAGCAACAGATTCTGTCACGTTCCGAGCCCAACGCACTTAACTACAGACAACACCGCGTGCCTAGCTAGTTCAGCCATTACTTGTAAACTTCTCCACCGGGATTCTTCTCCAGAGACAAGCAACCTAATTAGTGTAGATCACATCTATCGCAAAATTAAAATGTACATCGTATCTTGGAAAATTAAAAGTTGCCAAGTCAAAAATTTCAGGTTTTACGTTAGTACGTAAGATATTTCAGCTAGATCGCTTGGGGATGGAAATTCCATGAAGCTATTGGAATACCGCTCATAAATTTCACTTTGTTGGTTAGGCAACTTTCAATTTATACCTCCATTGGGAAGTTTGTAATGCTTATGGACTATAAATTGATCTAATGAATTTCCGTTCGGATACGTAGTATCCGTTCTCATAAACTGCAGTTCCTACCGTAATCGAATACGAAAAACTAGCAAAGTTTAATAAATACGTAAATACAAATTATTACATCTATCCGTGGTAAATACTTTATTCAAAACACAAGTTCAATTTATATTACTCGAAATCGTTAAAATATGGTGAGCGCTTGGGAGTTAATCCTTGGCGAGCTCTCCTAAACCGATACGAAATAAATGAAGTGTTCCCATTACATAGCTTATCGGGAATTAATTCGTGGTCCAGCAATAAAGGCTAGCCAACAATAATGGACCGTTGAATAATGAACAACACAGAGCTAACTCGTAATTGGTTGACAGATCAATTAGCCACCAATTCGGTTTGTTCGTCTCAAGGGATTTGCTATTCTTGGCCACCCCCGATTGTCCCGGGAATATAGCACAGAACCAATTTGTATTAATATTTATTTGAACGTCCGAAATCTCCATTTCTTAATACAACATAACTTCACACCTGTAATTCCCAAGGGTTGAGCACGATGTATGACTTTAGTACATTGACATTTCAACGATTTTGTTTAAGTCCCGTGTTCTGGGAGACGAGCCTATTAGCCATCAACCGCGCACCAGTCCAGACATTTTAATAAGTTAAATATTATTATCACAGTTACTGGCTTAAGTCCAGGAAAACGTAAGGACGAGCCAAACTGTACACAAAATCTTTTCTGTTTGTTTTGTGTTTCCTGACTAGAATCCCAAGTAGCGACGTCTTTGGATGCAATCTTATTGTGAAGCTTCATCAGCGAGCAGTCTGTAAGGACCCGGTATTGGTTTACGAGATTGGAATTGCAGCGAGTAATCAATTGGTGCCTGATTCTTTTTCAATGTTATTAGATTTGCTTCTGATGACATCACTTTTTTTTTTAGTGGGTGGAAAATCATCAAATGACCCCCCCCCCCCCCCGCTCTTGGGCAGAGCGAAGGGGAGTGTCAGACTTCTACTGACTAAAAACCGAACCCATGTTCCTTCTTTGCCCTTGCGCCTAGGCCACGTCATCTCGTTCTAAAATCCGCGGCCCCGACGGGCGTCGGCCCTTGCGGGTCCCTCCTTGCTGACATCTCTGTGAGGCGCGCGTGGAACACGTACGCGCCGCCGACACGGTCTGTTGCCGTCATGACGACGGCCGGCCGGACGGCGAGCTAGCCCGTTACTCACCGTCCACAGGCCCGCGTAGTAGGTGGCCGGAGGTCATCGCGTGGCCCCCGACACCCGGAGCGCCTTCCGCGGCGGCATTTTTTTTTTTTTTTTTTTTTAATATGGGACAAGCCCGCCACACTATTCCCAAACCACTGTAACTCCTGTTAGCCAGAATCAACAGTGGCGACCACAAGAAAAGCGCCGAGACAATGAAGCCGCGGCGGCATGACATCACTTCACTTTACGCTCGTTACTAAATAATAACAGCCTCTCGGCTCGATCTTTAGATTAGGCCATGCTTGCCTAGGTTGATCCAAGAATGAGATGACCCTCCATAACATACATACCAGTTTTCCTCCGTGCCTCGGAAACCACGTTAAGCCGTTGGTCCTGGCTACCATTAGTACCATGGTTAATGGAGGTCAGATAGGCAGCTCCTTGCAAAATATTGGTATTCAGCTACATTCGGTTAAACCAGAAGCCGACCCAACAAAGTTGGGAAGAGGCTAGGATGATGATGATGATATCACGTCAAGGTTTCTATTATCATCTAAAGTAAATAAAGAACAATACATGATGAGAAAAATAATCATTTACAGATAACCAGAAGCACCTAGAAACCAACATCGACCACTTTCCCGGCTGACCGGAAATTAAAAGCAAACACAAATAAAAGATCCAAAGACGTGATATCGACAAACATGTCATCTAAATAAACATCAACTACTTATAGCTAATATCACCGACAATATCCACACTGACAGCTCTTGAACGCCGTTTAGTGACTGATCGCCGTCAGTGTCACAGGTGAAATCTGCTCTAAATAACATAGCCGTAACAGATTTAATTGTAGGCAGTCATGAAGATGTTGACAATTTGATAAAGTAAATTATTATTTGTTAATTTAATTTTGCAGAGGAAAAAGGCCCGTCGCTCGTACCGGGCCAAGCGGCGCGCGGTGAGGTGGCAGCCGGGGAGTTATATTAGTAAGATAAGCAGAATAATTAATTATAATGATTGTACTATTTACTTTGAAACAATAGGGAGTACAGATCTTTTTACTTGTATGAATTCTGTTGTTTACATTACTGAGGTGCCTTTTTTATTTCCTAGGTGTATTATAGTCGATTATTATTAAAGCCTCGTCTTTTAACTTTAAAGAATCAAGCGTTACTGCATAGTAAAATGTCCTTAGGGCTCGTTTACGGAGACGCGGGGCGTCGCGCGGCGCATGCAGAAGGCTCGTCTCGTGCTTTTTTTTTAATTTACTGAGAGACGGGTCCACCGCAACAAACGCTGTATTTTAAACTAACGAGTGAAAAATCACTTCTAGTAAAATCGACGTTTGAAATCGTTAACTTTTTCATACATCGCTATGTGTTTGAATTAAAAACGCAGCACGCGCCGCGCGACGCCCCGCCTGTACGTAAACATGCACTATGTGCGATTTCTAAGTTAGACAAAGTGTTTATATGATTTTCTATCAAGTGTTTCTTAGTAGGTAGTATCTGGATTGTGGATTTGTACCCGGTTGTTGGTAATTGCCTCTCCTAAATTTAATTGGACTCAGACATAACTGACAAAATATGTGTGTACTTAAGCACACTTAGGACGAGTAATAATTAAAAATGTTAGGTAGGTAATAGAGATTTTTCGCTTGTTGAGCTATAATTTGTAATACCCCTGATTACACACTATCACATTATACTGCTGCAAACAATAGTTTTCAATTACACTCATTTACACCAAATTCCCAACCATAGGTATCGGTTCTGTTAAATTGGCGCACTCAGCCTCCCTAACGAGCAGATCACGTATCTCTGTATACAGGGTGTATCTGTGCGCTGTGTACACTGTACAGGGTGTAACAATAGCGCGGCGGCTCGGCGTTAATTCGGCAGAGCAAACAGCTCGCTAATAGGTGCGCAAATATAATCACACACCCATCCGTGTGGACCACGTGTTATCCGGACACATGCCACTACGATAGCAACAGAAGAATGGCTAGATAACACTATTAAAGATACAATATTGATAAGGTCTTCATAGACCTTTAGAAAATTAACTTCGTAATATTTATAGGTAATACCTTAATGCTGAACTAACATAATAATAATGGTAGTTTTAATTAAGGTATCTCAATATTTCGCCGACTGCGGCGAAGCCCAAAAGGAGAGTTGTTATCAAGTTGTAAACTCCATGCTGGTCGCTAGTTAAAAATAAAGAAGTGTCTATTTTCACTCCTGTGTGGAGACACCCTTCTGCACTTATCTGATTAGTGACGAGTGGATCCAGATCCACACGTACCTACACATGTCATACCTACACTACCTACTAGTTACACATACATGTACCTACAGCTGATCGGAAGTAGGTCGGCTACGATATCCCCCTTTACCTAGTTCAGCTTCATCGATTTCTAACTTTCAAGTTCTAAAATAGATCTGACGAATGAAGGGGATTATTTTATTATTGGGCTCGATATTTTGCGAGTTTCAATTCATATTATTCTATTCTAGGAATTTCTAAACGAAAATTTTTAATATATTTCGTGACGACTAAAACTTGACTAGTAAATAATTATTTCTTTAAATAGCTACACTAATAATTGTTTTTACGAGATAGATTGAATTATAAAATGTATTATAAGCAATAATAATGTTCAGTAGGTAGGTAGGTAGGTATGATGATTCCTATCACGTTTCTTTCGCCTCAATCTCGAACTTACTGAGAAGACACCCGCGGCACTTTTATTTTTTATTATAACTTCTCGTCTTGTACATTAAAATGCAAATATAAGTAAGTAGAACTTCCACAAAAATATATCGCGAGAAATACAGCCATGAGCCAGCTAAGTTCTCAAAAGAAGAGGTCTTGTCCTTGTTTTTTGTTTAAATTTAAAAGAGTGGGTCCTGCTGCTCGGCGGAATCTACATTATTCTACATTTCAAACACCAGCAGCTTGTAACTCGCTTCAATGGAAATATCTACAATCTCTATTCTTTGTAATCTTTTCGACTTTTATTTGCCCTTTCCCGTTTCCTTCAGAGAGCATTCTTAACAATGTTAATTCACTAACAAATAAAGACTTCTATTATATTATTATTTTTCTTTTCTAAGGGCAGTCTATTGATATTGTTTTATCTGGAAATAATTGGTCAGTGGAATAAGATCGTTTGTAAGACTAGCTATAGGAAACTTATGCTGTAGTTAAATATTCAACACAATTACAAGTAAAGCCCACCTAAACGGAGCCGCAACGATACGATCTATCCGAGATTAACAAGAGACGGGATTAGCGCCAACCGGTGCGTCTGTTGCGGGACTGGACGGTTCCGGGCTCCGGGCTCCGGGCTGGCAGGGTGGGAACAATGTCTCGTGTTATCGCGGCCGATATCAGCCGCGCCAACAACACGGAAAAATCTCAAACAAACAATAGAACAAGAACATAGTTCAGCCTCCCAGCTTTAATTAAGACAAGAGGCAACTCTGCCGGGCCGCGCTTAATTTACAACTTTTCTTTATTTCCCTTCATTAAAAAGTTGAAGCGTTTTCAATTAAAATTGAAAAAATCGCCTCAAGACGCGGCCGGCCGCTGGAGACTGGACGCTCTCGAGATTGAATCTGTCCTACTATTTGTTGATACTTTGTTGAACAGTTGTTTGAGTTAGATTTAGTTGTTCAATTCAACGTTGGAATATTTAACGAGTAACTTTGTATGCGCGACAGTTGCTGGTGACAAATGAGAAATAAATAAGAAAAAATGAAAGAATGCAAGAAAGGCGCGCCCTAAGTAAACAGCAACTTGAAATTGTACCATTGAGAGTATTTTCATGAATATTACAGTCACGTTCTCGCTATAATTCATTGCGTACGTCATATCTACATCTTTAAAAGGTTCTTAAATCTACTTGGTTCCCAAACATATGAGGCTAAAGCTTTCACGACGAATACACATACGTTGTAGTTTCACAACAAACTATAAGTAATTAATCAAACTAGACAGTTTATAACACGTATTTACAGGCGTTAGACACATACAATGAACCTCTAAGAAGATTACTTAGTACACAAACAGCGCGCAGTCTCCGACACTCTGAGATTATAAACGAAACAACATAATTTGCTTACCGATAATCGTTTTACTGAACATAGTAAAGCTTTCAAAGTAAGTTGGGATCGATTCGCCGCCAGGCGCTCCACAGGACTACTTTAACTTTCATTGTTCAGCCCCACGGCGATGATTTCATCTCGTCGATGAGTTATAACACGAATATTCTCGTAGGCTCTGTATCCACGTGTACCCGGAACTGTTACAACGTCGTACGAATACTTTCTTCTCCATTATGTGTAAGTTATGGGTGAAGTCGGGCGAAACGGCCCGGTCGACGGTCCCGTGCGTCGACTAAAAAACCGTCGCGATAGATACCGCTATATTTTATGATTTCAGGTTAAGCCCGTAATGTCGGGGTTTTTTCGGTCAATCTCTATTGTGGGGGCATCTGGTAGTTATGTTGGAATAGGGATGAGTTTGCGTAAAACTTGCTATTACTGGAATTCCAAAATATTATCAATTTTATCGGTTAGAACATCACACAGTGAGTGCCTGAAGACGGTAGTGATGACCTAGGCAAACCCAAGAAATGCTGGTGTGACGATTTGGACTCGTGTCTAACTATTGGCCAGAGAAGGAAAACACAGGTAGAGTTGGAAAGGAATGTACAAGGCCTTTGCCCAGCCCTGGGGCATAAAGGACTAATAAAAAAAAAAAAACATGAAAACGACTCACACAGCGAGGACTGCTTAAGCTGTTGTCATCATTATCTACTAGACAACAATGTGAATAACATAGCAACAATCCAACATAATAATATGAATCTAAAATATAAGCACCTAATCCAGTACACATAATTAGTTAACAGAAGCTAATGACGAGGTCATCTCACATGTCACATCAAAGATGGTAACAAGCCAAGTTATCCGCGCGCATACATCAAAGTGTAATCCCGTCCCACCATCCACCATCCACCTACCTCCCGCCAAACGTGATTACTGATCCCACACTTACATCTTATTAGCGGATGATCAAACACCGGACCAATCGCGTTACACGTTTAAAAGCAGCGCCTAATAACATTGTGGGTAGCCTCGTGTTTGTGAGAGCTTTGGTCATTACGTAGCTTTGTCTTTGTAGTGGCAAGTGTCACCGCTGACAAAGGATATCATATCGTACCTTAAATAGAATTCTCCCTTCTATAATTAATCTTTCGGTCATTCGCGGTCTGGTGCGTTTTCAGAAAGGAATTATATTTTTGGATCGTTTGAGTTTCGTTTGCTTTGATTTGTCTTTATCGCACTATTTTAAAGGCTGTACTTTACTAGGCTTACATCACGCCCATAATCCCTGAAGGGTTACGCAAACGTGGAGCTAACAGAACACTCACATTTCGTCAATTATATTTAAGGCCTATGTAACAGGGGACGATCGAGGCTATTGCCATCAACCGGGCACAGACAGTGGCAGCTAATGGAAACCCCTAATAACAATTTACCTTAATCTGGAATCCAACCAGAACCCCGTGTTTAGCAGTCACGATTGCGACCACAAGACCAACCAGCCAGTTTCCTAACCCACGTCATGGTCTATCCGTGTAACAAACTATAACGAAACTCGTTTAGCCGCTAAGGTGAGAAAAGTAACAGACCTAGTCACTTTTATCCTTGGGGATGATGAAATATACCATAAAGAATCCTACTAATATTATAAATGCGAAAGTTTGTGAGGATGGATGGATGTTTGTTACTCTTTCACGCCAGAACGGCTGAACGGATCTGAATGAAATTTAGCACAGAGATAGATTATAATCTGGAATAACACATGGGCTATATATTAGCGCTATAATAACTTAGGGGGGTGAGCAATATTGCATTATGAGCATATTTGTCAACTGTTTGACAGCTAACTTCTGTCATACTATGAATTAAAAGGGAACGGCTATTTCAAACCTTTTGACACAGATGAAAGTAGCCTAACGGTTCGGTTACCTACCTGTAGACAAAGGAATGCAAGTTCAAATCTCAGTCAGTGCTTTCTTTTTGTGTTTTTTTTATAATGCTGTAAGATTTCCGAAACTGTTTTAAACATGTTTGTAAGTTCGATCCCCAATCGGTTTACACTTTTTGTAATTTTTTGGTATTTGTTTTTATTTTGATGCTTTATGATTTTAAATAATTACAAAAACAACAAAAAGTGATAATCCTACTATTAATTAATATTATAAATGCGAAAGTTTGTGAGGATGGATGGATGTTTGTTACTCTTTCACGCCAGAACGGCTGAACGGATCTGAATGAAATTTAGCACAGAGATAGATTATAATCTGGAATAACACATGGGCTATAATATTAGCGCTATAATAACTTAGGGGGGTGAGCAATATTGCATTATGAGCATATTTGTCAACTGTTTGACAGCTAACTTCTGTCATACTATGAATTAAAAGGGAACGGCTATTTCAAACCTTTTGACACAGATGAAAGTAGCCTAACGGTTCGGTTACCTACCTGTAGACAAAGGAATGCAAGTTCAAATCTCAGTCAGTGCTTTCTTTTTGTGTTTTTTTTATAATGCTGTAAGATTTCCGAAACTGTTTTAAACATGTTTGTAAGTTCGATCCCCAATCGGTTTACACTTTTTGTAATTTTTTGGTATTTGTTTTTATTTTGATGCTTTATGATTTTAAATAATTACAAAAACAACAAAAAGTGATAATAAAACATAATAATAAATGTGTAGGCGTGGAGTTTCTGTGCATTGAACATTTATTATTTAGAAAAAATAATGTTTTCTATTGGCGTGTTCATTCGTTTTATACATTTTTGTCTGTAGTCTGTCGGGAGGCCTTCCAACGCAACGCCATCCGGTTCGCGGTCGCCACTTCACAACTTTTTGGCCTATCGGCCATCCGTTCTGCGTGCAATGTGACCATTGCCACTTAATTCTGGCGATTCTTCGGGCTAAGTCGGTAACCTTGGTTCTCATGCGGATGTCTTCATTTCTGATTCGATCTGCACGCAAGGAAACTTCGAGCATCAGCTAGCAAAATACCCTTACAAACAAAAACTTTAAGAGCGATGGTTTCATAAAAGGTTTATACGTGTTCTGATTAAGTCAGAAACTCTTAATACCCTTACAAACAGAAGCTTGTAAGAGCTATGGTTTCATATAAGGTTTATATATGTTCTGATTAAGGCAGGAACTCTAGTAGTGGTATTTTATAAGTCTATTTAAATTTTAAGAGCATTCACACTTGTAACATAGTCTTATAGACGTATATAAGAAAACGTTATACAATATTAATAAGAGCAGTGGTATTATAAGCACCTTTTACAAGTCTAATTGCCTTTGATTCTTAATTAATACTTATAAATACATTTTCCCTAGTAGCATTTTTTGTTGGCATTTAGTTGGGCCACATCAGAGGTATGTGGCCCAACTAAATGCCAACAAAAATGTATGTGGCCCAACTAAATGCCAACAAATGCCAACAAAAATGCTACTAGGGTTATAAGTACAGTCAACCTTAGAAGTGACTATACTAAGTGTTTTATTAGACTTCTGTAAAACTAGTATTTTAAAAGTGTGATTTATCTCACCTAAGACATATTAAAGAGTAATAGCACTTTAACTACAAGTGTCTTAAACAATTTCCTATTAGGGGTTATATATTTTTGCTGATATATTACCCTATTAAAATATTTGTTTATTTATAGATTTTCACCAATGGATTTACAAAAATGGAAACGGTTTAAGAGAAGTGGAGCATACCGAAGAAATGTACGTAGAAAATACTTGGAATTAATACTACAAAAACCAGCGTCTCTCCGAACATCTCGAGCAACTGACACAAACAATATTTTTGATGGTTCCGTACAAAATAACGAGGACTTTTGTGGCGACAGTGAACGAAGTAGTTATAGTGATTGCAGTGACCGAAGTAGTGAAAATGAATCAAAATTTACGGATTATGAAAAAAAATACAGTTACGAGAAGATATAAAAAAATGGGCTATTAAATATAATATATCACACTCAGCTTATAATGAACTAGCTGTGATTCTGAATAAAGAAGTTAAACACATAATACCCAAGGATATTTAAATATTATTATGTAATCAATATAAGTTTCTTGGTAAATTAGTTACACACTTCACATTCATCACTTGGGTAGTGGTCGTAAATTGCATATTTATGGCAGCCTGCGCACCAGAAGAACTTCAAATAAAATAAAGTAATAATATCATTTTGGGCCATTGTAAAATGTTGGGGCAGAAACTTTGAAGTAGGATATCCACAGGCGATACATTTTTCACACGATACAAAGTGCGTTATGTTCCATGGCCATTGTTCATTCTTAAGCATTTTGATCTTTTTTTTTGTTATGAAGCAGTCGACATCCATAACTGCAACCATACTGAATATATTTGTCCTAAAACATAATATGTATGAGCGTGTTAACATTAAATTAACGTTGTGGATTAATTATTAATACCTACAATGACATCGTCGTTTGGCTTGCTTTTACTTCTTAAGGAACCCTAAAATTATGAGCAACATGGCCGTGTAGACAGTAGGTTTAAGTTTAATTTGACTTTTACGAGTGCGATATAAACCTTACATAAGAGTACTGGACTTATATTGCTCTAACAAAGCACTTATGAATCGTGGTTAGTCGTAATGGCGACGTTTTGATATTATTTTACAAATAATTAAAAAAATAATATAGTAAAAGACATATTTTTAAAAAGGCCCGTGAAAATATTGTTATTAAAATTTCAAAGTAATCGAGAAAATCTACTTCGCAACCTAATAATCGCATAGAGTGCGTGACAAATACATGAGTAAGACTAGCGTTTTGTAGGAAAGTACAAAAATATAATACTTACGTTTTTATGCGCGCGTTCTTTATTTTTTCACTTAAGTTCCAAAGACTCGCGCAACCCACGGCGGTTTGTGATAACACTCTTATTAGGAGATCACAAAGAGAAATATAAGCGATATTACACTTAAAATAGTATTTTCTTTTATTAGTAAGAGGACTTTAAGGTTATTTACCCTTACAGCGCGCTATTGTAAGTGACTTGTAAGTTTATTTGTTTTTATAAAGGTATCAGCAAGAGTTTTGTAAGTTTGAAAATACACTTCGCAAGACCTTTACAAGGCAATTGCAAGGGTGAATATACTTATAAACTGCGCCCAAATCCACACTTAAAAGTGTCTATAGGTGTGATATAAGACTGAAAAAAATATGGTCTTGGGATATTTGTAAGATTATTTTTTGCTAGCTGGGTAGGCCTCTCCATTGCCCTTTGGGTGACTTTGAGATTTCTGATGAGGCCCATTGTGAGTGACCTTTTCGGTCCCATATCTAATCACTGGCAACACACACTGGTCATAGACTTTCGTCTTGAGACACTGTGGTAAGTTAGACGAGAAGATACCACGCAACTTCCCGAACTCTACCCAGCCGAGTAGGATTCGTCGATTGACCTCTTTCTCGAAGATAGACCTTCCCAACTGGACCGTTTGTCCCAGGTAGACATAACCGTCCACAACATCGAGTGTAGAGTCTCCGATCTTGATAGGAGTGGGTGATACATGGAAGTTCAACGTAACCTTGGTTTTGTCCATGTTCATTTTAAGACCCACTATTTCGGGAGCTCCACTAAGGGCATCGAGCATTGTACTGAGTTCCTCCATGGTCCCAGTCATAACCACTATGACGTCGGCGAACCGAAGGTAAGTGATGCACTCGCCATTGAAATTGATTTCAAGTCCTCTCCAATCCAGATATTCTCCAGTGCAGTTTTGGAGATATGACGTCTCCCTGTCTCCATTTGTTATAGTATCAGGTGTAAATTATAAAGCAAATTTAATAAGGGTTTTAGTTTTCATTGTAATCGGTGCTCTCTATCAAAAGATATGAATTAAAAAAGAAGAACTTATCGTCATAACGAAAGATACATACATGCAACGACATCTATTACACCAAATTAGTACTAATTAATAAATGTGTTCACAAGGTGACCTTTAAATCGATTTTTTCAAAAAGTTATTATAGCTAAGGTACTCTTAAATAGTCTAAATGAAGCTGCTTTGAGAATCTATAATACATAGCCTATAATATAAACCTTATGGTGTGTTCGCTTTCTATGCATTAAATTTTGACTTCGTCTTCGATAGATGGCGTTGTACATACATATTTTGACGAATCAAATTTTGGATTTTCTGAATCAAAAATTAACGAATACGCACAGTACGAAAATAAAAACGAAATTAAAATAAGACAAACAGCGCCACAATCAATCGCCTAGCCATGCCACTTCGCCAACCGTGTCGTCATATATATAGCTGTGGCTGTGGGTTGCTCGGGCATTGCTGCAACTTTGCTTTACAATATAGCCAGACTACACAATAATTGCACATGTCGATAACAAATTGCCGCTGAATCTTGCCCCAAATTGCAACATCATCAAAAACTGCGCCTTTGCAATTAAACTGAGAAAACAGGAGAGAGTCGTCTGGAATCGGACGCAGATGGGCCAATTTTATTTTCCGAATAATTTTCCCTCCAGTGCCAACAGTAATAATATGGGACGAGTGCACAATATCGCACTAGCATGCATTAGATGCGTTGAACCGCAGCTTGCAGGACACACGCGGCAACCATGCGCTGATGGTCAGCGTTATTGTGTTGTTCACAGGCGACTGTAGGCAGACCCTGCCAGTCATTGCGGGGGGCACACCGGTGGATGAAATAAACACATGTCTCAAGGCGTCGTCGCTGTGGTCCAGGATAAAAATCTGCGACTTTAATGTAAACTGTACTACGACCACGAAGCAGGCGTCTTTGCAAATAAACTGATTCAAATAGGAGAGAATCGTCTGGAAACGAGACAGATCGGGAATATTCTATTTTTTGAAGAGTTTTTTCATCCAGTGCCAACAGAGGATGAACTTATTATGCACGTTTTACCTATTTTTGAGGTTAATATAGGTAAATAAAATAAGAGTAGTGATTTTTAGTGAGGGCAGGTGCTGTCACAAAGGAACGTGCGGATGATCACAATAAAACAACTTAGACAAGATTTGGCAGTTCAAAAGAATGCACATCCATAGACATGGCCATGCCTGTAATTCCGAAAAGGTTAGGTAGTGGTGTACCTAATCGTACCCCGTTATTTCGCAGTGATCTTGAAGCGCCATGTAAACGGGGAAGCTTGACGTATATACATTGATGTAATATGGGCTATTGCCATCAACCGGGCACATAACGAGACTCCGTGGCCTCTACTGAGAAAACCCTTTCCTTCTATCGGGAATCAAATCCCGGACTTCATGCTCAGTAGTTGCGCAAGGCCACTCGATCAACGAGACAGACACACATTTTTCCACGTGAACGAAGTCGCGGGCATCAGCTAGTATTAAATAAATGTTTAACAACAGCTTTACGTTTGAGCTCTTTGAATTTGAAAACTGAAACTGAATCAGAAATATTAGAGCATGGAAACGTATTACTTCCATGGTAACATCAAATACATCTGTGTCACATTTGATACGCAAACTTCTCAGAAATTGAGATTTGAATCCTCTTTACCGTTAGTGACGAAAATAACCTTAAAGAAAAATCTTACATTTTACCTAAACCGGCAACATAAAGACTTGTTATTGTTGGAGCACACAACGTTTGTTACCTGATTAATTGATTTGATTGAATTGATTGTTAAATAAACAGCATCATCTTCCCACTCTCACATCATCATCATCATCATCATTTCAGCCAAAAGACGTCCACTGTTGGACATAGGCCTCCCCCAGACGTCGCCACATTGACCGGTCCCGTGCGTCTCTCATCCAGCGGGTTCCTGCAACCTTGACCAGCCCACTCTCACATTCATATAAATTTAGGGTCGGTGACACGACGGTCACCTCAGTCACTCCCTTTCTAGCCATAATCATGTACTCTGTTCATTTATCTTTTATTTTTATCCTCTGTTTTGCAATCCTACTAATATTATAAATGCGAAAGTTTGTGAGGATGGATGGATGTTTGTTGCTCTTTCACGCCAGAACGGCTGATCGGATCTGAATGAAATTTGGCACAGAGGTAGATTATAGTCTGGAATAACACATGGGCTATATATTATCCCTATATTAACTTAAGGGGGTGAGCAGTATTGCATAATCCATAATCCTCAACTGTTTTACAGTTTGATACTGAAAATACGAAATATCGCAAGGAACATCGAGTGTGCTGTGCCATTTTTCACTTTAGGTGCCGTGTGCGAGCGTTGCAAATCCAAGAGAAAGCTGAAGTCCCTTACGTCATTTCAAATTTCCGGTATCGAACCACAATCGAACTGTCAACTGTCATACTTATATTAAAATAGAAGGTCTATTTCAAACTCTTTATCACTGGTGTTCGTAGCCTAACGGTACAGAGACTTACCTGTAAACAAAGGTACGCAAGTTCAAATCACAGTCAGAATTCACTTTTTGTGATGTTTTATAATGTTTAATTTCCAAAAATGTTAAACAAGTTCGCGAGTTCGATCCCCAATCGGTTTTCACTTTTTGTAAGTTTCAGGTATTTGTTTTTATTTTGATGCTATATGATTTTCAAATCAATTCAGAGTAGATTAATTAATAAAATCTTCTTTTCATTGTAAATACAATAGAAAAAATATGTAGACGTAGAGTTTCTGTATAATTGAACATTTATTATTTAAAAAAAATAACGTTTTCTTTTTGTTGTGTTACAATCATTTTTAGAATTTTTGTATGTAGTCTGTGTGTCTTGGGTGTATTAGTTTATTATAGTATTATCACATGTACATTTTAAAACTAATATGATTAGTTTTTGTTTTATTGTAATTGGTGCTCTCTATAAAAAGATATACGAATTTAAAGTATATTTGAGAAGAACTGAAACATACATGCAACGACATCTATTGCATCGAAAGGGTAATTAATAAATGTGTTCACAAGATAACTTTTAAATCGTCTTTTTCAAACAGTTACGATATCAAAAGGTACTCTTGATTAGTTTAAATAACGCTATTTTGAAAATCTACATAAGATTTTTTTTTGGAGGATGGGAATCATCAAATGACTCCTCCCGCTCTGGGCAGAGTGGTAGGGAATGCCAGAATTCTACTGCCAAAAAACTACCCATGTTCCTTCTTTGCCGTCTGTGCTGGGGCCGCGATATCTCTTTCGAACAACCCGCAGCTGCCATATTGCTGACATCTCTTTGAGGCGCGCGTGGAACACGAACGCGCCGTCGACACGGCCTGTCGTCGTCATAAGACGGGCGGACGGCGAGCTAGCCCACTACTTACCGTCCACAGGTCCGCGCCTACGGTGGCTGGAAGCCATCACATGGTCCCCGACGCCCGGAGCGTCTCCTGTTGCGGCTGGGACGAGAGGTTCTCTCTCTCACATTACGCCACCTCCTTCGCTAGCATCACTGCTTTTCCGAAGGAGGCGACGGCGTCCCATCTCCTCTCGCCCCACAACATGGCTTGAACCAGGACCAGACGGGTCACCGCCGCCGATCGCCGCTAAGAGAACACGACGGGGCTCATCGCGGGGCAGACCTCCACGGTGTGCTCCACCGTGTCCTCCGGCTGATCCTTGCAATGGTAGCATCCGGGCGTTTCCTTCCGCTTGATTCGGTGCAGGTACCTCCCGGAACAACCGTGTCCGGTGAGGACCTGATCCAGACGGAAGGTGAGGGCGCCGTGGCGCCTCTCAAGCCACACCTCAAAGAGGGGACTTACCACCACTGTGACTGTGCCCTGCACGGGGTTGCGACAGTCGCTCTCTCCATGTCGCCATGAAATCACACCGGGGGGGTCTGTCCAGCTAGCGGCAACATGCCGCGGTAGCGGAGTGGGTAACTCCGCTACCGCGGCATGTAGTGCCTCCGCGCGCCATCCATGCAGGAAACTACATAGCCTAAGCCCTATAGTGTGTGTTTGCTTCCCATGCATTAAATTTTGGCAGTTTAACTTCGTCTTCGACAGATGGCATTGTTCATTTGACACCATTTACTGAATTGCGGTGTTAATATTTGTCGTGATTAATCAACAAATACAAATTGACAAGTACACAGTAAGAAAAACAGCTGTAAAAACATTAAAATAAAAACCTAAGTAAATAAAATTAGATAAGACCCACGACATAAATCTATTTGTTCAGTGCGGGGGTCGAATACAGTACATGCAGCATCACAGTCAAACGCCGATGCACTGCGTCAACCGTGCCGTCTTATCGCTGTGGCTTCCTCGGGCATTGCTGCAACTTTGCTTAACAATGGCCAGATTGCTCTTTCCGTTTACAAATTGCCGCTGAATCTTACCCCAACTTGCAACATCACCAAAAATCTGCGACTGGCCATGGAACAGATGTCTTTGCAAATAAGCTAAACAGGAGAGAGTCGAGTGGAATTAGATATAGATGCGTAAAATCCACTTTCCGAAGAGTTTTCCCATCCAGTGCCATCAGAAGATGAACTTACCATGCACGTTTTCATAATTTGGAGTAATGTTCAAGCGCTATGTAATAGGGGGCGTTTGATGTCTATAGATATAATGTTGCCATCGACCGGGCACGAAAACCACGCTCCGTGGCCTGGCCTCTACTGCGAAAAAACTTTGCAATCAAACCACGGACCTCATCCTCAGTAGTTGCACTTGGGACCACTCGATCAACGAGACAGTCGCACATCAAAATTTCCCCGTGAACGAAGTCGCGGGTAGCAGCTAGTCTGCTATAAACTCAATCTGCGCACTATAGGATATTGTTGATAGTTATGCAGATTACAACACCGTACGAAGTTGTTTCCTCCCGTCGAGGTACTTTACCTAAGTGCCAGCAACTATGCACAAGAGCTTGCAGCGTGACGTCATAATATCTTACAAGTTGTGCACAGCGGGTGTCAAGTACCGTACGGTATGGTACGGTAGCGAAGTAATTACGACATCCTAGTTCAATGAGGTGGTATTGGCATATCTGATAGTTGAAAGATATGCTAATATGCCAAGATGTATAAGCCAGATTTTAGACAGCTTTTAACAATTCAGGATTAGTTACTGATATAAAACAAATGGTTTTTATAATCCAATCATAACCAAAGAGCCTTTAAAAATATTTTATTTGTATGTATAAGTACTCTGAAACCACTCTACAATATTTATCCTGCCAAACGATATGTTTAAATTGAATTAAATTGATACGATAAACATTTCATAAAATGCTCAAGCTTTAATATAAATAACGAAACAACATTTAAAAAAATAACTAGGTACTAGCAGCTCACTTCAGTATAAAAACATTCGCACTTTTAGATATTATTATAAGTGAAAGCCCTAAAAGATTTATTTTTCATTCGAAACATGACTTTAAAGTAATGCGAAGGCTTTAGGTACTAAATCTAAAATGTATTTGAATCAGAGCCCTATATTCCTTTGACGAGTTCCACCAGTTAAATAAACAACATGCTACTCGTAGCTGGTACATCCTATTGTGGAGCAAATTGACCAGCTCGGTCCAGCGAGTAGTAAACAGACGCAATAACCGAACATACGGGATATGGAAGCAATGCGCGCATTACACGAATTGCAATCACTACTTGAAAAGGGATCATTTGTATGAAACGCATACATGATTTTAGCTTTGAATTTGGGCAAATATGCACAGCATATTGCTTGAACGAAGAACGAACGAACTGAGTTGGAGTATGTTGCAGAGTTGTAATAGTACACCCACAATTCACCAGATATGTTGAAGTTTCGTGTAATAAGGGGCGAGCTATGGCGGCTACTGACAAATTCCTGATGGAAATATACCCAATAACAGATTATTCGACCCGAGAATCAAAACCAGCACCTCATGTTCACCAGTCACACTTGCTACCGTAGTGGTAGCAAGTGTGACTGGTGAACACGATATCCCAATCGATATCTATTTGCCTCACAACCAACGAGGCAAATAGATATCGATTGGAGTAATAAAGGCCTGGATAGTTCAAAACAAATAAACTCATAAGCCCTATTTTCAATATTAGCGAATATTAAAGCCTTTAACGTGTCGCTTCATCAGAAAACTATTTAGTCCCTAACTTTAATATTATTCACACAAGGTACGCTAATATTCAAACTTCAATATGAAATTCAAGAACATATTCCCGCATGAATACTGAACTTGGCAGAGTCAACGAACTAATATCGAAATAAACCACAAACAAGTTGGATGACGTATTGGAGTATCTACAGGATTGAGAGTGCTGTAGTGGCGTCAATTTGCGCGATACAAGGCTCCCGGCCGAGCGCGCGTCTTTTATTGTTCGCATAAAACAAGTTTATAGCCGCGTTATCAGCCGGATCGCACCCGAGCCTCCTCCACGAGGCTCCCTCAAGCCTGCGCGACGCACGACGCGACTGAACGCGTCATATTCCCGCGTGACGCGAATAATTTACCACTCAAGGTACCGTTACGGTGCAGCCGACGGCTTCCTGCGATAAAACGTACCCGATATTTGAATATTGCTCCTGTCACCCGTTTGACGTGTCGCAAACATTCCAACTTACCCCTTATTGGAAGATATTGAAGCAGGAAGCGTACTACTACTTGCAAGTATTTCATTTTGTACTTGAATGTCAAGTAATATGGATTCTTCAAAGGTATCTGTAGACATCTCGACACGGAGAACATGCATTTCAAAAAGGAAGAAATGCTATGATTGTAACGTCTGAAATTTATTGTGAGTGATATCATATACACCTAATCTACAAACATTAAGAAATTATAACAGGTCATTTACCGCAAATTTCTTCCTTAAAACGATTTTAAGTTAATTAAATTGGGCTATTAGATAAAAGATAAACTAAGAAATTCATTGCTCCTATCGCTTTATTTAATCGTCTTTTTGGTTTTATTACAGTGCTGGAAATTGTATAATTTATTTCATATCGCAGTACTTATTCATATAAAAGCGATGAATTTTCATTTATGAAAACTTACGATTTAATTCCGCAACAACTACCAAGACTTGTATTATGAATGGAATCGACATAATCAAGACTAATTAATTCCTGAAAATCTCTCTGGACCTGGACACAAGTTGCCATGGTCAACCTGGAAGACTTTAAATAGAAAAAAATCTGCTCAGATGAAGATTCACAAAAACTCTGTCCTGGAGTGTAAAAACTGGTGCTGTACTCGTTCCTCAAACAATGACGCACTTAGTGTCCTGTGTGTCCTGTTGTTTGTTCACTACAGGCACTGATGGACACTACAGGCACTGATGGACACTACAGGCACTGATGGACACTACATGTAGCTCAGCTCAAGAACAAGACTAGTCAATTGAAAAGAATTTTAATGAACATGAAAATATAACATTAACTGTGTCAGACTTACATACTTATTACCACGAGTACCGCCTGTTGGGACTACAATATGTGTGTACCTGTAAAGTTAGCTAGTTACCTCGACACAGCGGCCCGGTTCACTAACATCATTTAAATTCAAACTGTCTACAATGTCAACTCGTGGACCTACTACACAAACTACAACTTTTGATGTTTTCACTAAACTCAACGCAAAGTGTTCTTATTATATTTTACTTGGATTTTACTTTAAACTTCTCGCAAAGTCAATGCTTACGTTTTACGTTTAAACATTTCCAAACGTAAAACAATATCTTTGAGGGGTTTCATAACAGACTGGGGGAGGGGGGGAGGGGGTTCAGGTTCCGTGGATTTTAGTACAATGTTAAGGCGACATTAGCTGCCCGCGACCTTGAGCGCGCGTTTAACTCATCGCCTAAACAAATAAGGTTGAAAATGGCGATGCGTTTGATGCTCGTGACTGCCAAAATGAACGATAGTTCGCAGATTTAATTTATTTAAAAAAAAAATACGCTGTAATGTTAAAATATTTTTACATATGTCTCTAGTTGGTTAAATTTCCTTTCTGATAGTAAAAAAATAAATAACAGTTGTCACTCAAAATATTGAGCATTTCGAGACGAAAAAGTTTTTTCGTGTGATTTTTTTGTGATTTTGTGATTTTTTTTTTCGAGGTTCTTGATTACTTTTAGAAAATATTTTTGCATAAGTCTTTTACCTATACATTTGACTATACACTGTATTTTTTTTGGAATTGTAATAAGTAGCAATACGGCTAACTCTGCGACGAAAAACAGGTCGTTTTTACGGTTCCCCCGTTAACTGCGCCTTAAGAAATGAATTAGCGCTTTTAGTTTCAACCTAATAAATAATATAATAGGTTAAGAAAATATAATAGGTTAAATTAATAAAGCAGAGTACAATAATACTTGAAACAGTTCCAAATAAAGGTAAGTATTAAGAATACTTCTTTTCTATCATCAAAGTCTGTCAATCCGTCATTCATATAAATCTCTGAGTACCAGTACCTACCAAATGACTAAAGAAAACTCTTTTATTCTGTTAGATAAACGTTTTATCTTTACAATACAGAATATTCATGATGGTATAACAGTATCCTAACATCTCAGTATTGCAGTTCCGTTCATTCGTTCATCAAATAAAACGCCGGAGCTCCAGCTTCTTTTGTGATTAAGTGTTCTTCACTTTTTCTAAATTGACCTTTTGCATCAAGAACGGTGTTCTAGAAAACGCCAGTTTTTCTCCTAAGTAATATTGTTAGCGAGGAACGGTCCATTCACTTTAGTTTTTCTTCTATTTCTCATTTCCATCATCCGTCTTGTTAGGTACTTTATTACCGTGAGTTGTTGCGATGTCATCTGTTACTGTGCGCGACCTTTGTTTCTCAGGTTTTTGTCGTTTTTGGAGTTTTGTGTGCTTTTTGTGTTCAGATGAACATAACACACGTGTTTTGTTACGACATAACAATTCCTTTGTTGTCTATTTACCAGTAAGTACATAATTTAAACAAATTCGCACACATTTGCGGCTGAAGCCATACGATGATCGAAACGAGTGCCCCTCGTGCAATTTGATAATGAACGGTCAACCAATTTATACAAACCGAACAGACAATGCCAATTCCGCACAACGTATTATAATTCGTACTAATGACGAACAATCAGTTTTATTGCCTCCGCCGCACTATTATATTTTACGTTCATACTTAATCCATTTCGTCTGTCTCCGTCCTTAATTGAGCACTTATCCGCAAGATAGCCTTTATCTGAAGCTATTTATTTCAGCACTTTGGCGTCAAATAAATCTTTAGTGCAATTTCCTTACGGCCACTAGTCGTGGCGGTAATACAAAGTTTTCACATAAAATCACTCGTAAATCTGCAAATCGTTCATTTTACTTACTTTTGAACGTTTTCTAAAACGAATTGAAATATGATTTTTGAGTACATTTTATTACAATTTGGCCTACAGATCTATATCTTATCATGGTTTAGTTCGGTAAAATATCTCTGACTCAGAGCGGAGCCAAGGAAAATAAACCTTCAGTAGAGTTAACAACCTATTCTATAAATAAGTTAGTTGCTATGTGCAGCTTGCACATAACGACTAACTTTGCTTTTAAAACAAATCCAGTCTGGCTTTAAATTTTTTTTCTGCTATTTTATCTACACGAATTTAACATTCCCAAAAACACGTGAAACGAACTAATGCAGCTTCAAAACGCGCGCATATTTTGTGCTGAATATTTCAGGACGCGAGGCTCGCGTGTATCAATCAGCTTGATGAATAAGGAATGCTGCAAACGGTGCGTTTGTTCGTCGCAACTCGCGCGCTAGTCGCAGTCGCGAGTCGCCCGCGCGGCTTTGTCCTGTGCTAATTAACTTAGTGGAATGTACCCCAGGGTAATGACAGATATTTCCTGGTTCTGCGAGTGTTTGTATTGTGAGACAGTCACCAATTAATTAATGCTAAATTACCTCTAAATACAACAAATATTTTCAACAACAATTGCGATACTGTCAAAGTTTTTAAACATAATTAATTGTTATCTCTGCCTCATTTAAAGATAACAGTTTAAAATATTTTTCGTGTTTAATGGCTGACATTATAATTAGTTTTCATGAAAATTCTTAAGTAAATATTATCATACCTGTCTGCTTTCAGAAGTTAAGATACTAATTATAATGTCAAGTTTAGCTACCTTTCAAAATTCTCATAAAGTTTACAAAACTTTTATTAGTTTGATTACATTATTTTAAATTTTTAATTAACCTGTCGGATTTTTGATTTCCAATCCCAACATGTAAGGATTTTCACAATGTAATAAACTGTGTGTACCTAAACAAAACAAAACTATATTACTTTAATAATATAATTTTGAAAAATCCTCTTAATTTAATATTTTTATTAGTTTTTCATGAAAACTTATTGCTTTTACATTGAATTAAAAATAAGTGAATAGAGTCAGGGTACTGCTTGTGACAAAAGCGCGCAAGTGGAGCCGTACGGCGGAGCGTAGCCCGGCCGTAATGAATACGTCTGGCTTTTCATTTGAAATACGTTTTAATATCGTAGAGCCGGAGCCGTGTCCAATTAATCGTTTTACGGCTTTGTAAACATCAAGCTAGTTTAATAACATCAACACTTAGCAGGTAAAACTACGTTTTACTGCTATTTCTTCAGACCTTCAGAATTTATGGACTGTTAAGCGAAATAATATTAATCAAACATTGAGATGCGAGTAACTTCTGTCTAAAAGCAGCCCCGCACTGAGTTGCTCAATGCTCGCCCATCAAACCGTACTTTTCCCAACGTATCGTAAAACACGACTTAGCAACATTGTTTTAGCATCTCCTATTGTCCTGGTAAAATCCCCCAAAAATCTTTGTACAAAATAAGAATTTGCTTTCAGCATAATGTGTTTTAGTTACTATAACGTGGCTTCCCACTGGGTTGACAAATTACTGCTCCATTAGGGTCGTATCACCTAAGAGGGCTAGAAGAGAATAAGGTCCCGTACACAAGCGTGCGCCTTTAATTATGTGATAATGTTATTCTAGTACACACTCGAGGTATTATGTCCAAGTTTATCATACGCAAACAGCCGGCAGAGAGCGACGCTGAGCGGGACCATGTCGACCTCGCCCGGCGCTGGGCACGTGGCCTGCTTTATAGCTTCATTACTCGCAAGTTTTGAGACCGTTAAGTGAAACGAATAATTTTCCTGGCAGTTTTTAAACTATTACTCCTGAAACTGGGTTTGATGACTCCAAAAGAAGTAGAAAAAAATGTCTCAACAATATAATCTACACACGTACAATGTTTTAAGTTCAGACTAGCGTTTTTATCTAAACATTAGCGGCTGATATTGTGTGAAGCTGAGGAGCTGCTAATATATTCACTACTAGCTTTTGCCAGCGGCTTCGCCCGCGTGAAAATGTCGATTTTCCATACAAACTTTCATCCACTATTTAACTCCTTTAGGGGTTGAATTTCGAAAAATCCTTCCTTATTCCTTGTCTACATTATAAAGGGAACCTCTGTGCAAAATTTCAGCTGTCTAGGTCCAAGGGTTTGGGCTGGGCGTTGATGAGTCAGTCAATCAGTCAGTCAGGACTTCTCTTTTTATTTATTTAGATAGAAGATAGATAGATCTTTATAAAAAGAAAAACGCGTGAAAACAATAATAAATTGATAACATTTACATATCCACTCACTTTTAGTGTTTTCGAAAAAGAAATCCGATTATAATAACGAGGCATGTTTTCGGTACTTAAGATTTGGTACGATTTAAACTAACACTGGTGGGAGTTAGATCAAAGCTTGTGCAATAGGTTGTTTGTGTACAACGTACAAGCCATCACGTTTGTGGCGATCTTTAAATCCGATGCGAAATTGCGGAACGTGACTCCTACCGAGGGGCTCGTGTGGCGCATGTAGCGATGTACGTCATGCGTGCAGGACTGCGACTTTGGGGCAATGATGCGAACAATTGCTTGTCCATTGCAGCGCACTTCGCAACCACCAGCTCACAGTTATTTACTTGAACGAACAAAGCGATAGCGAAACATCGTTTTGTATGAACATGAATCACTGTATCATCGTGGTAAATCACTTTGGTAACTGTATAATAATTGTCAGTAACTTTCGGTGAAGGAAAGCATCGTGAGGAAACTAGTATGCCTGATATTTCTCGACGGCATGTAAGTCAAGTCAGAAGCCCTAGGCCCTACACTAAACACTCTGACTCCAGATTAGGTCACACGAAAAAGAAAGAAGAAAGAACGTTTGGTTAGGTTAGTGTATATTTTGTAGCTTTTATTGTATCAAGTGATTCATGTTTTTTATAAAAAAAAATGCCTATCACTTGTTTATATTCATTGGTTACTATCTTACATTATTGATCGAAGGTTACTATTCAAACCGGCATGGGTCGCCTACTGTGTACTTGATAGAAACCGGTTACTAGATCCGCTAATGTTCACTTTTTTCCTATGAAACATAAGAGTTACAACAAAAAATATAGCAAAGTATTTCGCCCCCTTAAGATGGTTTAATTATGCACGAATTTTCCCTCTCTTTGAGTTACAACAATATTGTGGCAGCTAAGTAAGTTAAAATCTGTAACAACGTCTTGGCAAGTGCGGGCACAGCCAGCCATTGCGCCGCTCCGCACTTTTATTGGGGACGTAAAGCAACTTTATTGGCACTTATCACGCCGCCGTCGAGCCTCAGCCCCAGCAGCCCACAGCCACACACCCGGCCCAGGTATACCCGGGTTGGATGAAGGCCACCCTGATAACATCCAGAGACTGTCCGTAATTGAGCTTTATATTGCAATCACTCAATCTAGAAAGACGTAAAATGTCCTGAGAATTGGAATTAAATCAAGTCGTGAAACAGTCTCATCTTTTTCTTCGCGACAATTTGAAACTATGCCTTATATTTAAATGCATTATATTCGCTTTTCTCCAAAGTTCAGGGATTAAAGCTAGATCTTGTAAGCTCACTAATTGAAGCTGGGTTTTCTGAAATACCCAGACTGAGGCTTAATGAGTGTTTAAACGGGTCGTTGGCTTCGTCGCCAATTAGTTCCCGGCTATGGGTACCTATGTAGCACTTTTTCATTCCTAATTAAATAGCTGCGCTTGGTTTGAAGTACCCCGTTTCTGTAATCTCATGTCTTATGTCTCAGAACATACATAGGTACGTATTATCTCAGACGTCAGGTCGAGAAACCATTAGTAGTTGCTGCCGATGACGTTAATATTACACAACAAACTATTATCCGATACGAACTATGAACAGTGGAACATTAATTAATAACAATTAACATGCTTTTGGCATTAATTACTTGCGCTGATTCTCCATTCCATTAATCCCAACGTTAATTGCAAGTGGGTAGGCAGACCATTAGTGAGAGCATGTGTGTTATTGTCAGCTAGATTAGTCGAGTCGTATTAAACGAGACGTATCCTTTATGACCGTTTACGTAAGACGCAGAAGGCGTTGTAACGCTTAGTTAGCAAAAACGCAACTACCGTCATTCTGGGCATACGCCAAATATTTGCAAAACTGTGTATGAAGCAAAAAAAATTTCGTGGATAATAAAGCAAGCCTTTTCAGTGTGTGTCAGTGAAAATATTTTCGTAAAATTCTTGTGAAAATGTGTAAAGTTCTACAAAAGACTTTAATAATATATGAAAAGGTTGGCGTGTCTTTTAGGTCAACGTAATAGAAGTCATGTATGTTTTATCTAATGTAGTTCAAGCTTTAAAGATCTTATTTACGTACGCTCTACGAAAGTCCAGCTCTACTTATTCCTTTATTAAAATATTTGTTCTAGTATTTAATATGTGGCGTACTACAATATTAAATAAGTGAGCGACCTTACTGGTTATGAAAATAAGTAAAACATGAACATGTTTCCAGGAAAAAAAAAATATTATGTTCACTTTTAACAAAAGTTCAAGTTTCAGTTCGAAGTGTTTTAGTAGAAAATCTTTTCTCGTTGTTGTAAAGTCTAAATATAGGGTGTACAAAAGAGGTTCTCAAAATAACGGTTACGAGTAGTCCCGACTGTTTCGAGTCTGTAATGGACGTAAGGGGACGAATAACCAGCCGCTTATCTGTCGCGGCCAGTTCGCATCGCTGGCTCCGATACAAGCCTGCCGCCCGGCGCCGCTCGCTGATAAACTTATCACATTAAACATTCAGGCGGCTCGTCGCAGCCTGTCTTAATAACTCGCTGAACGGCGACAGCAGAGCGATCTCTAAATAATACATGTGACCCACCTCGAGCGGTGCTTGCTCTCCGAGGTATCCCCGATCTTTTATTCACACCACACTAGCATTCCAAAAACTTCCACCATAACACTTTCACGTCACAGGTGTACCGACGTACCGAGTGTACCGAGCGCGGTGAACGATCAACGAGCTCGAGCGGAGCGGCGGGTCCGGAGCTGCGGCGCGGCGACGTGCGGACTGTGCGGCGGGCGCCGCGCGACTGCCGCGAGTCACGCCCGCGCGCCGCACCGCCGCGCCGTGACCGCCGCCGCGCCGTCCGGTGGCCGCACGTTTTTTCTTCCGGCAGCTCCTGAACACGGGCGTGAGTTAACGTATTTAGCATTCGTCAAGGATTAACTCGCGATGTACAACGGAATACATTTGCATGCCAAATGTTCCGCTTTCTCTCAACTCTTTTATACAGCTCCGTGTAATCAGTGCGCGTGATTGACCCGCGATGTACGTGGATGTGAATTATCTCACGTGAGGTATGCTTACCTAATTATTTCTCATGAAAATACTCCACCTTGCTGTTTTCATGAAAATTAAGAGTTTAAAGTTTTTTTTACAAATTGGCACTAGCTAACCTGTGTTCCGCGCCGGTTAAAAGGAATAATAAACATTATTAAATAATTTCCCCGGGAGAGGCTTTATTACACCACATAAAAATAACAAAGCAAAGAGTTGATGAGTACTTCCACAATTTATTTTGTAAAAAGTGTACCTGGGCGAGCAGGAGCGCGGTAATGGCGGGAGGAAACTCGTTAGCCGACGAAAGTTTCACCTTTAAAGTGTTTTATTATTCTTTAGTAACTGATATGACACGCTACAGCGAGCGCTCACGCGGCTGCTCGCGAGCAGGGCTCGTGCGCGTCACGAGCGCAAGCAATTGCTCTTTAAAGCCAATCTCGTCGAGTTAGAATGACTCTTTTTGTAAAGAAACTCTTCTCGAAATGGATCGCATTAGAGCGCGTTGTGAGCTCTGCCATTTGATTAGCTCGGCGATCGCGTTACCGGCCTTTGTCCGAGATCAAAAGGAATATGCAGCTCCCGCTTTCGAACTAGGTGTTCTGGAATAATGTTCTATTATGCAAATTTTCCATTTTGCAAAGGGAAGGCTTTTATCGCCAGCATCTGGCAGGACTGTCGGCTGGCGCAAGGCATGACCACGCGAGGCACAGCGCTCTCTATAAATAAAACAACACGGACGGGGCACGGGGGCAGCCCTCATTATGTCCGTCACACACGCGCGCACTTCGGCTGACGTTTTAATTGTGTACCCTTCGTGTATGAGCTGCGGGACAACGGGATAGCGGGACAGTGGGACAGCGGGACTGCGTGATGGCGGACCGGCTGTTCCACTACGTGTTTGCTGATAATTTCAGACGAGCACAGCATTCTCTGACTGTATGTTCTGAATTTCCCCAACACGTTTCTAAACCACAAACACAGCCATTCAAGGCGTTACTACATTCCAGGCTATTCAGAGCGTTTAACAAAAAATATTAGTCGGCAAATGTATAAAATGCACGCCTAGTCGTGAGTCCACAATCAGTGTCGGAACATGTCAGCGTTGTATCGCAGTAGTACCGACAGAGGGATTCATAAAGTGGCGGACACAATTGATGTGTTTAGGCGCGATGTATCAGGTGCGGTACAAACAGGCCTAAATCAACAGTGTCCGTGGGCGATAGTGGCCCGCGCTGACCATCGCCGGCCCACGCCAGGCCCTTCGCTGTGTGTTTACGATAATTAGTGCTTACTCAGTGTTGACGCTACGAAGATGTACTCACTTCGGTCCATGAGTATTTCACGCAATTAAGGAAGGCCTGAGTAATTTTCCGGTTTTAAGACCACATGAAAGGGTCAGGTTAAGGAGCAGTTGGTTAATATTAATTTTATTCTACCTCGGTCTACCTCCCTAATCGTCACTGGCTTCGTAGATGAGCAGCGACCAGTGTAGGTATTACTTGTGAACCACTAACATCACTTTGGTGTCCTTTATATTAAATCCGAAGCTGTGTTCGTTTATGCAAAGCGCGTCACAAATCTGCACGCGTGTGCAGTCGGCGCAAATATGTACAGTATTCCCGGCGGCACCATACTAACAATAAAGTGCCACCGCCTCGCGCCGTGTCCCACCACGGTCAAATGCTTACAAACGGCTTATTTCCCGGCTGCACGGCAAACCGGACCGTCTGACTGACCGCTACGCCGTCTGACCGTCTGGCTTCTGACCAGGGCCCGCGCCGCTAATGTAATGACCCCGTCTGATATAAATTGTATGGGTTAGGTAATGTGCCAGTCGGTACACTTTGTGGTACAGATTGTACTACATGTAGGTATCAGTTTACACTGTCTAGACTCCAATAAAATTGTAACAAAAATTGAGATCCAATTTCAGAAAAAGCTGTCAAAAGAATGTATTAGATACCTACTCGTTTACGAATGACTATGTATGACCTAGTTTTGTAATATTACAGATCGCTTTACATCAAAGTACAGACACGAGTTTATTTGAATGTGGGTGTCCTAAACAAAGGATTACTCCTTCGAGGAATACAGACGAGGTATTATAGTAACTATATTTCTTAGAAGTAACACTATTAACTAACACCCACTCTTGCTAATACGTCCACCAGAAACATCAATAAATTGGGATTTAAAGCAAAAAGCAAGCTCGCTAGTCGAGTGGCACAGTTGCCGCAGTCCTAGTCATCTGAACATGATTAATATTGGGGCGAGTTCACAACGGCGAACGTCGCTTATCGCGCTCGTAAATTAATATCGTCTAAGCGACACGCTGCGGCCAAGCGACAGTTACGCTAAACCGCACGTATCGACTACGGCTTAGACTAAATTATAGATTTCCAACTTGAATGGTCGCTCTGGAAATGTGTGGATGGACTCTACAGAGGAAACATTATCTTTTCTAAAGCATTTACAGTTGAGTCTATACACATTTTGCATAATCCACACCTAGTTATAGTTTAGCTATATAAGTAGAGTTGTGATTGTCACTTCGGCCTAGTGTTTGTTACATTTGGTGACGTCCTGGTTCATCTTTATAATTTTAAATAACTTTATAAATGTTCATGCCTTTACCAAAAAATACAGCAGTGTTTCGACAATCCCGGACAAAACTCTCATAAAGATCTTTATTATTATGAAAGTGACAATGTTATAATTTATTTTGTAGACTCGTAATATAGTTAAAGGCGATTGTTCGTGTTTCTAAGTAAATGAGAAGAAGCAGATTGCGTCTAAGTGTATTAAGGCGAAGCTCGTCGCTGTCAACTATGTTATTTTGTGTTAGCACGGGGTTAAGCAGGTGAAGTAGGGGGGGTCACTTGTATACTGCTGGTGGAAGCATTACAATATTTGGATAAACTAAAGTTAGAAATAAGTTTAATCATGGCTAGAACATGGTAAAAATCAAATAACATTTTCCACCGTGCCATTTTATGCTTTTTTAGTGTTACCTTAGTGATAGCTGCTATATACAATATTATAAACAAACGTCAAGTTATATATTTTGGCTGATGTAAATCGTCATCCATCCAGTTATTTTCCAACTATGTCAGACCTCGCTTTCTGTCTAACCGAATGTCTTAAAATACCCTCCGCTTTTTCTACTATATTTGTCTTTTGAGGGCTTTGTGCTTTGGCTCTTTATTTAATCTGTAATTATCTTACTTAATTATTTCCCAAGAAGGTGATACTAGTTCTCTCCTTATAATATTCTAAGTAAGTAATCCACTCATTCGTTGTGTCTTTGACGTTTAGAGGGAAGGATATTGTAGTTTCGTAGTAGAGCTGATTCTGAGAAAATCGGTTTTCCCATTACCTGTATCAGTTACAGCAGCGGTGGTCGCTTCTAGGTATCTGAGGGACACAATGTGAGTGTTACAGTCGTGTGAATAGGCCAGGCTAGCTGTTGGTAACATATTTACATAACTCAGGTTCACTCTAATATAACTCATCTTAATAATTCACACACCGCTGCCATAGTCTATACAGATACAGTAACGCAACTTGTATACCACAAATAAACCATTACCTGTATGCTCAGGCTACACATTTTGTTTAGTTATGGAGACTTCCCTTTCACCAAACTATAAAACGGTAGTCATAAACTTAAGCGTTGTTTAGTTCAGATGATTTATGCATTAAATTAAATTTATTCACGCTGTTGTAGTCAATCACGATATATATTTAACTAGCTTTTGCCAGCGGCTTCGCCCGCGTGGAAATGACGATTTTCCATACAAACTTTCATCCCCTATTTAACTCCTTTAGGTGTTGAATTTCGAAAAATCCTTCCTTATTCCTTTTCTACAATAGAAAGGAAACGTCTGTGCAAAATTTCAGCTTTCTAGGTCCAATGGTTTGGGCTGGGCGTTGATGAGTCAGTCAGTCAGTCAGGACTTATCTTTTTATTTTTAGAAGAAGAAAAATAGAAGATAGATAGATTGCCCTACTGTTCGGCGTTGTACTACTATTTTATCAGAATTGGGCACAGATCCGAACCCTATCTTGGCAATTATGTGAGGCGTGGGGGTAGGCGGCAGGCGTGATTATTGTGGAAACACGAACCGTTACCGCATTCACTAGTTACTCACTATAACTGCTCCAATAACGGTTACTGAGACGTGTATGATGATCAGGGTCATTAGATTACCTGAGCAGTGCGCATTCACACATTTATGAATGCGTGTTATTGCTCATTATTTTCAGCTACCAACCTAAGTAAATTCAGTAAGACAAAGTAAGAGAAAATACTAGTTTTTCCTCGTATGTCGTACTTTGTATTGAGCCTCTCTATAAATCATCATATTTTTACTGTGTTTTATAATGAATCTGGTCCTTTGTAAATCAGCATGCATCAGCTGGTCCTTTAGTTAGGCCGGGTAAGACGTCGAGAACGGATTACAAAATAAGTTTTCTTTGTGTTTTCATAAAGTTGGCTGTTTCCCTAGCTACTTAATTTTCGTAACGCGAACCGTAAAGAACCTCTACTTTGCCCATATTTTCGTCCTCTGAATATATTTCAGGAACGCTTAATTCGATCATGTCAGACTAAAATGAAAACACCTAGTATATACAAATTTCAACGCGACGCTGTTTTAAAAATATTTTGTTGTAACTCTCATCAATCTTAGTCTTTGAAACAGTTTGTTTTGCGAAATATATTTAATTTGATATTTTTACGTTATTTTGAATAATATACGATGAAAAATGAGACTTCTTGGAGCTAGAATATTAAAGTCATTTCAGTCGTGATTACGAACGTTCTTCAAAAGAGATTTTCAGTTCTGACTTTAAATCTGAAATTCTGAATACATTCTGAGGAAAATGCATGGTCTGTAGATTGGTATGTCCGAAGTTGTCACCGTGAACCAGTCGCTTGCAGATCACGTCACGCTGCGTTATCCATAAAAATGCGGTGTCGTGACACTGCCGACACTCGGGTCACTGCCGACACTCGTGACACTCGCGACTTGGGGATTTGTGTCCGCTGGCATGCACAGCTGCGGCAGAGCACTCGATAGTAAGGCGCGCCACAAGCTTGCGATTAGTTGTGCAACACTTACGGAAAGCCCAATTTACGATGACTTTGCTAGCTTCGGTACGATTCTGGCAAGAAACTACCTACCCCGGTCTACCCAATATTGAGGCTTAAAATTTCAGCGTCTAAGCCATAGCCTCCGTGGCGCAATGGTTAGCGCGTTCGGCTGTTAACCGAAAGCTTGGTGGTTCGAGCCCACCCGGGGGCGATTCTTTTTGGAAGACATTCTTACCTGACGTATTAGTTAATATTTATTATAATACGATGTATGAAAAGGTTTACAGACCTGAATGGCTTGCGATATCTTTTTATTTCTTTTGTGTCGAAGAAACCATCTGTTTTGCCCCATCGGTATTGTCAGATCAACACACTATCTTCTGTTTACCCGACTGCGACGAAGCCCAAAAGGAGGTTTATTGTCTGCTAAAAACAATGAGACCTGTCAATGTTCATTACAATATTAGTAAGACATATAACCGTCTATTAGCGAACACAGAGGGCTCAGCCTCTCCGGCGATCGGCCGTAATCTCACGCTTGGCAACAGATCGGTAATCACACGTCATATTAGCTCTCAAGGGACACGCCTCGTGTAGCCACTGGACGTAATCCCCGCATGAGTTTACTGAGACACAGAATATATAGACTATTGCCTAACTTCAATGGTTGCTTAATTACCGTGTTTATTATGTCTTAATTTTCATCCTCCTAGAGGGGTATAATGAAAAATATGGTCACAATTTTACTTTTCGATCGATTCGGTCTAAGACTTCGTAATAACTATCTGAATCTGATCTGTCTGTCCCATGACATTTTTTATGCTCATAAAGTAAAAAAATCCTTGTACGTAAGTAAAAGTACTTGCCCAGTTCCAATTTAAGTATTTATGGCTCTATTACGTCTATAAGGGAAGGTAAACGATAAAAATATTGTCATGTTACATCAGTTAGATGGCCTATAAATCGAAGAAATTTAATAAAAGAATTTTAATAGGTTAAGATACTCTTATTTTTCGTATGAAATGGCTTCATTGTTTTGCTGTATTTTCATTTATATTGTAAGGTACTACAGACAGACACGTCGTAGTCGACTTCATATTACTTCGTTCGTCTTTACCACTCTTACCTAAGTTGAACGACAGCTGTGTCATAAAACATCACGGTTTATCTGTTTATCAGTTTTCACTCGCGGCTTTACTTGCGCTAATTTAGAATTTGACCATAAATTCGGTTGTACCTACTCTAAAAGCGGTTTCGCACTACGTCCGATCCGAATTCGATCCGAACCCGTGAAAATACTGTCCGGAGTAGTCATAGAACGTAGATTGGACGTAGTGTGAAACCGCTCTAATACACTACAATTTTTTTTTTAAATAATTTTAATTCAATCATGATTTGAAAGACACGTAACGCCATCTGTTGGAAGAATGTTGTTTTGCTCGGGAACATAACTTGTTTTTTTTTGGTGGTTGGAAAATCATCAAATAACCCCCCGCTGACTGAAATCCAACCCATGTTCCGTGTGCCGAGGCCACGTCATCTCTTTCGATAATCCGCAGCCCCTCGGTCCTTGCGGGCCCCTTCCCATGTTGCTGACATCTCTTTGAGGCGCGCGTGGAACACGAACGCGCCGTTGACGCGGTCTGTTGCCGTCATAAGACGGCCGGACGGCGAGCTAGCCCATTACTCACCGTCCACAGGCCCGCGTCTACGGTGGCCGGAAGCCATCACGTGGCCCCCGACGCCCGGAGCGTCTCCCGCGGCGGCTGGGACGAGAGGTTCTTTCCCTCTCACGTTCCGCCACCTCCTTCGCTAGCATCACTGCTTCGCAGAAGGAGGCGACGGCGAATTATTTCAGAAGGATCTGTTCAGTGTTTTAACCGTGAAAAGGTAACAAACAAACAAACAAACTTTTGCTTTTATAATATTAGTTAGGAGGCTAATATTTAACGTTAACGAAGTTAAATTTTTAAGTATTTTTGTCGAAAGTGGTCGACTATGTAGGTATTATTTCAAAGGAGTTAAGAGGAGAGTTTCTTGTTAGTTGTTACAAGAAACTCTTTCATTAAATGGAACCAGAGGTTTTCAAAGCTTATTGCGAGAACAATATCTTGAATAGCTCGAGCTGAAAGGAAAAAGTATGAAAGTGGTGTCATGGTCGGCCATCCGCGGGATTCCTTAGCCGCTGCCTCGCAGCGCTCTGTCGTGCGATTAGCATAAAGTAATAGAAGCCGCCGAGTGTGGCCACTCCGCTGGCGATGGCGGTGCGATGGCGGGCGGTAAGGTCGGCTGCTCGCTATCGACTTGTCGTCTGCATGCGCGGGGTAATGTGGGCAGCCTCTTACTCTCTATAAGCTTTTATTATTGGAATATGTTGGTGCCTAGGAGGTTAATACAGTTATTTCCATGAAGAAAAGTAAAGAAGAAAGATTCAGAGAAAAAATCTACATAACATAGATATAAAATATCACGCCTGTAATATCCAAAGGATAGGCAGTCGTGTGGTCATGTACCTACACAGTTTCTGTGCGTCCACATTTCACCAGTTATTTTTGTGTCCTATCCGATACCATCGACTGGACTAAGCGACAATTAGAATACTCCGACTCACTATTCCTTTATCTTCTATATAAATTTTCTATCTATATAAATAAAGAGAGAAGTCCTGACTGACTGATTGACTGACTGACTGATTGACTGATTGACTGACTGACTGATTGCCTGACTGACTCATCAACGCCCAGCTCAAACCCTTGAACCTAGAAAGCTGAAATTTTGCACAGAGGTTCCCTTTACAATACAGACAAGGAATAAGGAAAGATTTTTCGAAATTCAACCCCTAAGGGAGTTAAGTAGGGGATGAAAGTTTGTATGGAAAATCGAAATTTTTGTAGTTAAACCGACATCCACGCGGGCGAAGCCGTGGGCAAAAGCTAGTACTTATATAATATGTATTTTTTAGACACGTGAAAGCTAAAAACAGCGAAAGCGAAAATCAGTAAAAGTTTGTGTTAACATGATAATACTCATAGAACGACACCTGAAATATGACAACACAAGAACCATCATCTGTCAACAGACACAACACTCACATCAGTCACATTTATGAACCGTCCCGAAACATCGCATCCATTACATTCTGTTCATCTCTCACCTCGCACCGTTACCGCTGCCCAGCTGTAACTAATACCTCGATACAGCCACTTTGCCCACCCTTGCCCGGGAAATAGCCCGGCAGATTTATAGCCCGGCACTTTGTAGCGGAAATAAAATAGTCCATGGTGTTCGGAATCGTAAGATGCGGACAGTTTATGAGTGAAGTGATCGTTGACTCAAGTATAATAGATGTTTTTACGCCTTACGCATAAAAGCTGGTTTTGGTCGTTCGGTACTCTCCCGGTTATTGCCATCGACGAGGGTAACGATGTAACTACGGTGAATATCGAGAGTTCTTGGCGTTTGCTTAAGGCGGGGTTGCAGTAATTTTAAGATTTTTGAACCTATAAAAATCGAACTAAATACGAGTTTTTTAATAAATAAAAATCATTACATAAAAATTGAACATACTCTCTAGTAAATCGTAAAGATAGAAACGCGATTTAGAATGATCGGCTCGATACTTTTTTTATCAAACATGACTCTAAATCACAATTTCAAACGTGTACTGCTAAGACATTTCATCATGAATTTATATGAAAGTTATATCAGTAGATAGAACTTTTTATTCTGAAGTAAATGGTGAAAACAGATTGTATAATTTCTTTATAGTTTTTCTCCAAGAAGCAAAAAACAGTCAAAATTTAGGCATTATATCGCTTGCGCGGCAGGGCGGGGGGCGAGGTCGTGCGTACATAAAAACAAAGTACTGCAACCTCGCCTTAAACAGTCATCATAATACTACCTACCCTTTATTTGTTATTTATTTACTGAGGAGGTATGTCTACCTCGTTAGTCTAGTAGTTTGGTTAGCGCGTTACATTCCCAGGTCGGGCCAAGTGTTGTTGGGTTTTTCCAACAGGAATTTCTTGGTAGCAGACACACAGTAAGGAATTTTGCTCGGTTTATGGCAATAGGCTCGCCTAACATTAAACGGGACTTAATATAACTGGTAATAAATAATAATAATATTTATTTCTCCACAAAAATTACACAATAACATATTACATGACTGGATAGGCTTAGTATACATTTTAAATTATGGAATCCTCTGTTGCCGAACTAGGACGGATCCTGTATCTCGGCAAGCAGCGCCATCCCCTAAGAGATTACAAAGTTGAAGCCAAACTAGACATACAAATTGCTTCTATATGAGATAAATTATTAATTTTATTATCTGGTGAAATGTAAGTGGATACACCTCCGCCTAACGCTCCGGGAATTAAAAGCGTGACGATGTGCATAGTATGTATATCCTAGTGCCGCTTTCTTTACTTAATGATTAAATTGTGAATTTATTTGGTGTTTTTTCTGTACTGCATCACAGAAATCATTTGTCTATCTATACATTACCTACTACCCCTACTACTCACCGAAGTGCACAATACAGCTTTCCATTACAAAGTGAGAAATTCCAGGATGTCAGATGTGTAATGTAAACATTGCGAGACTGATTAATATCTACATAGAATTACTGTAGAGATGCCGATGTCGGGATATCGATACGTGACTCTCGTGTTTTGTTATTTAGGAAACAGAATATCAATTATTAATATTATCAAGTGGAAGTGATCCCACTTCTAGGTGTGCCATAGAAACAGGAAAACCCGCGAGACGCCGATTGGTTCAATATCTCACTCGAGCCGCCGTAACTTTACATTACATGTTACATTCAAATCAATAAAAACACGTCGCTGAGAGGAAAATCACACGGTTTTCCGCACGCTCTGGGGTAGGGCTGACATGGCACAACGGATAGTAACGGTTTTAGTTACTATTTGGTCGAAATTATTCTGCGATAGATATTCTAAATTATTGCATAAATGTAAAGTTGTTTAAAGTCAAGACTAGCTTAAGTACTTATGACAGAGAAAGCTATAGTGGAAGAGGGGCAGGTAGATTACTCATACAATTCATAATAGTAGCAGTATACTCGGACCCACCCTCTTCTTGATCTACATCGACGACCTGTGCCGGCTTCACCTTGGCAATGGTAAAATTTTTACATTCGCCGACGACACTGCTCTCTTCTTCAGTGGTGACACCTGGGATAGGGTCTTTGGTGTGGCTCAGGAGGGTCTTAACAGAGTTGTAGCATGGTTGCGGAATAATGTGTTGACTCTAAATGTCACAAAAACCAAATACGTGGTATTTGCACATCGCTCGAACGTGCTGCCCGCACGTTCATTGTCAATTACGGCACATACGTGTTGGTCAACTCACCAGCCCTGCGTATGTCCTTTCCTCCAAAGGGCAGATAACATAAAATACCTTGGAGTTACTTTAGACAAATCCCTCAGCTTCAAACCACATATAGACGTCCTGGTAACAAGATTGCGCAAACTTATATACATATTTAAGGGTCTAAAACATGTAGCTGACCATCGTACCATCAAGATGGTCTACTTTGCCTTGTGTCAGTCGCTTATCGACTACTGCATCATCTCCTGGGGAGGTTCTGCTAAAACACACTTGATAGAAGCGGAAAGAGCTCAACGTGCCATACTTAAGGTTGCTGCGGGCCTTCCCTTCCGATTTCCTACAGTCGACTTATACAAAAAGTGGGACGTACTGACTGTAAGACAAACTTTCGTTCTGCATACAATCCTTAAAAAGCACTCACAGCTGGTTTATGATCCGGATCTACTGAGGGATAAGCGAAGAAAGGGTACTGTTTGTAATACAAAGTTCTTCCGTTTGCGTCAGTCCCATAAATATTTTTGTTACCTAGGAGATTATTTATATAATGTCATCAACAAGGGTCAAAATATATATCCCCTACACAAACCCAGTTGTAAGAAAAAAGTTGTTGACTTCTTGAAAACGCTTTCCTATGATGACACAGAAAAGTTGCTCCACCCAAATGCATAATACTTGATTCAGATTCCAACATAATCACCTCCATTCACATACACACTCACCACCATTCACATTCACATACACACGCACCACCATTCACATTCACATACACACGCACCACCATTCACATACACACTCACCACCATTCACATACATACGCACCACCATTCACATTCACATAGGTACACACGCACCACCATTCACATACACACTCACCACCATTCACATAAACACGCACCACCATTCATATACCAATTCACACACACCCTGTGACTGCTCTGGTTGTGTTATTTTATTTTATTTCTTTCTGTTCATTTGTTTACTTTGTTTTTTCTTTTTTTTCTTTTTCTTTTTGTTGTTTATTTATAATTGTTTGGTAGAAAACATGTTACCTGCCTGTTATTAATAATGCCACTAAGTGGGGCCTGGTGACCTGTAATACAGGTTTTTTTTGAAACCTACTTCAGGCACCAGCTCTCACAATGTGAATATTATAGTGTTCAAAACTGTTATGTGCTACAAAACCATTGTGAGAGAAATAAATAAACTTATTATTATTATTATTATTATTATTATAAAATTTCGCTTAATTTTTTATAAAGAACAAACATTGTAGTCGTGTATTGTTCACTTTTACCGCAATAATAAGGTAGTGTAATCTAATCGTAAAACAACAAAGTTGTGCAATATCGCGTTACGACGACGTCAAGTGCGGTCTAAAACATTATTTTTATTACTTAGAATTTTATTATGGGCACTAGCAGACTGTTACTTTCTAACTTATCGTGGGACACTTAGAACTTTATTGAAAAACAATTTAAATTACAAATATCTAGGTGCCAGGTACCGAGATAGGTATTTATAATTAAAATTGTCCATACTCGTCCACCATATTGTAGCACATTTGATTACTTGTTACGCTCGTTCAAACTAAGACAAGATGACAACTATATAAATCATCATCTGCCTAGCCTTTTCCCGACTATATCGCAGTCGGCTTCCAGTCTAACCGGATGCAGCTGAATACCAGTATTTTACATGGAGCGACTGCCTGCCTATCTGACCTCCATAACCCAGTTAAGACTGGTTGTCAGACTTTCAGGTCACTGACTACCTGAAAAGACTGCCAAAGATCTTTAAATGCCAGCCGGGAGCAACAGCTTAACGTGCTTTCCGAGGCACGGAGGAAACTCGGTATGAAATGGGTGGTCACCCATCCACAGACCAACCTAGGCAAGAGCGGCTTAACCTAAAGATCGATCCGAGTGGCAGTTATTATTAGGCCACGAGCCCCTCTCTGATGACAACTAAAAGAATATCTAATACCTAAGTAAAAGTGCAGTGCCACGAATTTAAATGATCAAAATACGTTAGTATGTAGATACTATAAGCGTATACTATAAGCCAGCCCTACGCGCCCAGTAGCGACGCAGGTCTAAATGGTTCATGCACTCTGTGAACAGCCGGCGCGACTGCTTCGGAACCAAGTGCACGCAGATGTGTCAGTCACTGACAAACTGACAGATACGTGGCTGTTTACATACATGAGGAGTTTTCGTTACCCACATTAGCAGTCTATAACGGTCTCACTGCCGCGACACTCCTCTCTGTGAGGAGTGACCAATCATCCACCAGGCCCAGTGCGGCTTCCTTACTTGCACGTTATTAAACAGCAGGTGGTATTCGATCAGTCAATTCGAAAAGCTTTTATACTTTGTCTTCGTTTATGTTTATTTTTGCAAGAGACTCCAGAATAAAATAATTAATTAAATAGATGGATGGCTATAGCAAACATTATCAGCTTAAAACACCCCTAGAAAAGTGATGGTCACTGTATATAAGCACTCCGGTTTTTTCTTTCAAAACGTCTTATAAGGAAAAAGGAGCTCATGGTTAAATAATAAGAGCCGCACGGATCAATCTTCAAAAATTCGCCACGCTTGCTAAGGTCGGTCTGTGGATGGATGACCATCATCATAGTTGGTGCAAGCTATCATTTGCAGATTTTTGTCAGTCCCGAAAGTCTAACCAGCAGTTTTACCAAGGGGTAACGTATTACCTACAAACTAGGTTGTGGAGGTTGGATATTAGGCAGTCGTTCCAAATCCATATACAATACTGGCGACTAGGCCGCATCATAGCTTCACATCAGGTGAGTTGCAGCTAAACGCAAACATATAATACTAATTAAAAAAATACTCTAGCTAGAACCATTTCAATTACGCAGTCTACAAATAAATAAAAGACTAGACCCATCTGCAATATCGTCAAGTAGCTCATTACTGGGAATTGAATCACACAGCTGTACCTAGTTACTCTTATTAGTATGTCGTGTACCAAAGAGAAATGTCGTGTACCAAAGAGAACTTTACGTTTCTACTGCACAAACAAACTCGATAACACACACTAATCCACGCCAAATTGTCTCGTCTGCAAAACGAGCCTTTATGAATAGCGGAGCGTCCGACCAGATTGCGTGCGATTGCGTACGAGCGCGTTCACGTGCGAGTCGCTGCGATTGTCGGCGATTTAACGCTTGTTGCAAGTCAGGCTTAATGTGCCCGCAAATGTGTCCGCACGGTGAGCTAGTGTGCACACTGTGCCCCTGTATCTGTGATAGCGGTGCGATCGAGAGTGGACCAAGTTTAAAACTACAGTGCGTATTTCAATTATCATCCCGGTTAGAATGATAACCTTACTTTGGCCAAAAGCTTTTGATCAATTAATCTAGACTTAGTCGAGCTTCCGAGTGCACTTAAGACGGACTAATGAGTAATGTTATGTTATTTAGCTTCATTCAAGCGACGCGCGACGTCCCGACTAGGACACGTGATTAAAATTGCTCAGCGACCTGAATAAGAGTAGATCATTCAAATTTTTCCACGCACTTAATCCACCTAATTGCGTACTCTGCTTCAATTGTGATTTCCTTTGAGGCTGTACATCCCGGCAGTGCAAAGGCAGCTCTCGACCGCTCTCCGCGCACTTGCGTGTGTGGCGAACTCTTGCGTACGTCGCGACCCTTAGCGAACGCTGACGGATGGAGTCGAACACTGGATGGCTTGGGTGAGCTTTGTTTGCAAGCGGCTCCAAGGACCATGCACACGAGAGCTTCACCCTCGGTGAAATAAAAATGCGTTATTGTAAAGTAAAACCACACCTCTGTTGTACTAAACTATTAACATTAAACGTTATAATAGTTACGTGTTTTACATTTAGATGAGATTTGATAATAGACATGTAGTTTTAAAGACATAACGACCATTTATGTAGAAAACTTTCAAGTTAATGGCTTAACATTTCTCTGTCTGTCTCCACATTTTAATAGCACTGTTCGCAGCACACACAATGCAAATAACTTGAGTGCATAGTCCCGCCCCCATCCCCCCATTAGTGCGAACACTTATCGCCGCACACACGTAGTCTTACAAACTAGCGCACAGCTTGTCTGCTGCGGCTGCGGCGGTATGAGTAATGCGCGTTGTTTGGCGTCCACCGCTGCACCACGAGCGGGGTCACACAGCACAATAGCCCACCAGCCAGCCATGCACAAGTTGCGCCCATTAAAACCTAGCGCCGTTAAACTGACCGCTGCAGCCGACCGACTGCGGCGCGCCCGGCACAGACAAACAAACAATTTGAGTGTTATTTTAATTATCTCTTTCAACGCGTATTGTTTCGCAAAGATGAAATATTTTAACGATTCTGGCAAAGCTTTGGTAACGCGAGATTGAAAATAATAATATTATAATTAATACTGTATGATATTTAGGTTAATGAACATACCGTTCTATAAATAAAACCAGGATGAAAAGCTCGTTTGTAATTATTTCTCCACATAAATAGGTACAATAGGTGGAGGAATGGTTTACTTTGCAATGCAGTGCGCTTCCCTTGCGAATCGGAATTGCTAAGAGCAGTTACCTCGTATGGAAAAACGTGAAGCTTATTCAAACAGAGTAACGCGTCCTGCATAGAATTTTCATAATGAAATGAATTTAAACAAAAGAACTTTCAGAGTTAAATGAAAATATAAGACAGACTCGGTCGGTGAGTTACATTTAAAACAATTTCATCTGTTGCTTTGACATCAAAACAAACTCTTCATTTTGTAGCGGCTGTCTCGCGAGCGCTTGGCGCTGTACAGCGCTTCAGCGCTACAGCGGTACAGCTGGTGTCCGACAACTTATTGTGTGTTAGTAATATTTTAAAATAATGAAATTTCCGCTAGTTTGAATAGTAAAAGAGCGCATCGGTCCCGGCCAGCACAGCGCGCGCTGCGTACATACGGAAACAAGTGCAGACAGACTTGGAGGGCGAGCGCTGAGCAAGCACTAGCTCTGATGAGATGGACCGACTTCAAGCGCTTTGTACATTGTCCGCCGCGGACGTAAAGCGATAAGAATGGACAGACATGTTTGTCGGAATTTCACGCAAATTTTCCAGCATTTTCCGAACAAAATGGTGAATCATTTACACGACTAGATCGTTTAGATGTTCCAGTGTTGTGTTTGTTTTGAGAAATCTTCGCATTATTATATCTTGTTCAAGTGAGACATGTGATTGACTTTGACGGAGAGTGATCCAATTGTAATACGAGAAGATTTATTGATAAATAATGATAATAATTATTCATATATCACGTAAACTGACACCCTATTATGATATAGCGTGTACCTCACTAATTGAGGTTTTCAATACAATGTACTAGACATATTGAGCATTATATTCGAGCCGTGCCTCATCTATACAGCGAAGAGGCTTCGTTTCAAACAAGAAGTTAACTTTCTGTTGGCGCAGTCGGCACCGACGACGTCCGCTAAACTTAAACATTTGCTGATGATTTTTAATATTAGCTCGAGTGAATGAGGATGTTCAGGGGTCGAGAGAACCAGACTCTTGTAGCATTTCATTGAATCGTTTTATTTACTTTTGTAATAGTAGTAGAGAAACGAAGTAATTAGTTTAGTAGAAAGTGTTTTAAAATTAGTTAGGTAAGTAGTTGACAGTATCGTTGAGCTCCTTTAGTCAAGCTACACCACCTGACACAATAATATGTGGCAAGTGAACAAGTGAAAGGTTACGAACACACTGACGCTTGACGTCTGACAGGTGGATTTGCTCAGTGCCTAGAGTCTGGCGAGTAGAAGTGAAGATTCCTAAACAAGTTATTATATTCCAACATTCACTGAATAACGATCGCTTATCTGGTTGATTGAGAATTATTTCTCAGAAAATGTTCAGCTGTTATATTGACTGAGCGAACTGAAACGATCATTTAATATTGGCAGGTAAGTACAATTGAACCAGTTAATAAGTATACATTTTGCAATGTGTGAGTGAAGTCATAGTTATACGCACACACACTAAGTAAAACGAGTGAACTATGTTTCTAATAGTGTGCGTTATGTGCGTATAAGTCAAAACTGGCCTACCGCAGGCCGACTTTACATCACGCACTCATCGGTAACTTTTATTAATATTGTGTGGGTATACGTATTAAACATACACGGGTAAAAAATCAAGAAACGGGCTCACAGTGAAGGAATATGACCCAATATTTTAGATATGTCTAATAGAACATCCGTGGCAGAGTGGTGTAAGCGCTTGACATAGTTATTAGTCTACGCTCGGTGTCGTGAGTTCGATCCCCACTGAGGAATACAGTTTTACTGTTTTTTACCTTTTTAGGGTTCCGTAGTCAACTAGGAACCCTTATAGTTTCGCCATGTCTGTCTGTCTGTCTGTCCGTCCTCGCTTAATCTCTGTGACCGTTAGCACTAGAAAGCTGAAATTTGGTACCAATATGTGTATCAATCACGCCGACAAAGTGGTAAAATAAAAATTGGAAAAAAATGTTTTATTAGGGTAGCCCCCTGTTTGGTACAAATCGATGATTGTCTGTCTTTCTCATAAGAGTACTGAGTAGTGCGGAATAAACCATCAAACCGTAAAGACGTGTGTTATTTTTTAAGAAGTCCTACAATCGATACTGAACCTTAATCACTCCAACACCCCCCTATATGTAAAGTGGGAAGAGATTTTTTTTTTAATTTCAACCCTAACGTGTGATACATTGTTGGAAAGGTATTTAAAAATGAATAGGGGTTTCCTAAAATAATTTTTTGATAATGTCAATAATTTCGGAAATAATCGCTCCAAAAGTAAAAAACAATGCGTCCCCCCCCCCCTCTAACTTTTGAACCATACGTTTAGAAAATATGAAAAAAATCTGAAAAGTAGAACTTTATAAGGACTTTCTAGGAAAATTATTTTGAACTTGTATGGAAACAACAGATGGAAACAGCAGATAACCAATATAATTTGGTCCCTGAATCGTATGAGCGCCTATACAATCCAGAGGTCAAGTTTCATTGGCGGTAGAAGAAATTGTATAAATTTTAAGTTTTGGTACGGAACCCTTCATGTGCGAGTCCGACTTGCACTTGGCCAGTTTTTTAATTTTTGTTTTATAAAATTAAGTTTGTGACCAATAAAATCACTTAAACAAAAAAAGTAGAAAGGTAATTAAATAAAAACAATAAAATAATTTGTTTTATTTTTATTTATTAGTTAAACAATTTATTTGTTGCTTAAGGATGGACGTAAATAATTTATTGAAGTAGGGTGGTATCTAAATTGAATCGAAAGTAAAATTAGCTGGGAAGTGAATCAACATGTTAGATAGTAAGAAATTATGGCAACTTCTATCTGCATAACAATAACATCACTTCACCAGACTTTTAACAATACGAATTGTTGTTTAAAACAGAGGAATACAGCAAGTTGTATTATATAACAAATAAAAATAATGCTAAGTTTTTCATTTGTTCACACAAACATTATGAACATTATGTATATAACGATAAGGTTCACAATCGTTTAATATTTAAAATAAATTCTACTAATTTAGTTAATACATTCATTATAATTATCTTTCACCACCTTTTCTCCATAATATTTCACGCCCATCCTTATTCAACTTAAAAGTTTTTTCGTCGCTACAAATCACCACATTGTTCTTCCAATCAAAATTAAAATAATTATGACCTAGCAAACTGTAGTCGGCGTCGTCGATGCGCAGTGGACAGTAAAATTTTCCGCGCTGGCTTGCTGCAACGTGAACCAGCAGAACGCAGGTGATTTCTCACCGTTTGTAAGCACACATTGTGTGCTGTAGCTGTGACGCGTGTTGGCAATCTGAATGAACTAGCTTTGTGCTTTGCCACGATGTCATGGTGTCGAGCTGATGAATTCGCTTTTGATTTTGGCCCACGTCGAAGATTTTCCACGTCCCCAGAATCCGCATATCGGTGGACCCATAATTGCTCGGTTCTTCTCTGTGAATATAAAACAAAACAGTATTTAAAATACCTACTTCTACTAAAATACTTATGATAATAGTTATTTTATAGTAAATAGTAATATTTATGTATACTTAAAAAATAAAATTATGCTTTCATATAGGTATATATAATTAATGTTATTTATATACAATAATTATATAAAATACTTTTAAATATATACCTATTACATACCTTAAACTATATATACCTCTATTAGCAAACAAAATGGGCTATTATAACAATGGTTAATGCACTTTAGTTAACTTAATGTATACCTATCTATTAAATGATGAAATAATATTAATTTGGTTTATATGTAACTATATATACCATAGATAAACTATAATACATACACACTTCTATATACACCAAATTAATATTATTTATTTTCAATAATCATAAGCATAGATACACTACAAGTTAAAATACTTTTAGATATGGTTTAAATATACATTAGCAAACAAAAATGGGCTATTACAACAAAGTTAATGCACTAAAGTTACGTTAATTTTATTAATTCCTACGTAAACATAAAAGTTATAGTATCTGTTACTTACCGATATCATTAAGCGCCTTGCAATTTCACTAATAAATAAGGTTTGCTCATGCAAAAGAACGATTTCTGCCTTTTTAACGTTGTTTAATGATGCATGTTTGGATTCGCAGAAATAAATTACAAACTAATATATCTAGAGTAATTCTGTGTTATCAATAAACTAAGTAATGCAAATAATCGTAGATTGACCACTAAGACTGCATTTTTTTTATAAATGAAGGTGTTTGAAAATAATTTTATTTTTAAATTGCCGGTAGTTAGTTTATAAGCAGCCGAAATAAAATGGACTGAGAGTGTCGTAGTTCTCAAACGTTGCAAACTTCATAACTCATCCATGAACGGGATTAAATCGTTAAAGATTCTACTTTAAATAATGTTTTAACAAAATAATGATTACAAAAAGAAAAGCAGCACCCGTGGTTTGATCTTACGACTCCTCGTTCGTTAACCAAAGGTGTTAACTATTGTGCCAAGATCGCTATAGTTGCATTAGCGAAATATTATATCTGATTCAGTGACAAATGAATGATTACTATAATATGGTATTATTGATGTGCCGCACGCACACTAATAAAGACAGAGCTCGCTTGCTTTACTCAGTGTTTGTGTGGCATAACTATTTCACACATGTAAAGTGTAAACTCATTAGCTAGTGTGCGTGATGTATACTTATTAGCTGTGCAGACTGTACGACAATTATTTTATCAGAAAAATACAGGTGCTTTTCAACATCGTAAAAAGGTATTCTATAATTGAACCTCTTTTCATCAATATTTTATTTCCAGTACACCTCGAAACTAATAAAGTTTTCAGCGAGCATTTCGTAACAAGTAAAATGTTTCTCGAAACTAATAAAGTTTTCAGCGAGCATTTCGTAACAAGTAAAATGTTTTATTAAGCCGTTATGCCTGTCTTACATCAGTGGATGTAAGACTATGTGTAAATGTATTAATATTCACCAATTAATAAACTTTGAGTGTCAGGATGATTACTAGTTATTTACTGTGTTCGAAAGTCTCTTTAAAAAGGTGTGTTGGGAACAGGGGTTTTATGAAGTAAAATCACAAAAGACAAGACTATTCATTTTATTTCTTTTGGTCTTGTCAACTACCTACATCAAACTCGATTCCGTTCGCTAGGTCCCTAGTCTTCGTGGAGAAGAACGGACAAGAAACTCCACGGGAACACATTTTAAAGTATTATGCAAAGACAACCTGACATTGTCTTGGACTGTCTCAAGTTACAGCAATTTATCAGTTTACATAAACAACAATCAATAAGAACCATATTATAGTACATATTTATCAGTAATATTCATAGCATAATATCAATTATCAATTAACTTACATAAACATTGTAGATCCTTAGGACAATACAAATAGGTTACAGCTTTCTCCACTTTGTAATCTTGGTTCAATAATAGGACGTTTACATGTGAACTTTATTCTACACACATGGAATACATATCCAATAAGAATATAACACTCTGGGTACAGATCCAGATATTACTCGTATTATCTAGCTAACTCGTAGAATAGTTGCAGCGTAACTACCCTGAATTGGCGGTAACATTTGCTTTTATAACCGTCAATTCATACTTAATAAATCAACGATTCCCGCCAATGGCAATGGTCAAACATTATAGCCAAATAACTAATAACACATACAATAATTAGCTAATCTTAATTAGTGGAACTATTTTAAAACTCCATTAGGTAATTTAGCAATTTAGTATGTATTTATTTGTAATCTTACATTTATTCGGATAAAATATGAACATCAATAGATAGTTCCGGGAATAGATAGAAACAACTGGATACATTGAAATTGCAAGATAAAATCTAGGAAACATTGTAAGTATCATATAATAATTACTACTTAATTTATTGGCAATATAAAGTAAATAAACATTTAATTTGACTTAACTATTTAAATACCACAAAGCTATCTTCGGTTTGGAAACCAAGTCTTTTAAGCCACAATAATAACTACTTCTATAAAATACTTCGGGCTATAAAATATTATTAGGACAATGTAGGTTTATTCGGAATAAGAACCTTACTGTTCTCAAGATATATATTTACGATGATTATTAATTTGATGCTATATTCTTATATACATAAGGCTATTCTATCACGGCCATACTGACAGTACTTCGTCCTCGAAGTAATTATTTATTACCCAAAGGTTACAAGGGAACTGCTTTGATTCGATAGTAGCAAAGTTTGAAGCAAAAACACTATTCGCAATTAAACTTTAATAAAATTTAAAAGGATCAGACTGAATCGGTAAACAAATTAGGCTGGTTCCTTGAAAACGTGGCAGTTGAAAAGATAATGTAATACTAAATCATTGGCTCAGCAACCAGAATATTTTTCATCATGAAATAATTTTATACAAATAACTTATTTTTTTATTTATTGTTCATTTTTTTTTTGTTTACAAAATTAAATATTTGTCATACATAAATATTGAATGTTTGTCTTCGCTCTAGGCGGAGGTTCAGCTAAATACCTATAATGTCAACCTTCATTCACCCGCTACCGGTGAGTCTAGCTGACACCAAGCATAATAAAGCCTAGTAGCGGAAGTTCAGCTAAATACCTATAATGTCAAACTTTATTCACCCGCTACCGGTGAGGTAGCTGACACCAAGCATAAAGCCTAGTAGCGTGAGGCGGAATAAATTCCTCATTTACTAATATTGCGAGTAAGCTTCGCCCCATAGGCGGTAGTTCGGCTAAATACCTATAATGTCAAACTTTATTCACCCGCTACCGGTGAGGTAGCTGACACCAAGTATAAAACCTAGTAGCGTGAGGCGGAATAAATTCCTCATTTACTAATATTGCGAGTAAGCTTCGCCCCATAGGCTGTAGTTCGGCTAAATACCTATAATGTCAAACTTTATTCACCCGCTACCGGTGACGTAGCTGACACCAAGCATAAAGCCTAGTAGCGTGAGGCGGAATAAATTCCTCATTCACCATTATTTTAGGCGAGACTTAAATTTTCAGTCAGTCATCAAGTCAGTGTATCATTATTTTGTTGGTAAACAATTTTTAGTTTTTACTTTACTTAGTTGGCTTTGACTTTGGCTTTGTACCTAGACTGGAAATATTATTTGATTGTTTACTAATTATTTATTATTATTATTAATTATTATTATTAATCCCTTCATTGAACATATTAACAAATTTCATACATTTCTAAATATTTCTTATAATAACAATAAAAAAACATTTAAAATTATAAAAAAACTGTAGCCCCCTGGTATCGGGAACAGGGTCCAAGCTACCGGCGGTCAGGGCTCCAGAGAAAGGAACCTCCTAACAATGCGAACCGTGTCCAGAAGTACCGCTTTCTGCATCAAGCCCTTGAACCAGCTGCCTAACGAGAGCCTCCTCAGGTGTTAAAATTATTAATTATTATTATTAATTACTATTATTATTATTAATTATTATGATTATTAATCACTATAACTATTAATTATTAAAATTATTATTATTAATTATTATTATTAATTATTATAATCATTAATTATTATTATTAATTATTATTATTAATTATTATTATTATGTCCTTTATTTATTATCATTATTAAGTATTATTATTAATTATTATTATTAATTATTGTTATTAATTATTATTATTAATTATTATTATTAATTATTGTTATTAATTATTGTTATTAATTATTATTATTAATTTATTATTATTAATTTATTATTATTATTATTTATTGAGGTTATATGACTATAAACAAAATAAACATAACAAAATATACATGAAACTAGACCCAACTGACAAAAGACTGTAAAAGGGCATCGAAAAAAGTCCTCAACGCTGTCAGCAGGTAAAGTGCCCGAGACACTGGCCGCGTTGTCACGTTGAATCGCAACATTTTTGCAACACAGCTTCTGGCCAAAGAAAAACTCAGCCCTTGGGTCACAGCCTCACAGGAAGCGTCAACAAGGCGTTTCGAAATTTCATTCAGGCTCCAGAGTTTCAACCTCAAATGACTCGAATTTAATAGTTTAAGGTTAACATATTTACGCAGGTAGAGGTTCCCTGCAGCCGCAGCGGCAGCGCCAGCACAACACGATGTGCTTGGAAGACCATCATTCTTATGATGATCATTTTTATTAAAATTATTATTATTATTACTTATATTTACTTATATATTTTTTTTTTAATGAATTTTTTTTTTTTTTATTTCAATAAAAATTATCTTATTTTGTTTTGAAACGTAGCTTAATTTTTTTCTATATACAGTTACCAAAAAGTAACCGCTCGGTCAATCTGACAATTATTATTGTAGTACTATAATTATTTTAACATGTTGTCTAGTATATACCAAAGCAAATCTTAAAAACTTCGATCACTCACAATGATAAAAAAGATTTAGTAAGTATGATGCGACATCTAGCACAACTGCTTTTGGTTTGTATCCGTGTTTGCTTGGTTGGTAATTAGCTATTTGTTTCGTTATTGTCATCGCCTACCCTCGTTACGAGGAAGAGAAGAGAAAAGAACATAAACATGTTATTCATATTATTTAAGACAAAAAGTGAAAAATGTTATTATTTTATTTACATTCTTTTACTTTTATTAGCTTTAGTTCATAAGTTAGTTATTAGCCATAAAACACTTTTATTGTTCTTATTTATTTTAAGTAACTAGAATATCCTTTAAAAAAATTTTAAACTACCTACATTAAAATAATGTGCAGACATTATTTGTATGCCTTGCAAGGCAGCACATAGTGATACTATAATTATATTCTTTTGATAACACCTGATAACTCTTTTACCTATGTGTCACAAATAAAGATTTTTGAATTTGAAACTTGAATTCAAATTTAGTTTCTCATTACGAGGATTATTGTTAATTTTTGATGAGGAATATTTTTCCCTTTTTGTTTTAGCAAGGCTGTTTTGGTCAAACATACATGTTATCTTTTTATGATTAAATTATAACTTTCAGATCATGAGAGTAGCTTAGGTAGTGATTATGAAGTAAGTTTAAAGTAGTTTATTTTGATTAGAACCAAAATCTATAGCTACTTCACTTTTACGCGAAGGTAGGTTAGAAGCCAAAGTCAAATTATTATTTCAGAAAGTCTAGCCAATCAGCTTATTGTAGGTACATCAAAATAAGGGAAACGATCAGTAACTTTTGACCTTGTCCCACTAAGTTATAATCAATAGGTAGTTATGATGTATTACACCAAACGAATTTATTTGTTTACCCACTTGATACGTACTATTTAAGTCTACTACATATTTTAGTAGTACAATATTAGGTCAGTGGGTCGTCTTTATGTTATTATAATTGTTCAGTTTTGAAATGTATCTTAAAAATGATTGAACATAAGTTATATAAGTTATTTGTACATTACATATTCTCAAATTCATTCCGTACTCCGTAACGTTTTAACATTCTATTCGACAAATATTGACATTGTCATCAACTATTTATAAGTCAAGCTTCAATAAAATATTTAAATACCAACTTATAATATTCACCTACCTTCCATCTCATCATCTCATTAAATTAATTCAAAACTATTTTCTTATTTTTCTTTAAATTACATATTTTCGATGTTTTATGAAAACAACAACATTATTCATGAGTTTGGGAGTAGTAACAAATACATTTATTCCTTGTATTACGAAAATTCTAAAACATTTTTATCGCAAGTACCTGACATTTCTAACTTTTCATAGAACAAAATATTAAAGCCAAGGCAAGGCCTTACCGATATTAACTATTTCGTACTGCTGCTCGATTTAATCCATGGCATGGCTTCGATGCTGTACCAGCAGCTTCTCAATCTCACGGTCAGAGTACGTGCTGTCGACGTAGCCATCGTTCCGGTCCTAAGTCAAGTCGAGGCGGTGAGCCACCGACGTCACATCTCTCAGCATCAGATCAGCAGTAACTCCAACATGGATCATGAAAATATTAAAAAGGAACACAATTAGAAATCATATTAGCAAGCCAGGGACAATCCCACTTCTGATCTTACATCAGTGGATGTAAGACTATGTGTAAATGTATTAATATTCACCAATTAATAAACTTTGAGTGTCAGGATGATTACTAGTTATTTACTGTGTTCGAAAGTCTCTTTAAAAAGGTGTGTTGGGAACAGGGGTTTTATGAAGTAAAATCACAAAAGACAAGACTATTCATTTTATTTCTTTTGGTCTTGTCAACTACCTACATCAAACTCGATTCCGTTCGCTAGGTCCCTAGTCTTCGTGGAGAAGAACGGACAAGAAACTCCACGGGAACACATTTTAAAGTATTATGCAAAGACAACCTGACATTGTCTTGGACTGTCTCAAGTTACAGCAATTTATCAGTTTACATAAACAACAATCAATAAGAACCATATTATAGTACATATTTATCAGTAATATTCATAGCATAATATCAATTATCAATTAACTTACATAAACATTGTAGATCCTTAGGACAATACAAATAGGTTACAGCTTTCTCCACTTTGTAATCTTGGTTCAATAATAGGACGTTTACATGTGAACTTTATTCTACACACATGGAATACATATCCAATAAGAATATAACACTCTGGGTACAGATCCAGATATTACTCGTATTATCTAGCTAACTCGTAGAATAGTTGCAGCGTAACTACCCTGAATTGGCGGTAACATTTGCTTTTATAACCGTCAATTCATACTTAATAAATCAACGATTCCCGCCAATGGCAATGGTCAAACATTATAGCCAAATAACTAATAACACATACAATAATTAGCTAATCTTAATTAGTGGAACTATTTTAAAACTCCATTAGGTAATTTAGCAATTTAGTATGTATTTATTTGTAATCTTACATTTATTCGGATAAAATATGAACATCAATAGATAGTTCCGGGAATAGATAGAAACAACTGGATACATTGAAATTGCAAGATAAAATCTAGGAAACATTGTAAGTATCATATAATAATTACTACTTAATTTATTGGCAATATAAAGTAAATAAACATTTAATTTGACTTAACTATTTAAATACCACAAAGCTATCTTCGGTTTGGAAACCAAGTCTTTTAAGCCACAATAATAACTACTTCTATAAAATACTTCGGGCTATAAAATATTATTAGGACAATGTAGGTTTATTCGGAATAAGAACCTTACTGTTCTCAAGATATATATTTACGATGATTATTAATTTGATGCTATATTCTTATATACATAAGGCTATTCTATCACCTGCTTCTATATCTAGACACAATTATTATAGGTAGTTATCTAATGTGAGAATTGCGTGTTCAGACGTACATCATAGGAGAGCTTTCCTTTATGAGAGATACGTTTATGTTTACATTGAAAGCAGTTGGACTAGTGCGAGTTTTAGTAATTTATCATATTATTATCTACTAGCTGATGCCCGCGGCTTTGCACGCGTGGATGTTATCTATAATATGTATGTATTTAGAAATATATAAGTATGTTTATCAGTTGTCTAGTACCCATAACACAAGCTCTGCTTAGCTTAGGACTAGATGGCGTTGTGTGATAGTTGTGGAATATTATTATTATTATTATGTCAATTAAATTTTATACTAAAAACTTCCTCGAGAACCACTCTATTCAATGGTGAAAACAACATGAAACTCGATGCAGTAGTTTTTCAGTTTATCGCGAACAGACAGACGCGGCAGAGGACTTTGTTTTATAATAATGTAGTGATGACCATAAACTAAAAATAAAAATCGCTGTCAATTCAAATAGATAGTTAGTAACTTATCTATTTGTATTGAATAAATATGTTGTCCATCTTTGTTAGCAGACGGCGCTAGTTTAGTTAGAGAATAACTCAAATTGTAGAACTCCCACGAGGCTCTCAGTTCACATTGACAATTGGCCCCCAGAGTTGATCTGAATATACCTACCAGTTGTCTGTTTTTATCATTGTCTTACGTTAAGTAGCTTGTTTCCCTAGATTTTACTTAAGTAATGACAAAGTTAAGGATAGTGATTTACATTAAAGTATACTGACTGAGCCTAATTACATAGATACTTTAATTTTTTCTTTTAATTCGACTGGCCTGTTGGTCTAGTGGTTAGTGACCCTAACTGCTATGCCGGAGGTCGTGGGTTCGATTCCCACCCAGGACAAATGTTTGTGTGATGAGCACGATCATTTGTTCTGTGTCTGGGTGTAATTTATCTATAATATGTATGTATTTAGAAATATATAATATGTTTATCAGTTGTCTAGTACCCATAACACAAGCTCTGCTTAGCTTGGGACTAGATGGCGTTGTGTGATAGTTGTGGAATATTATTATTATTATTATTAATTACATAGATAATGGATGGATGGTCACTTTTCACTTGATAAGTTGTACTTTATAAATAGGCATGCCTTGGGATTTCCCACTTCTTTATAATCCAATATCCAGAAAGTTTCCTAAGCCCAGAACGATCTCTTCAGTGAACGTCAAGTTATGTCGCTATTTTTAGATTTACCCTCATTCCAAGATTTCCAAGAAACATTTTAGTTTAGAACTCAGATAAGAGTAACATTTATGTCCAAATAAGTTCTGTGAATACAATGAACAGTCAAGATTTAAGTATTTGCTTAGTGCGAACTTTAAGTCGGAAAGTTTCTGATTCAATATTTATTTGATAGAGACGGTATTTATTTATATACTTGTTTTATAGTTTACAGCTGTTTTTGTTTGTTTCAGCTTTGTAACTTATAAAACTTTTATTTAGTGATGGAATAGTTTGATTTATTTTTAAATATTTAAAGCTATATTTTGTTTGCATTACTTACTTTTAAAATGCATATTAGCAAAACGGCTTCCACTCAGTATAATGTCATAATGGCACATAAGGACACTAGTTACTGCCATCTGAAGCGTATTTTCTGCAACAGCCAATGAGTACATTAAAGTACACAAGTACAAATACTTTCTTAAAAGTACATAGTCGGATATAAAATCAAATACCCATGAATACATTGATATAATAAAACCCAAGATACACACTCCGCGTCTTAAAACCGTCCGCTTAAAATGAGTTCACAATGAACTCATTTCAAATAGTCTCGCGTCGCTCGCGTCTCTGCACGGTCGTACAAAATACTTTTTATATTGCTTTTTATAACTGCATTGTAAAAGGAATCTGCGTAAGGTTGAATTTGCCAAAAAAATGTTTATAGTGACGATAACTACATGTAGTAGTGCGTGTATTGGTGAGTGTTTGGCGACAGTTTCGACTGTTTGTTTTGTTCGAGACTGTGCATCTAGGGTTTTATTATATCAATGCATGAATAATTAGAATTTAATATATGATATTCTAATTTAGTGAGATTGGGCTTGATATAAATTTTAATATGCTATTTGCAGTATACAGCAATACTGTTATAGCAGCACAGACAAAATTAACTATTGTGTCGGGAAATAGCGCGAGCTAACTGATCGTGCATCAACCAACACTAAATAATTAGTTTCACATTGAACACCGCACTAGTGGTCACAGAGCACCATACTATTCATTTCTGTACATTTTGTTAGCAGTGAACAGAACTGGTTGGCCACGACCTACGTATTCAGGCAACACCGTCGACGAAGGAAACAAATGTAAGATGTTGCCTAGAGCAAGCGATTCACCTTTACGTGATTTGCGATGGTATGCAATAAACAAGTGACATTCGTTTGACGCAAATGATGTAGCAAATCGCATCATACGAGGCCGTCAACAAGGCGTTATTAGTATCATTTATCTGTGTTATTTTACTTACGAAACATTTAGCTGTAAGCACTTCTGGTAGCTGGTAGAGTTTGCTTGAGCTTATATTGTTCGCACATTGTTGTGAAAACAGTTCGCAAGATCTCAGCTCAGCACTTGCCTGAAGTAACCGCAAGGCGGACAAAGGAATACTTCGAAACCTATTCCTACGTCACGTTGCTATAGAGAGACAAAGGGAATGTTATTATCATTATTAACACGAGAACACTGAAGAAAATCTGTTCATGTACTGCTAACGTTAACAGGAACAAGGAAAATATTACGAAAAACATAAGCTTCTTGCTTCTTCTGTACGTAAATGTAGTATTGTATCGTTTTATAGTCAACTAAGTTCCCATGACTTTGCCCGTGATTGAGTCGAAAGTGATCACATGTGAATGGACTAACAGGATTGTATTCTAATCTAGGCCATAGGATACCCTTAAAATAATCTTTAATGAGTATCTGTCACACAGAGTTAAATTGCATGAGTGATTCCCGTCGGGGCTGCGTGTTGCCCGAAAGAGATACCGCGGCCTCGGCACAAAGGACTAGGAAGGAACATGGGTGGTTTTTAGTCAGTAGAAGTCTGACACTCCACCCGACGCTGGCGCTGACCTGGCTGACGCTCTGCCCGGGAGGACGTTTGATGATTACCAAAAAAAGCAGCATTGATTTGGTATTTGATCCAAGTTTCTATACCGACATCGTGTGGGTATGATACCGACCAACAGTTGAAACTATACTAATTTAGTAGATCTCTGAACAATTTTGTGTATCAGGCTCAAAACAAATCTTTTCGGACTATAGGAACGAACATACAGTACAGAAGGTTAGCTTTGATGGTTACGAATATACTGAGATATTGACACGACACGGGTCATTTCTACTAGGTACTTTTATTTTGGCTATGTTTGTGTAGTATTTCGTATCATCATCATTTCAGCTGAAAGACGTCCCCTGCTGGACATCTATATTGACCGATCCATCGTCTCGCATAGCTAGCGAATGCCCGCAACCTACACTAGATCATCGGTCCCACCTAGTGAGAAGCTTTCCAACGCAAAATCTTTGAGTTAGCGGTCGCAATGCCAGAACTAAGTATACCTACTAAATAAGTATACCTAAGCATAATCAGCCTATAATATTCCCACTCGTTGTACTTTGTCTTCTACTATAATTATGAGAGAGAATAATATAATGAGAATGTGACAATAATTGTACTAACCCCTTCACACATATCGAATACGGTGACGAGATAGTCCGATGTTTGCAATATACAGCCACACCCACCTCCAGTTTATCAAGATCTGTTGTCCAAAACTGGTCCTTCTGTGTTCTATTGTCCTGAACCGTTGGTTAAAGTACGACAGCTCGTAAATCATAATCTATTACAGAAAGTGGTTTAGCCGTCGAGCGGCGCGGCGCAGCGCGGGTAGCTTCGCGCACAATCCGTTAGCAGCCCGGCAGAGAGGCAGCTCGGAGTCTTGTTCTAAATTACACAATACATTTTAACTAAGCGGATAATTGACTCGGGTTAAGCGCTGCTCGCCGGGATTTACAGTTGTAACGGTTTTGTTAAATTGATGCTGTGCTTCCTTGAGGTAGAGGGTTACAATATTGTGGGATGAACAGAGCTAAAATCTAGGCAGACTGTCATTATTAAAATTGAACTGAGGATAGAAATTGTTTACTCATATTTGTGGGGTGATGGTGAAACTTTGTCATCCTGAAAACGGTGACCTAACTTGCGCCTCTTCTTGCGAGTGTCTTGTGATCTCTTGGCACACACGACACTTATAACTTCATTAATAATTATAAATATGTATATTTTTAACAGCAAAATATTCTGCACTGAATAAAAAATATATTTACTTATCATAATTATTTATTTAGTCAAACTCTGGTAATTTGGCACCAAACATCATATTTTCATAATAATAGGGAAACAGGCGCCCATCCGAAATAAATATGTTTATTTCGCCTCACACAAACAGCGAAGTTTTAATGAAAATTCTTTATATAGAAAAATACATGGACGCGTATTTTTCCGAGGAAACCTATTTGGGGAACATTGGCGTACCTTCTGTAAACACGAGTGTGTGATTGTTTGTGTGGGTAGTACCTTGCCAATGTCGTCGTCATATTTTAATGCACAGTCATCTTTAATTTAATACTATTTTAAAATAAAATATACTTTATGGTTTGAAGACGCGCTATTATTCGCGAAGCCTGGGATCTAATAACGGGTGTAAAAGCACCTGAAAGGCTGTTGTTCCAAACCCTCTAGTAACTATAATTTTTAACAAAAAAATGTTATTTCTAACAATAACTGCGCAGTACAGAAAGTTTAGTGACAGGTTTGTGATGGGTCCTTTTACACAATACATCTAATTTTATAAGAATTTAATTCAACGAAAACGAGATTATGATGATCTACATAAATATTTTCTATAATATTATAGAGAAGTCAAGATTTCAAGTTTGTACTTAGTGGGTATATTTGAAACTAGCTTTTGCCAGCGGCTTCGCCCGCGTGAAAATGACGATTTTCCATACAAACTTTCATCCCCTATTTAAATCCCTTAGGGGTTGAATTTCGAAAAATCCTTCCTTATTCCTTGTCTACTTTATAAAAGGAACCTATGTGCAAAATTTCAGCTTTCTAGGTCCAAGGGTTTGGGCTGGGCGTTGATGAGTCAGTCAGTCAATCAGTCAGTCAGGACTTCTCTTTTTATTTATATAGAAGATAGATAGATAGATAGACTACATTATCCCCGAGTGTAATGTAAATAAATGGCGTCCCCTTGGAATAAAACTCAAGCAAAACTGCTGGCAAAAGCTTGAACTTGTAGAGGAAATTACATACAAGGCTTCGGCTGAGTTCAAACATCTGGTCATACACGCACGACCATTGCGACCAATGCTACTGGACTGATTTCATAATTATGGCATCGCAAACGATGTAAAAGAAAGTAGTTTTATTCATGGTAATCTAGAAGGGATGCAGAACTACAATCTGGCCTGAATCTGTCATCAGTATATAGTAGTGGTAGTGATAACGTGGCTATTATCATATCACACGTTAGCACTACGCGTCGTGTTGGACGAGAGCTGCAGGAGGTCGGCGCGTGTTGCCAGCGATAGTATCGCGTGATGGATGTGTCGCTAATGCACACACCTCGCCGTCATATCGCTCCACATCGCCGTCATATCGTTATATCGCTCCACGTCGCCGGAACTCGCCGTCGGTTTCAATTAGCCGCAGTTCCGAACTCACTTTACCTTTTGTTACAGCTCACGCACAACATCAAGAGTGATGATGTTTTGACACAAGCCTGTTCATATTTTTGGTGTAAGTAGGAAAGATGCTCTACATGAGCGTATAATCTTTACGAATTTAGAATAAAGGTGTCAGTTATTAAGACAGAGACAACATGATCTGAGTGTATAGGTACAAGGACCAAAGTCCTGCTCTGCCTAAAATTAATATCGCACTTTACGACGAGTGCAGGGATATATGAAACGTAAACATATATAGCAGGTCTAATAACATATTCTAAGGTTACTGATACAGTAAAACTGCAACGTCTATGCATACATATTGAGGTACTTGTACCTTTCCGAATAAAACACCAAGTTGCTGAGAAAAAGTTTCAAAAGTGTTTCTCTGTCAAGTCCGAAACTAAAATAAGAAGCTGTGCACATTAGTGCAAGTTGCGTTATAAATACAGCTTCGCTAAGACCTACGAGTTCTTGTCCCCGGCGACCGGTAGCTGGCAGACACCTCCCGATTACGAGTTGCCCGAGAGTCTCAGAGTAGGTACTGCGGGGGTCTCGGGACACTACAGGGGTCTCGGGTCCCGGCAAGTCGATGCGCCTCGACGCGATGTGCCGGACGGGTGCCTGCAGTAATTAATGGTCGCGAGACACTGGGGGAGAGGGGTGGCATAGCTCGGTGACGATGAACATTGTGCAGAAGGTCTACTTTATTTCTACCATCGCGCATCGCAGTTTTAAGTGCACATACTCAGTCCTTTACTATGGCGCGTGGCAGGTCAATTAAAGGCGTCATTCTACGAATATAAAAAAACAGCTACCTATCAAATAATATTCTTAGTTTCTTTCAATAATATTTTTTGTTAAAACTGTAAAATAATAAATTGATGTCTGTTTCAAGCATGTTCTGTTCTAGAGGTTCTTCTGTCCCTTCTCCTGACTGTTGGCTGAGGGGAGGTTATAGCAAGACACTATTATTCTTTCAACTTTCAAACTACTTTGAATGAATTAGTTTTTAAATGGTTTAACAGTCTTGATATTTTTAGCTTTCGTCTGCTGTTGAAAGTACCAGCGCGCTCATTTAGTTTTAATGAACAGTTCAGTTTTAATTTACTGATGAAGCTCAAGTAATAAAGAAACAATTAGGTATACTACGGCAGGCATTTAGCTGTAGAGGAAGGCACGTTTTTGCAGTAAAATTGAGAACATAACGTCACGCTTCTAAGCTTCAAACAGTTACGCAGAGTTACTAAAACGTGAGTGCATTACCCACCTAAACAACAGTTTTATTTCGGTCTCATATTAATGAGCGAACCTGTTGCCACCAAGCGGGCACAAATCAGAGTCAGGGCTGCTACTGAATCATAAATCCATCTCTTTGTCCTTCTTTCTATAAGTACTCAAAAGCCTTACAATGTTTATATTTTACGGATACGAATAAATCCAAATTCACATTTCTTTTGCCTGTAGCAACATACATCTTGTAATACAAACACAGCATCAGGCGAGCCAGTATCTCGAGTATTCTTCCATTGAAACCCATAAAATTCTATAAACGAATTTGTATTCACTTTCCTCGCGTAGGATGTAACATCGAATAGCACCCGAGAGCCGCCTCAAACGGTTGTACGATCTTATAATGCGGGTAGTTCGGGATATTAGCTGATATCTGTACTTAGTGCGATTTTGTGCAAGTTAGCTCCATTATAGACATTAACTTAGGTACTCACTATTGGTGCCTAGGGTAGAAGTTAGATCTAACTTGTGTCGAGGGAAGACTTTCCTTAGTTTAAATGCAGATTCAGGTCCTTGAACTGATGAATCTTGCTCGTTTATTTTGTTCAAAAACTCACTGCGCTTCACTCTTATCTTAAGCTGTTGAAACTTAGACTTGTTTGTATTCAAAATTCAGTCAGTTTGTAAAAGACTAGCGGACGTCCCGCGGTTTCACCCGCGTAGATCCCGTTCCCGTGGGAATACAGGGATAAAAAGAAGCCCATGACACTCAACAATAATGTGGCTTTCTATTGGTGAAAGAATTTTTAAAATCATTTCAGTAGATCCTGAGATTACCCCTTACAATTTAACAAACACACAAACTTTACTTCTTTATAATATTAGTATAGAAGTATAGATAATTCTTACATAGTAGATGTAAAATAGGCTAGTATAAGTAGATCTTATGTTAATCTATTTTAGACACCTCAAGTGGGCACCACGACAGTAAACTGTACCATGATCATAAGTAGGTACCCCACTTATATCTTTAAACGTAAACCAGCATCAGTTATGAAAGTACAGCAATAAAAGCTGTTTCTTACTTTCATACAATAAAAGGCTCCTTGTAAAAGTAATCTTGAAGTGCGCATCAAAACACCCACAGCGCTCGTTACCAGAGCAGCTGTAAATACATCAAACGTATGGCTTCGGCGGGAGTTCTGCAGCCGCGCGGGGATCTCTCGGTTATGGCGTATTTATCGGTAATACGCTTGTTGTACGCGTGTCAGCCATGATGGATGGATGGCATGCCGAGTGCGTATCGTGCGGAACTCTTCGTTAATGCGCCGGATAATAACCAGCAATCATACAGAAACATGTGGGGATCGGATAAATGGACGATTCGGGAGTAATGGTTGCGGTTCAGATAATGTTCAAACAGTCTTTGTTCTTGAGATGTTTTGTTATGTGGGCTAGGTGGCTATCAAATGTATGATAGTAGGAAAGGTTCTCTTACGGAGAATAATTAATTAGTGCACCAATATTCTGTTCTGAAAATCCCTGTCTGAATCAAACTTAACACAGCCTTCATTTTAAATCGTAATCGCTAGCCGGCTTATCATTTTAAAACTTTTCACTGGTTATTTAAAAGTCATTACAAATTAAAGAGCAATTTAGAATAAAGGCAAGGTGTACATAAATCTGTGGGGCGACTGAGCCGCCTGCCGCCTGTAGGGCGCGCCTAATGCCGACGGGCCCCCGGGCCGCTGGGCGCTGGGCCCCACGCGGCCCTACTAATAAATAAACGATTTCAATTACAGAATGAGCTATATTTTCAGACAGTATGATTCAAGAGTTTACAAAGATTTCAAAACGGTTGGGAGTTTAAGAAACTGGTCAAGGTCATTGAGGATATATTAGTACTATTCACAAGTGGTATGTTTTGGTAAATTTTATTATATAATATCGCTTCGTCTTTGTATGCGTGTCAAATTTATAATTTGGCACGCATACACGAAACAATTCTAACTTAATCAATGATAAAATCGTTTTTCAATAATTTATTTATTTAGTACTAATTACACATTATAACATGTAGTACAGGGCCCCGAGTCTGCTATTCAATAGTGTCAGAATGGTCGATCATTGATCTCATAATGGTTGATTTACGACAAGCCAAAAAGTACCTTAAGTCGACTGGCATAAGGTACTTTTTGGCTTGTCATCAATCAACCATTATGAGATCAATGATCGACCATTCTGACACTATTGAATAGCAGACTCGGGGCCCAGGTCTGTAAGCTCCCAGTAAATTCAGACTTAACAAACTCCAGCCGTGTAGAAATATGAATACACTGCGAACTTGTTTGAACAGGCTGGCTTTGTATGTACCTTGATGGACGAGAGACATTATTATTGGTTGAAAATATATTTAATTAACAATGCTTTTGAGAAAATGCCGAAGGTATCAAAATAACAAATTGAAATTGATGGCATTGTTCGTTGTTATCCTACTAATATTATAAATGCGAAAGTTTGTGAGGATGGATGGATGTTTGTTACTCTTTCACGCCAGAACGGCTGAACGGATCTGAATGAAATTTAGCACAGAGATAGATTATAATCTGGAATAACACATGGGCTATATATTAGCGCTATAATAACTTAGGGGGGTGAGCAATATTGCATTATGAGCATACTAGCTGATGCCCGCGACTTCGTTCACGTAGAAATTTTGATGTGTGACTGTCTCGTTGATCGAGTGACCTCAAGTGCAACTACTGAGGATGAGGTCCGGGGTTTGATTGCAAAGTGTTTTCGTAGTAGAGGCCACGGAGCGTGGTTTTCGTGCCCGGTCAATGGCGATATTATATCTATAGCCATCAAACGCCTTTAATACATGGCGCTTGAACATGCATTACTGGCGAAATGTGGGTTTACGATTAAGTACCTACACCACTGCCTAACTCTTTCGGGATTAAGGCGTAATGTTATTTTATATGTGAGACCTGACGGCTTGATCAAAATGTGATGATGTGAGTAATGATAACAAAAGCCGTCCTTATGAATCAAAATGAAATGGAGTTGAGACGACGATGGCTTAAAAACCGTAACCGTACCTTAACTTATTACTCAAAATGTACAAACAAACAAATGCCTTGTTCTTTGGTGACAGCCCTCTTACACAACCACACTTAATCATTTATATTAACCTCTCAAATTAGGAAAACCGTGCATGGTAAGTTCATCTTCTGTTGGCACTGGATGGGAAAACTCATCGGAAAGTGGATTTTTCGCATCTACATCTAATTCCAGGCGACTGTCTCCTGTTTAAAGCAGCTTATTTGCAAAGTCGTCTGTTCCATGGCCAGTCGCAGATTTTTGGTGATGTTGCAAGTTGGGGTAAGATTCAGCGGCAATTTGTAAACGGAAAGTGCAATTTGGTCGTTTGTTAAGCAAAGTTGCAGCAATGCCCGAGGAAGCCACAGCTATAAGACGGCACGGTTGGCGTAATGCCTCGGCGTTTGACTGTGGCGCTGCATGTCCTGTATTCGATTCCCGCACATTTACGTCGTGGGTCTTATCTAACTTTAATTAGGTTCTTATTTTAAAGTTTTTACAGCTGTTTTTCTTACTGTGTACCGGTCAATTTGTATTTGTTGACTGTTCACGACAAATATTAACACCGTAATTCAGAAAATGGTGTCAAATGCACACTGCCATCTGTCGAAGACGAAGTTAAACTGCCAAAATTTCATGCATGGTAAGCAAACACACTCTACAGGGCTTAGGCTATGTAGTTTCCTGCATGAATGGCGCGCGGAGTCACTACACCGGGGGGTAATTCCACTGCCGCGGCATATTGCCGCTTGGCGGACAGACCGCCCCGGTGTGATTTCATAGCGACATGGAGAGAGTGACTGTCGCAACCCCGTGCAGGACACAGTGGTGGTAAGTCCCCTCTTTGAGGACTGGCTTGAGAGGTGCCACGGCGCCCTCACCTTCCATCTGGCGCAGGTCCTCACCGGACACGGTGGTTTCGGGAGGTACCTGCACCGAATCAGGCGGAAGGAAACGCCCGGATGCTACCATTGCAAGGATCAGCCGGAGGACACAGTGGAGCACACCGCGGAGGCTTGCCCCGCTTGGGCGGAGCCCCGCTTAGGTTGAGCCCCGTCGTGTTCTCTTAGCGGCGATCGGCGGCGGCGACCTCTCGTGTCCGTCCCTGGTTCAAGCCATGGTCCAGGTCGAGAGCGAATGGGACGCCGTCGCCTCCTTCTAAGCAGTGATGCTAGCGAAGGAGGTGGTGGAACGTGAGAGGGAGAGAACCTCTCGTCCCAGCTGCCGCGGGAGGCGCTCCGGGTGTCGGGGGCCACGTGATGGCTTCCGGCCACCGTAGACGCGGGCCTGTGGACGGTGAGTAATGGGCTAGCTCGCCGTCCGTCCGTCTTATGACGATGACAGACCGTGTCAACGGCGCGTTCGTGTGCGCCTCAAAGAGATGTCAGCAACATGGAAGGGGCTCGCAAGGGCCGGGGCTGCGGGCTGTTCGAAAGAGATATTGCGGCCCCATCCCAAAGGGCAAAGAAGGAACATGGGTGGTTTTTAGTCAGTAGAAGTCTGACATTCCCTACCGCTTTGCCCAGAGCTGGAGGAGTAATTTGATGATTTCCCACCCTCCAAAAAAAAACCCTATGTAGATTTTCAAAGCAGCGTCATTTAAACAAATCAAGAGTTATTTTTGGTATCGTAACTGTTTGAAAAGACGATTTAAAAGTTATCTTGTGAACACATTTATTAATTAGTACCGTTTTGGTGCAATAGATGTCGTTGCATGTATGTTTCTTAACGATGATAAGACACTTTAAATTCGTATATCTTTTGATAGAGAGCACCGATTACAATGAAACAAAAACTAAAACCCTAATCATATTAGTTTTAAAATGTACACGATAATACTATAATAATAAAGTAATACATCCAAAGCACACAGACTACATACAAAAATTCTAAAAATGATTGTAACACAATAAAAGAAAACATTATTTTTTCTAAATAATATGTTCAATATACAGAAACTTAAGTCTACAGATTTATAATATTATATTTAAAATTAATAGTATATTAATCTACTCTGAATTGATTTGAAAACCATAATAATATAGCATCAAAATAAAAACAAATACCTGGAACTTACAAAAAGTGATAACCGACTGGGGACCGAACTCGCGAACATTGTTTAACATTTTTGGAAATCCTTCAACATTATAAAAAATCACAAAAAGTAGATACTGACTGTGATTTGAACTTGCGTACCTTTGTTTACAGGTAAGCCTCCGTACCGTTAGACTACGTACACCAGTGACAAATAGGTTGAAATAGATCTTCTATTTTAATATAGTATGACAGTTGACAGTTCGATTGTGGTTCGATACCGGAAAGGTCATTGGGCGTAATCCGACCCGGTCGCGGACATGAATGAAAATGATTTAAAATGAAAGAGTATAAATTCACTTAACATTACATAAGGTTATTTTTTATTTAATCCATGGGAGAACAAAGTTTGAACTAAAAATACATTTACTTAAAAAATCGAATACTACTACTAAATATTAGTTGTCGTTCTGTTAAATAGCTACTAAAAGGTTTTCGCGAGTGTATGTGCGTCCCGTCATCCCGTGTGATGAAAACGGCAGGTATACGTTAAAAATAAATAATAATAATAATAAATAAATAATACAGAAATAGCCGGAGGGAAGGTATATAAATATGTTTATAATCTACCTTCAGATTTTTGATTTTCTCCGCCTCGGTGCGACAGGGGCGAAGGGGCGGAGGTAGAGGTCGAGCGCTGGGCTCGGCGTGAATAGTAGTTCGTATTGAGTCGCGCTGGGCGTCGAACGAATATTATAGTAGCCATAGAACGGGTGAAAGCGCACGCGCATTGATTAAATCGACTTGTGGAGTCATTTCGCGGCACCCAATTATACTAGTTAAGCAGTACGGTTAGCGACGCTGTGAATGTCGAACGGGTTATTGATAATATCATTGGTTTGCCTTGTCACGGGAGTGCTATTGGGAACGCACCGAGGCTTTTGTGGTTAGACTAATACGGAGTGAGTGTGGTGGCTCGCGTTAACGGCGTGGCTTGCAGCGACGTGGAAGAATCGTCCGGAACTACCAGCAAACCATCGCAAGGTCATATACACTCATTATACACATACACAGTTACACAACTTGCGAGGGGTCAAGGAAGTGAGACCGGCTCGAAGAAATGAGGTAAGGGTAGCTTTAAGTTCAGAAATTGTAATATTGTTCGGAGGCGCGTATCGCGTCTATTTGATCCCGTTAGGACGGCAGCTGTTCTGAGACCTGTCTCCCATGGGCCCGAGATAAGGTTCGGCTGAGTCCTGGCGCGATCAAATTCTGGTAGCAGAGCTTGGTTTATTTAAACCCACTTTGTAAAAATTAGTAGGTACTTGGTACCAATTTACTTTGTAAAAATTGTGTTCATGTACAAATTCAACTTGTAGGTAGTAGTACATTGACCTACATACCAGTGTACACCTCAAGTTGAGTTTGGAATTATTAATAATAAGTACATAAATGGAATGTGAATATTCGTTGATAAAATAATTTGTTATTTACGCTCGGTTACGCACAAATATAACCTCATCACAAATCGTGTTATGATTGTCAACATTTGAGACATAGAGGAATAACCTCTAGAGCACGTAGAGGAATAAGTTCAAGAGTTGGCATAGCGTCGTAGATTTATTCACTCAACGAATATATTATTATTGTTAGTTCCGGATACAATAATTGTTATTTTTTTTGGTTATTGTTATTTATTATTGCATAATCGCGTATTGAAGTTGGTACTATGGCTCCGTCAGTAACGAAAACTATCGCAGCCAGAATCGAAGCTGAATTGAGATGGTTTTCATCGGTTGTTACGTTGGTAGGTCGCACCGATCGTGAAGATGCGTTATTGTCACGCGCTCGGCAAGTTGACGAACGATATGACGCCGTGTTAAAGTGTCACGCTGAGTATTTAGCATGTCTCGAATCGACGGATCTGTCGTCGGTGGACAAGGATGCTCAGGTGGTACGGGGCAATGTGGACCAGTGTGGGGAAATGTCCATGAGCATAATCCAGGCGGCGGCCGACATTGAGCGATCGCGCATGGGTGACGTCAGGGAATCATGTCGGCCAGCAGGCGTAGGAATTCAGGCGCCGTTGCCACCAGTACATGTACCCGAGTTTAGCGGCGAGTATGCCGATTGGCCGCGATTCCGCGATATTTTTAATAGTGTCGTGCATTCGCGTACGGATCTCTCGCCCGCCTACAAGATGGCTCAATTAATGGGTAGGCTTAACGGTGAGCCGCACGACATCTTGACCCACCTGGAGATTACGGACGCCAGTTATGAGACGGCATGGGGCCTATTAATCGACCGATATGATAATCGGCGATTAATAGTTGATGGCCTCATCGATAAGATTTTTGAAATCCCGAAGGTGTCTAACGTGTACGAAATAAGGGCGAAAATCCTTAATCCGGTCACGGTTGCGGTGAACACGTTAGATCGACTTAAGTTGTCGTTAGGGGACAATAAATATATCATCGTCAATAGGGTTTTACGGAAGTTGCCGATCGACGTGGTGGCGCGCTTTGAGCAGTCACATGGTGGCGAATCGACGGACCACCTCCCAAGTTACGATGACTTGAGGGTGTTTTTAGAAGGCGAGTGCCGGCGGGCGGATTGCCAAGGGGCATCCACGTCGCACCCTCCTCCGTCAACCCGACGTACGAGCGGGCCCAAGCCGGTTGAGCCCCGTCGGGGGGGGAAGAAATACCACGCCCTCCAATCGGAAGTGTGCGCCTTCTGTCGGAAGGAAGGGCACGGTCTCGCCGCATGCGCGGACTTTAAGGCGCAGCGGGTGCATAGACGAAGAGGGGTGGTCAAGCAGCGCTATTTGTGCTTCCGCTGCTTGGGGACTCACTTTGTACGTGAGTGCCACAGGACCACTAACTGTGGAACCTGCGGAGGAGCCCATCACGAGTTGCTATGCCTGGCGGAGAGTAGGGAGGTGCACGGAGCCTCGCCGGGAGGTCACCCCCCCTCTCCTAAGCCAGATTCGGGTGGTCGGTCACCCCCCCCTAGGGGGGGTGGGTCGGCCAGGAATCAGCGGTCGCCGCCCCCTCGGGGGGGTGGGCCAAGGGCTGATCCAGAGCACAACCCGATACCGTCGTCTTCCCCGCGGGGGGGGGATAGGCACCGAGACTCGGGCAGGGGCCCGGAGGTAGTACAGACGGGTTACGCGGCGTACTCGAATGCGTTGGGGGGCATGTTGCCACCCCCGAGTAGTCGCTTCTCCCCGCCTCTCGCAGAACGCCCTCGGCTGACGGCGCGCCCGCCACCGTTCGGAAGGATGCCAGTAGGCTACTTCCGACCGGCACGGATGTCACCGATGGGTCGGGAGGGTTACTACCCGGGTTGGGACCCGTATACTGGGACAGTATTTACTCCCCCTCCGGCAGGGGAGGAGGGAGGTGCCTCCTATTAGCAACTAGCAGCCTGTTCGTCAGTGGTGCCCACCCCGACAGTAACGGTATTATTACCGACGGCTAGGATTACTGTCAGGGGTACTGACGGACAGCCGGTGCACGTGCGAGCACTGTTAGATTCAGGGGCACAAGGTTGTATTGTGTCCAGCTGTTTAGTGAAAAAGCTGGGCCTTACATTAGAGCCATCACGGGATGGCGCCGTAGGTATAGGTGGCAATCGGGTGCCTCACCTCAGGGGTCAGACGACATTCCTGTTCGAGATGGGTGACACGGCATCGGTCACGCGGGTGAATGCCACGGCGATCGTTTTGGACGAAGTGGTTGGGGTCCTCCCTCAGACTCGGTTACCGTCTGCGGTAAAAGGGTTGACCAATGGATTGGAGTTAGCCGATCCCCACTTCGCGATCCCCGGACGGGTGGACGTCTTGCTTGGGTCTGACGTCCTCGGGAAGCTGCTCCGAAGCGGCAAACGGGAGCTGCAACCAAACGGGGTTGTGGCCATGCGTACCGCAGGTGGTTACGCGTTATTGGGCCCAGTACGGGAACCACAGCACTCAACGGATTATAGCTCCATATATTATGGCAGCGTGTTATCCGACGTCCTGCAACGGTTCTGGGCAACGGAAGAGCCACCCACCGCTCTTAGAAATAACCCACGTGATGAGGAGTGCGAAACATTCTATCGATTTAACACGGTGCGCCTCCCATCGGGTAGATTTATGACAAGGTTGCCATTTCTGTCAATTCGACCTCCGCTGGGGAGCTCATGGAGTCTGGCAGAAAAGCGGTTAGTGGCAATGGAAAGGCGCATGAAGCGGGACTCCAACTTCCGACAGAAGTATGTGGAGTTCATGCGCGAATACCTGACGTTGGGTCACATGTCGGTGTCCAGGGTTGACTATCGTCATGAGGAGCATTATGTGTTGCCTCATCATGCTGTTTTGAAGACACCTGACTCAAAGATTAGGGTCGTGTTCGACGGGAGCGCGGAGACGTCTAGCGGGGTGTCCCTGAATCAATGTCTCCATGCTGGTCCGAAGCTGACCAGAGACATTGCAGACATTCTCACGGACTTCAGGAGACACCAGGTTGTCTTCGTTACGGACGTACGGATGATGTTTCGTCAAACTGAGATTCATCCAGACGACCGTCGGTTCCAGCTGATATTGTGGCGAGAGAGCCCAGAAGAACCGATGGTCACGTACGAGCTCAACACAAACACGTACGGATTAAAGCCCAGCCCATATGTAGCCATGCGTACGCTACGAGAACTGGCTGATCAAGAACGGCTCCGCTTTCCCCGCGCGGCTGCTGTCATTGATAGGGACGTCTATGTAGACGACATTTGTACGGGCTCAGACAGTATTGAGCAGGCGCTCATCTTAAGGGATGAATTGGTGGCGCTCATGGCCTCCGGTGGCTATGAACTCAGGAAATGGCTGTCGAACTGCCCAGAGGTACTGGCAGGACTGCCAACTGAGTATCAACAAGACCCGCATTTGTTTGAGGATTCGGAGAATCTTCATGCGTTGGCCATTTTAGGGGTCCAGTATCGACCGAGTCAGGATGCCTTCACATACAGTTGTGAGGCCGAGTTGCTGTCGAAGACCTGGACCACGCGATCGGTCCTTTCGACTATCGCACGAACGTTCGATCCAACCGGTTGGATCGCGCCGGTCACGTTCATGGGAAAGTGCTTCATTCAGAAGCTTTGGTGGAGTTGTTGGTTAGGGACCGTCACACCAAGAATTCACACGCAGGCTGTAACACCCTTCTGGGCATTTTGCAGCGTGAATTTTGGATTTTATCGGCCCGCAGAATCATACGGAGCGTTGTGTTTCGTTGCTTGCCTTGTTACCGACTCAAGGCAGCCACAATGCAGCCACAAATGGGAGATCTCCCGGCCGATCGAGTCACGGAGGCTCGGCCATTTGCTGGCGTAGGGACAGATTTCGCGGGGCCTTTCATGGTCAAGACATCGCACCTTCGCAACGCGAAGTCGGTTAAGGCATATCTGTGTGTCTTCGTGTGTCTGGCGACCAAGGCCGTTCATTTGGAATTGGTGGCCGATCTCTCTACGGAGGCCTTTCTGGCGGCGTTAGATCGATTTGTTTCTAGACGGGGAGTACCGTCACTGATTCGGTCGGACTGTGGTACCAACTTCAAGGGCGCCGACCGGTGCTTAAAGGAAATTGTATTGTTTTTAAGTCAGAATGAGCGAGAGATTGGCACGGGCCTCGCCAGTCGGGGCATTTCGTGGTATTTTAGTCCACCTGGATGCCCCCACTGGGGTGGAATTTTCGAGGCAGTAGTCAAGTCTTCCAAGACTCACTTGTATCGGGTCATCGGCTCAACGATTCTCACCTTTGAGGAGTTGTCAACGGTGTTTTGCAGAATTGAGGCGGTCTTAAACTCGCGACCTTTGTGCCCGTTGAGCGCTGACCCGAATGACCTTGAGGCCATGACCCCAGGTCATTTTTTGATTGGCCAACCACTTAACGCCTTGCCGGAATATCCGTATACTGATGTCAAGTTGTACCGGTTGTCACGGTATCAGATGTTACGGCAAATGAGCCAAAATTTTGGAAGCGATGGTCGCTGGAGTATTTGCATATTCTACAGCAACGCGTTAAGTGGACGGACAGGACGACCCCACCCTGCGTTGGAGACCTCGTTCTGGTTAAGGATGCTAACCTATCACCGTTGTGTTGGCGACGGGGGCGCATTGTTAACCTGATTACGGGCAAGGATGGGTTTCCAAGGATCGCAGACGTCCAGGTGAGGGACTCGATCCTTAGACGGGCAGTTTCAACTTTATCTCGACTCCCGGGAGTTTGAGCGGACCGACAACGGGTCGGTCCGGGGGGGGTGATTGTTTATAATCTACCTTCAGATTTTTGATTTTCTCCGCCTCGGTGCGACAGGGGCGAAGGGGCGGAGGTAGAGGTCGAGCGCTGGGCTCGGCGTGAATAGTAGTTCGTATTGAGTCGCGCTGGGCGTCGAACGAATATTATAGTAGCCATAGAACGGGTGAAAGCGCACGCGCATTGATTAAATCGACTTGTGGAGTCATTTCGCGGCACCCAATTATACTAGTTAAGCAGTACGGTTAGCGACGCTGTGAATGTCGAACGGGTTATTGATAATATCATTGGTTTGCCTTGTCACGGGAGTGCTATTGGGAACGCACCGAGGCTTTTGTGGTTAGACTAATACGGAGTGAGTGTGGTGGCTCGCGTTAACGGCGTGGCTTGCAGCGACGTGGAAGAATCGTCCGGAACTACCAGCAAACCATCGCAAGGTCATATACACTCATTATACACATACACAGTTACACAACTTGCGAGGGGTCAAGGAAGTGAGACCGGCTCGAAGAAATGAGGTAAGGGTAGCTTTAAGTTCAGAAATTGTAATATTGTTCGGAGGCGCGTATCGCGTCTATTTGATCCCGTTAGGACGGCAGCTGTTCTGAGACCTGTCTCCCATGGGCCCGAGATAAGGTTCGGCTGAGTCCTGGCGCGATCAAAATATGTAAAGCCTTTTCTGGTTGTTTGCACCGATGGTTATATAATAGACGTTGTGGGCACGTTATATAATAGAATATAATATATAAGAGACGTTATATAATAGATGTATTATAATTATATAATTAATATATAATATATTTATAAATATTATATATATTTATATAAATATAAGGCGGGTGGCAAACCGGTCCTTAAGGCCCTACAGAAGCTGTTTGATTCCGTCATACTCGAGGGGAAAACGCCACAGGCTTGGTGCAGGGGTGTGGTGGTGCTCTTCTTCAAAAAAGGTGACAATGCCCGGTTGAAGAACTATAGGCATCTTACTTCTAAGCCATGTCTACAAGTTGTTTTCAAGAGTCATCACGAATCGTCTCGCACGCAGGTTTGACGACTTCCAGCCTCCCGAACAAGCCGGATTCCGAAAAGGCTTCAGTACCGTAGACCACATACATACGCTGCGGCAGGTTATACAGAAGACCGAAGAGTATAACCTGCCTCTCTGTTTAGCGTTTGTGGACTACGAGAAAGCCTTCGATTCGATCGAGACTTGGGCTGTGCTGCAGTCTCTCCAACGGTGCCAAATCGACTACCGGTACATCGAGGTGTTGAAGTGTTGTACAAAAACGCCACCATGTCAGTCCGACTTCAGGATCAGACCTCGGAACCTATCCTTCTGCAGCGCGGTGTGAGACAGGGAGACGTCATATCTCCGAAACTGTTTACCGCTGCATCGGAGGATATCTTCAAGGTTCTGGATTGGAGAGGACTTGGCATCAACGTCAACGGCGAGTACATCACTCACCTTCGGTTTGCCGACGATATAGTGGTCATGGCTGAGACCATGGAAGACCTCAGTACAATGCTCGATGACCTCAGTAGAGCTTCCGAAAGAGTGGGTCTTAAAATGAACATGGACAAAACCAAGGTTATGTTGAATGTTCATGTAACACCCACTCCTATCAAGATCGGAGACTCTACGCTCGAAGTTGTGGACGATTATGTCTACCTGGGACAAACGGTCCAGTTGGGTAGATCTAACCTCGAGAAAGAGGTCAATCGTCGAATCCGACTCGGCTGGGCAGCGTTCGGGAAGTTGCGCGGTATCTTCTCGTCCAACTTACCCCAGTGTCTCAAGACGAAAGTCTATGACCAGTATGTGTCGCCAGTGATTACATACGGGACCGAAACGTGGTCCCTCACAATGGGCCTCATCAGAAAGCTTAAAGTCACCCAAAGGGCAATGGCTATGCTCGGAGTTTCCTTGCGTGATCGAATCAGAAATGAGGACGTCCGCTTGAGAACTAAGGTTACCGACGTAGCCCGAAGAATCGCTACCACATAGCTCGCAGAACGGATGGCCGATGGGGCCGAAAAGTTCTGGAATGGTGACCGTGAACCGGAAGACGTTGCGCTGGAAGGCCTCCCACTAGGTGGACCGATGACCTGGTCAAGGTTGCAGGAAACCGCTGGATGAGAGACGCACGGGACCGGACAATGTGGCGACGCCTGGGGGAGGCCTATGTTCAGCAGTGGACGTCTTTTGGCTGAAATGATGATGATGATATAAATATATAATATAATTATATAAATATATATATATAATTATATAATATGCACCAACGGTTATATAATAGACGTTGTGGGCACGTTATATAATAGATGTATTATATAATACGTTATATAATAGACGTTGTATACACGGCCGCTGCACCGTCGGGAGCTGCGCGCATATAGCCAGTATAGTTTATGTTTTATCCTGGGCTAGGCACCAACAACAAATTGAAGCCCCTGCGGTATTTTTAGATGATGTAACAGTAGATATTGATCACGCTGAATAAATAATTTGAAATATGTAAAAGTTTTTTTTTTCTCTTTACTCCCACATCCCACAAGAAAGCGACCCTTACCATGATAACTAGATACATTTTATCTATATATCTTCACAATTTCATTTCTGTCCGCCGTGGGTTTTTCTCCCATACTATTTGCCCATTGACCTTTGAAATGCCGTAAGGGACTTCAGCTTTCTCTTGGATTTGCAGCGCTCGCACCAGGCTCCTAAAGTGAAAAATTGCACAGCCCGCTCGATGTCCCTTGCGTTATTTCGTATTTCCAGTATCAAGCTGTAAAACAGTTGAGGATTATGGATAATGCAATACTGCTAACCCCCTTAAGTTATTATGGGGATAATATATAGCCCATGTGTTATTCCGGACTATAATCTACCTCTGTGCCAAATTTGATTCAGATCCGATCAGCCGTTCAGGCGTGAAAGAGTAACAAACATCCATACATCCATCCTCACAAACATTCGCATTTATAACTAGCTGATGCCCGCGACTTCGTTCACGTGGATATTTTGTTGTGTGACTGTCTCGTTAATCAAGTGGTCTCAGGTGCAACTACTGAGGATGAGGTCTGGGGTTTGATTGCAAAGTGTTTTCTCAGTAGAAGCCACGTGACTGAGCGTGGTTTTCGTGCCCGGTCGATGGCAATATTATACCTATAGACATCAAGCGCCATGTAATAGGGGTATTACATGGCGCTTGAACATTACTGGCGAAATGTGGGTTTACGATTAGCTACACCACTGCCTAACTCTTTCGGGATTAAGGCGTAATACATATTATTTCATATGTGAGACCTGACGGCTGGATCAAAATGTGATAATGTGGGTAATGATTACAAAAGGCGTCCATATGGGCGCTGTCATTATGAGCGGCAGCGGCTTGAATCGAAATGAAATGGAGTTGAGACGACGATGGCTTAAAAACCGTAACCGTACCTTAACTTATTTCTCAAAATGTACAAACAAATGCCTTGTTCTTTGGTGACAGCCCTCTTACACAACCACTCTTCATTATTTATATTAACCTCTCAAATTAGGAAAACCGTGCATGGTAAGTTCATCTTCTGTTGGCACTGGATGGGAAAACTTTTCGGAAAATGGAATTGTCGCATCTACATCTAATTCCAGGTGGCTCTCTCCTGTTTAAAGCAGCTTATTTGCAAAGACATATTTTGTTCCATGGCCAGTCGCAGATTTTTGGTGATGTTGCAAGTTGGGGTAAGATTCAGCGGCAATTTGTAAGCGGAAAGTGCAATCTGGCCATTGTTAAGCAAAGTTGCAGCAATGCCCGAGGAAGCCACAGCGATAAGTAAGACGGCACGGTTGGCGCAGTGCCTCGGCGTTTGACTGTGGCGCTGCATGTCCTGTATTCGATTCCCGCACTGAACAAATAAATTTACGTCGTGGGTCTTATTTAATTTTAATTAGGTTTTTATTTTAAAGTTTTTACTGCTGTTTTTCTTACTGTGTACCGGTCAATTTGTATTTGTTGACTATTCACGACAAATATTATCACCGCAATTCAGAAAATGGTGTCAAATGAATAATGCCATCTGTCGAAGACGAAGTTAAACTGCCAAAATTTAATGCATGGGAACCAAACACCCGCTATAGGGCTTAGCCTATGTAGTTTCCTGCATGAATGGCACGCGGAGGCACTATACTGGGGGGTAACTCCGCTGCCGCGGCATATTGCCGCTTGGTGGACAGACCCCCGCGGTGTGATTTCATGGCAACATGGAGAGAGCGACTGTGGCAACCCCGTACAGGGTACAGTGGTGGTAACTCGGAGGAGTGGCTTGAGAGGCACCACGGCGCCCTCACCTTCCGTCTGGCGCAGGTCCCCACCGGACACAGTTGTTTCGGGAGGTACACCGAATCAGGCGGAAGGAAACGCCCGGATGCTATCTTTTGGATCAGCCGGAGGACACGGTGGAGCACACCGTGGAGGTCTGCCCCGCTTGGGTTGAGCCCCGTCGTGTTCTCTTAGCGACGATCGGTGGCGGCGTCCTCTCGCGTCCGGCCCTGGTTCAAGCCATGGTGCGGGGCGAGAGGGAATGGGACGCCGTTGCCTCCTTCGGCGAAGCAGTGACGCAAGCGAAGGAAGTGGTGTAATGTGAGAGATAGAGAACCTCGCGTCCCAGCCGCAACAGGAGACGCTCCGGGCGTCGGGGGCCACGTGATGGCTTCCGGCCACCATAGGCGCGGGCCTGTGGACGGTAAGTAGTGGGCTAGCTCGCCGTCCGCCCGTCTTATGACGACGACAGGCCGTGTCGACGGCGCGTTCGTGTTCCACGCGCGCCTCAAAGAGATGTCAACAATATGGAAGGGGCCCGCAAGGGCCGCCGCTCGTCAGGGCTGCGGGTTATTCGAGAGATATCGCGGCCCCAGCACAAAGGGCAAAGAAGGAACATGGGTGGTTTTTAGTCAGTAGAAGTTGGACATTTCCTACCGCTATGCCCAGAGCGGGAGGAGTCATTTGATGATTTCCCACCCTAAGCTCCAAAAAAAAAACCCTACGTAGATTTTCAAAGCAGCGTCAAACTAATCATGAGTACCTTTTGCTATCGTAACTGTTTGAAAAAGACGATTTAAAATTTATCTTGTGAACACATTTATTAATTAGTTCCGTTTTGATGCAATAGATGTCGTTGCATGTATGTTTCCGAATGATGATAAGTTCTTCTTAAACACTTTAAATTCGTATATCTTTTGATAGAGAGCACCAATTACAATGAAACAGAAACTGAAACCCTAATCATATTCGTTTTGCAATTCAATAAACAGAAACTCTACGTGTACTTAATATTATAGCTTTTTAATATTGTATTTACAATTAAAAGTAGATTATATTAATCTACTCTGCATTGATTTGAAAATCATATAGCATCAAAATAAAAACAATACCTGGAACATACAAAAAGTGAAAACCGATTGGGGATCGAACTCGCGAACATGTTTAACATTTTTGGTAATCTTTCAACATTATAAAAAATTTCAAAAAGTGGATACTGACTGTGATTCGAACTTGCGTACCTTTGTTTGCAGATAAGTCTCTGTACCGTTAGGCTACGTACACCAGTGATGAATAGTTTGAAATAGACCTTCTACTTTATTATATAGTGTGACAGTTGACAGTTCGATTGTGGTTCGATAACGAAAATTTGAAATGACGTTAGGGACTTCAGCTTTCTCTTGGATTTGCAACGCTCGCACCAGGCTACTAAAATGAAAAATTGCACAGCACGCTCGATGTCCCTTGCGTTATTTCGTATTTCCAGTATCAAACTGTGAAACAGTTGAGGATTATGGATAATGCAATACTGCTCACCCCCATAAGCTATTATGGGGATAATATGTAGCCCATGTGTTATTCCAGACTATAATCTACCTCTGTACCAAATTTCATTCAGATCCGATCAGCCGTTCTGGCGTGAAAGAGTAACAAACATCCATCCATCCTCACAAACTTTCGCATTTATAATATTAGTAGGATATTAAGTAGGATTAGTAGGATTTGTCAACTGTTTGACAGCTAACTTCTGTCATACTATGAATTAAAAGGGAACGGCTATTTCAAACCTTTTGACACAGATGAAAGTAGCCTAACGGTTCGGTGACCTACCTGTAGACAAAGGAATGCAAGTTCAAATCTCAGTCAGTGCTTTCTTTTTGTGTTTTTTTTATAATGCTGTAAGATTTCCGAAACTGTTTTAAACATGTTTGTAAGTTCGATCCCCAATCGGTTTACACTTTTTGTAATTTTTTGGTATTTGTTTTTATTTTGATGCTTTATGATTTTAAATAATTACAAAAACCACAAAAAGTGATAATAAATCTAAATACATAATAATAAATGTGTAGGCGTGGAGTTTCTGTGCATTGAACATTTATTATTTAGAAAAAATAATGTTTTCTATTGGCGTGTTCATTCGTTTTATACATTTTTGTCTGTAGTCTGTCGGGAGGCCTTCCAACGCAACGCCATCCGGTTCGCGGTCGCCACTTCACAACTTTTTGGCCTATCGGCCATCCGTTCTGCGTGCAATGTGACCATTGCCACTTAAGTCTGGCGATTCTTCGGGCTAAGTCGGTAACCTTGGTTCTCATGCGGATGTCTTCATTTCTGATTCGATCTGCACGCAAGGAAACTTCGAGCATAGGCCTCTCCATTGCCCTTTGGGTGACTTTGAGATTTCTGATGAGGCCCATTGTGAGTGACCACTTTTCGGTCCCATATCTAATCACTGGCAACACACACTGGTCATAGACTTTCGTCTTGAGACACTGTGGTAAGTTAGACGAGAAGATTCCACGCAACTTCCCGAACTCTACCCAGCCGAGTAGGATTCGTCGATTGACCTCTTTCTCGAAGATAGACCTTCCCAACTGGACCGTTTGTCCCAGGTAGACATAACCGTCCACAACATCGAGTGTAGAGTCTCCGATCTTGATAGGAGTGGGTGATACATGGAAGTTCAACGTAACCTTGGTTTTGTCCATGTTCATTTTAAGACCCACTATTTCGGGAGCTCCACTAAGGGCATCGAGCATTGTACTGAGTTCCTCCATGGTCCCAGTCATAACCACTATGACGTCGGCGAACCGAAGGTAAGTGATGCACTCGCCATTGAAATTGATTTCAAGTCCTCTCCAATCCAGATATTCTCCAGTGCAGTTTTGGAGATATGACGTCTCCCTGTCCCCATTTGTTATAGTATCAGGTGTAAATTATAAAGCAAATTTAATAAGGGTTTTAGTTTTCATTGTAATCGGTGCTCTCTATCAAAAGATATGAATTAAAAAAGAAGAACTTATCGTCTTATCGAAAGATACATACATGCAACGACATCTATTACACCAAATTAGTACTAATTAATAAATGTGTTCACAAGGTGACCTTTAAATCGATTTTTTCAAAAAGTTATTATAGCTAAGGTACTCTTAAATAGTCTAAATGAAGCTGCTTTGAGAATCTATAATACATAGCCTATAATATAAACCTTATGGTGTGTTCGCTTTCTATGCATTAAATTTTGACTTCGTCTTCGATAGATGGCGTTGTACATACATATTTTGACGAATCAAATTTTGGATTTTCTGAATCAAAAATTAACGAATACGCACAGTACGAAACAAACAGCGCCACAATCAATCGCCTAGCCATGCCACTTCGCCAACCGTGTCGTCATATATATAGCTGTGGCTGTGGGTTGCTCGGGCATTGCTGCAACTTTGCTTTACAATATAGCCAGACTACACAATAATTGCACATGTCGATAACAAATTGCCGCTGAATCTTGCCCCAAATTGCAACATCATCAAAAACTGCGCCTTTGCAATTAAACTGAGAAAACAGGAGAGAGTCGTCTGGAATCGGACGCAGATAGGCCAATTTTATTTTCCGAATAATTTTCCCTCCAGTGCCAACAGTAATAATATGGGACGAGTGCACAATATCGCAATAGCATGCATTAGATGCGTTTCAACGCATGTCCTGCTTGCGTGTCCTGCAAGCTGCGGTTCACCGCAGCTTGCAGGACACACGCGGCAACCATGCGCTGATGGTCAGCGTTATTGTGTTGTTCACAGGCGACTGTAGGCAGACCCTGCCAGTCATTGCGGGGGGCACACCGGTGGATGAAATAAACACATGTCTCAAGGCGTCGTCGCTGTGGTCCAGGATAAAAATCTGCGACTTTAATGTAAACTGTACTACGACCACGAAGCAGGCGTCTTTGCAAATAAACTGATTCAAATAGGAGAGAATCGTCTGGAAACGAGACAGATCGGGAATATTCTATTTTTTGAAGAGTTTTTTCATCCAGTGCCAACAGAGGATGAACTTATTATGCACGTTTTACCTATTTTTGAGGTTAATATAGGTAAATAAAATAAGAATAGTGATTTTTAGTGAGGGCAGGTGCTGTCACAAAGGAACGTGCGGATGATCACAATAAAACAACTTAGGCAAGATTTGGCAGTTCAAAAGTATGCACAATTACAGGCATGGCCATGTCTATGGATGTGCAGCACATCCATAGACATGGCCATGCCTGTAATTCCGAAAAGGTTAGGTAGTGGTGTACCTAATCGTACCCCGTTATTTCGCAGTGATCTTGAAGCGCCATGTAAACGGGGAAGCTTGACGTATATACATTGATGTAATAATATGGGCTATTGCCATCAACCGGGCACATAACGAGACTCCGTGGCCTCTACTGAGAAAACCCTTTCCTTCTATCGGGAATCAAATCCCGGACTTCATGCTCAGTAGTCGCGCAAGGCCACTCGATCAACGAGACAGACACACATTTTTCCACGTGAACGAAGTCGCGGGCATCAGCTAGTTATTTTATATAATTATTATGTCAATGTTGACGTGTACCTGGAATAACAATAATTAATTAAGTTACAATAATCTACCTTTATAAACAAAATCTGACAGACGATACTAAGTTACAAAATAACAAGATACGAAAATTTTGTACAACAATTAAGATTTCTAACAAGTTCTTAGCATCCAGTACCTATTTTAGAAACTTACAATGAAACTTTAAATATTACTTAAAAAGTCCATTTCAGGTGATTTCTCGTGGAATAAGTGTCTCAGCACTAATAACGTTGATTCCATTCTGAACAGGCTTTGGGATGCTTTCCCAGTTAATCCTCATTCCTTCCTTGTATTCCTAATTTAAATCTGCCGCCACACGCGACATTCAAACGTGGCGTATCCAAACATCATAATCATCGTCGGATCGCTCGCGCCCTCTGACGGAAGAAAACAAAAACGTGAGTTCGAACTCAATAAACGAGCGGCCGGGCAGCCCATCTTCCCCGTGAAGACTATAACTCAAAAATACCGTGAAAATACGACTGATCGTGAACAGTGTGGTGATCTCCTGGCTCCCAGTATCCCGTGAGTACATTAATCTTCCTTTTTTGTGTCTCTTAGCCTGGTTCCGAATAGGAGCCTTCAAAACCGCGTGAGTGGCTGTACGTGAAACTCAAATCATATTTGTGGTCCATTTCGAGCGCGATTACCTGTAGATTACAGTTTTTTCAGGCATTCTCTGGTTCAATTTCAATAGAAAACTCAGAGATTTCCTAGAATTTCGCAAAATAAAAGTATTATCCTACAAAATTGTGTTGTCATACTCGCAGGGTAAACCTATGCAGATTCAGAGGTCATCTTAATTTAGTCGGGTTATATCACAATAATTCGTAGTTATTTTACGAAATTCATTGTGCAATCTTAATAACTTTAACTATTCACGGTATTTATACACTAACAAACGTTACTAGATAACTATTTCACCTAAAGGTATTGATTTACACCTAATAAATCTCAACTTAGGTTCGTATTTTCATACTTAGCATTATTCTACCTACGTAAAACAAAATGGAAGACGGTAAACTTAAACTTCTTCAGTCTCAACGCGAATATGTCTATCGTGATATCCAAATCCTTTATGACTTATCAAAATCTATGATTCAAGATCGTTCAAAGGTATCGTCGTTCAAGGCGAGATATACGCGGATACATTCAATTCGCGAAGAATTTGTTGCGTTGTGTAGTAAAATACAGGCGTTGGAGTTAGCCATAAAACCTGATGCAAAAGTGTGTCAAAAGTCTTTGAGTTCGTTTGATGATTTGTACTATGCCGTAATCGGTGCAGCAGCTGACTTACAAGTCGCTGTTAAGAGCGACAACGTCGACGGGACGTCGCAGGCGGCTCTCGACTCCATGCAAACAGGACGTACCGTTAGGCTACCTACTCTTGAATTACCTAAATTCGATAGTAAAATAGAAAACTGGCAAACATTTTATGATATTTACAAAACTTTAATTCACGATAACAATTCGATTTCGCAAATAGAAAAATTTCATAACTTAGCGTCTTGTTTACAAGGCCCGGCTTTGTCTATTGTCAAAGGGGTTCCGATGACCGCTGATAATTACGAAGTAGTTTTTAATAGTTTGATCGAGCGTTATCAAAACAAGCGTATTATTGCTTTAACATATTTAGATAAATTCTTTAACCAGCCAGTGTTGAAATCGGGTAACTTCCAAGATTTACAAACTTTATCAAACGTAATTTATGAGGCATACCATGCACTCCAAGCTTTAAAAATCGAAAATTTAGGTGATTTTATCTTATTTTGTTTAACTTCACGTGCGCTGGACTCGGACACGCGTAATCGTTTCGAATCTCAGAAAAACATTTCACAAATACCTACTTTTTGTGAATTGTTAAAGTTTCTTCAAGATTATGTTAAAATCTTAGAAACTAGTCATTTATCTTCTAAATCTAATAACAATCCTAACCCTCGTAACCTCGAAGGGAAAAAACCTTCGCCTGCGACCAGTAGGCAAAATAGCAGCGGTTCAAAACGCTCATCTTATCTCGCAAAATCTAATCCACCTGCCAATGTGGCTTGTGCTCATTGCAGTGAGCCGCACTTGATTTATCGGTGCCCTACCTTTCAAACCTTAGATTCTCGTGCTAGACTCGCGTTAGTACAACGTAAAAACAATATGTGTACAAATTGTTTGCGTACAAATCACGTCATAGAAAAATGCGTATCTAAAATGTCTTGTACGGTGTGTGGATTACGTCATCATACCCTATTGCATATTGACCCAGCGCCATCCAGCGCCGGCGCTACCACTGCAGCGAACGTGACAGCACATTCTCACGCTGCCGTTCCCAACCGCGACATGGTTTTACTAGGGACGTGTCAGGCGCGCGTGTTCAACACCGCCGCCGGCACTCAATATACCGTGCGTGCACTCGTAGACAGTGGGGCGCAGGATTGTTTTATCACCGCTGCGTGCGCGCGAATACTCGGGTTAAAACTCCGCCGCTGTAATCTTAAGGTGGTACCCTGAGCAAATAACCTTGAGCATTTGCTCCCTCTTTGCCGCACCCCACCTCTACAATACTTCGTAAACTATTACTTGCGCCACCTGGCGAACTTCATACGAATACAAGTAAAATTCACAGATCTAAGAAGTAATAGATATGGCATTCAAAGAAATATTTTTTTATGAAATGTTATTATGAATTCAGTTACTATACTCACGTCGATAAATAGGTAGGTACTTTCAACTTTTACAGTGATACAAATATTACGATTACGAAAATGAGCTCAAAATTAAAATCCAAGATGGCGCCGACGAAAATTTTTGGTTTTTTCGTCATGGGTGTCGTTTTCATGGTTTTCGGGGTCGCTGATTACGAAAATGAGGTCAAAATGAAAATCCAAGATGGCGCTGACGAAGATCTTTGGTTTTTCCGTCATGGGTGTAGTTTTCATGGTTTTAGGGGTCGCTGATTACGAAAATGAGGTCAAAATGAAAATCCAAGATGGCGGCCATGAAAATTTTTGGTTTTTCCGTCATGGGTGTCGTTTTCATGGTTTTTGGGGTCACTGATTACGAAAATGAGGTCAAAAGGAAAATCCAAGATGGCGCCGACGGTTTTTGGATATTCCGTCATGGGTGTCGTTTTCATGGTTTTTGAGGTCGGTGATTACGAAAATGAGGTCAAAATGAAAATCCAAGATGGCGCCGACGAATATTTTTGGTTTTTCCGTCATGGGTGTCGTTTTCATAGTTTTTGGGGTAGCTGATTACGAAAATAAGCTCAAAATCAAAATCCAAGATGGCGCCGGCCGACGAAAATTTTGGTTTTTCGACTATATATATATAAAACGACAGCCATAACGGAAAAATCAAAAATTTACCTGGCCGCCATCTTGGATTTTCATTTTGACCTCATTTTTGTAATCAGCGACCCCAAAAACCATGAAAACGACACCCATGACGGAAAAACCTAAAAAATCTTTACCGCCATCTTGGATTTTCATTTTGACCTCATTTTCGTAATCAGCGACCCCAAAAACCATGAAAACGACACCCATGACGGAAAAACCTAAAATTTTCCTAGCCGCCATCTTGGATTTTCATTTTGACCTCATTTTCGTAATCAGCGTCCCCAAAAACCATGAAAACGACACCCATGACGGAAAAACCTAAAAAATCTTTACCGCCATCTTGGATTTTCATTTTGACCTCATTTTCGTAATCAGCGACCCCAAAAACCATGAAAACGACACCCATGACGGAAAAACCTAAAATTTTCCTAGCCGCCATCTTGGATTTTCATTTTGATCTCATTTTCGTAATCAGCGTCCCCAAAAACCATGAAAACGACACCCATGACGGAAAAACCAAAAATCTTCGTCGGCGCCATCTTGGATTTTCATTTTGACCTCATTTTCGTAATCAGCGACCATAAAAACCATGAAAACGACACCCATGACGGAAAAAACAAAATTTTTCGTCGGCGCCATCTTGGATTTTTATTTTGACCTCATTTTCGTAATCAGCGACCCCAAAAACCATGAAAACGACACCCATGACGGAAAAACCTAAAATTTTCCTAGCCGCCATCTTGGATTTTAATTTTGAGCTCATTTTCGTAATCGTGCCAATATTATTTTGTATCACAGTAAAAGTTGAAAGTACCTACCTATTTATCGACGTGAGTATAATATAATAACTGAATTCATAATGACCAAAAGTATTTGGACGCACCAATAAATATTTCATAAAAAAATATTTCATTGAATGCCATATCTATTACTTGAAATTACTTCTTAGATCTGTTGATAATGTGACGTAAGCGAGCGAGCGCATGAGCCGACGCGGCGCGGTGACGAGCGACACGGGTTCCCCCTTCGAGGCCTGGCGGCATACTGAATGTCAATAGATACGGTTGCGAATACGCTCAGAATTTTGCATAAAAATCTTTATAAAATCAAATTTTGGGTTTTTGAAAAAAAAAAACGTACCATAATGTTCATTATGAAATTGCTTATCCATTAGTGTAAAAACAAAATAAAAACAATTGTTAGTTTTGGAGAAGTAGCAGGTTTTCAATAATTATTTCTCATTTCTGTGGTTTCGTTGTGAGGGGATTAATTAAATATTTTACTTAAAAAAGAAAAAAACAAAACGTACCATTTTGAAGGTAAGAGTATGTAGAAATTTAATGAATTTTTTGTTGGTTGATATATCTTTTTTTTTAAGAGTTATAAGCTCCAGAAAACTGCATAAAAAACGGCTAGAGCTACGTTTTGCTGGGGGACGCGCCTTAATATAGCCGGACTAGGACAAAACTCAGTCACACAAGTAAAGGGAGTGACAGAATGCACTATACGACCTGTACCATCGCCTACAATAATGCATGGGAAGTTCAGAAAAAATACCGTGTGAAGCAAGAAATGACGCCACCTGGCGTAAATAAGTACTCGATTAGCAACATTGATTATATTGTTGATGCTACACTAACTAGAGGGCGCTCACGCTGTATAAAATGTTCATGTAGTTTCTTTTTTCTGTTTAAACATTCAAATAATTTATAATCAATTATTTCGATTATATAAATTTATTCCTAACTACCTACTATGTTTGTTTAAATTGAATATTATTATCATTTTATAACTATCTGATTTTAATTATCTATGTTTTAGTTTTCAAACATGAGGGTAGGTCGAATATGAATTCATAAATAAATTAGTAGGTAGTAGAAATAATTAGATTGAAGATTTAGATGAGTTATGACTAAGCTCAATTGATTGTTCGCTAAGTTTGTTTCGATTACCTCATTCGAGTGTGTTTAGCTCAGTTTTATTTTAATTTAGGTGAATTAACTTATTTCATCAAAATGAGTACGCGTTGTAATATTGTTTTCGTTACAAGAGCTCAAATAACTGATTTGCAAAATCAAGGCAAAAACTTATCGACACTCGAAACTTGTCGACTTATCTTATTGTTAACGTAAGTAGTGTAGGTTTCAAAATTTTTATAAGAAAAAAAAAATGTTTTAGTTACGACTATACTACTTAATAAATAATCATTATTGCGTATTATATATTTCTGTTATATTGTTGCAGAGAAAAACAGTTGTTCTATCGGTACGACGATTTGAAGACGAGGGTTCTTTGTAACACCATCATAGAACTAGTAGACCACGGCTCATAAACACATTACAGCGTCAAATCGTGTTATGAGAGTATGAAGAAAATGGATTCCTGCGCCGATGACCGACTGACTCAAGTGTTGACAAAGCCCGTCGTGCTCTTAAAAGTGAAGAGCTGCATTATAGGAGGCATGTTGTGAAACCCTGGTCCACAGAAAACCATTAAAGGACAAGATTACAGTTCGCTTTGGATCATGTTAACTTTGATTTGAGTAATGTTTTGTCATCTTCACAGATGAAAAAACTTTTAAGTCCAGTGAACACGGACGCTTATGTTTGTGGTGTAGAAATATTACGTGATAAACAAGTGGTTATGTGTGTCCAATTTGCTGGTCATATTGCAGTGAACCTGTGGGGATAGATAAGTGTTGCCGATCCAGGATTTATATTTCATAAAATAATATTACTTAACTTTAGTACTTATTATTTATATTAACTGGAGACCGGGTTATAATAACCTATTACATGACTTACGTATTTTTAATAACTAAAAAAGTCAAACAAAAATTTTTTTTTACATTACATAAGAACCTTTTCGTATGTTTTTGTGCAATTGTATAGCTGTTGTCCTACCCATGTCCTACCTATTTAATTCATTTAATTTAAGTTTTCACTTTTGTGATAAAATAATCCGGTCTCCTGTTTGTCTTTGTTGAGGTTACAAAAGCTTCAATCCTCTTTCCGATTTTGGAAACGAATACTTAAGCTATGGCCTCAATAAGAAGTTTTATATAATATAATAATGTTGAACGATAATAAATGCCTGGTTTTGAATAATAAACTGTAGGAAATAAACCTCTAAAATTTGTGTGTCTTTTTGTTTGTCTCCGTTCATCCCTGTTGCTAACTGACTACTAACTCAAATATTATATTTTTGAATGCTATGCGTACTTATTAGTTTAATGAAAACATTCCTTATGGTTTCTTTCGTTTTTTTTTTTATCATTTAACTTCTCACTTAATCCAACCTAATACGTGTTTCCTAACTTCTTACTTACCTAACCTATTCCCAAGTCAAAGTTCATTTTTTTCTATATCTCAACAGAATAGTTTACATTTAGTTAAGACTAAGTTATAAAAATCTACCTCCTTTTTATTTCACCTACAGGTGACACCGGCCACCGGGTAATCCGGATATTGTCATTGCAGAAAGTAAAAACTTTAAAGGTTTAATTTCCTATTATTATTTAAGTAGAAATTACAAATAAAATTGCTGTGAGGTAGAAACAGAAATAAAACTTTGCCACCTACAAGTGACACTGGGGATTGAAGAGTTTAATATCACAGTTGTGCAGAAACCAAACGCCATCTATTAATTATTTTCGAAAATTTGATTTCTACCTTCACAGAAAAATAGGCCCTAAGGTATCCATGCACTTTTGTGGGCGACTGTACATGGTGATGCTCCACAATTTAATATCAAGCCAGTCGTGTTAGATAGCATCACTGCTCTAATACCTAGCGTGAAGGTACCATCAGTCGTTCGAGAACGTTGCAACCATCTAGTGTTAGCCGATCGCGACTACGATGTTCCCGCCAAAATCGACTTATTAATTGGGGCGGAACTATTCCATGAAATCTATGACGGTCAACGCATCAATCTGGGGCCCGGTTTACCTACCGCTCTGCATAGCGTTTTCGGGTGGATTCTATCAGGGGCAGTAAACTCTAATTCTGCACCTTTAAACACTGCGTGCTCTTTAGTGGCCACCACATTTAAATTAGACGAACAAATTCAAAAGTTCTGGGAAGTGGAAGAACCACCGCGCGCTGTTATCACCGTACCCGAGAATGATACCTGTGAACGCATGTACACTGAAATAACTTATCGCGAACCTAACGGACGATACGTCGTACCAATCCTCTTAAAGGATGGCGATCGTTCTCTAGGTGAATCCTACAATAGTACCTTGTCGCGTTTTACTTATCTAGAAAAGAGACTTAATCGTCAGACTGAACTTAAATCCGATTATGTTAATTTTATGCGCGAGTACGAGAATTTAAATCATATGTATCCAGTACCTAACCCAACGGTACCTACTCTCAATCGTTATCTTATCCCTCACAGTTGCGTTGTTCGCCCAGAGAGCACGACGACTAAATTGAGAGTAGTTTTCGATGCTAGTTCTAAAACTACTAACGGTCTATCTTTAAACAATATTGTATTCACTGGCCCTAAGCTTCAAGTGGATATTGTAGATATCATAACCGTTTTCAGATTACACACAGTAGTTTTAACTTGTGACATCTCAAAGATGTATAGAGGAATCTTAATTAGACCGGAGGATCGGAACTTTCAACACATACTATGGCGAGAATCTCCTAGTGATCCAGTAAAAGAGTACGAACTTGCGACTGTCACCTACGGAGTTAGTAGCTCACCTTATCTGGCCATCCGTACCCTCCATCAATTAGCAGCCGACCATGGCGCCGCGTACCCACGCGCAGCTGAAGCTCTCCTTCACGAGACATATGTCGATGATATTACGACCGGCGCGCCCTCTGTACGCGAAGCCATAGAACTAAAAGATCAACTTATCAGTTTATTAGGCTGTGCTCAACTTGAGCTCCGAAAATGGAGTAGCAATTCACAATCCTTTATTAAAACTTTGCCTGCAGATCATTGTCAAGTACCTAAACTTTTCTCTGAAGAAAGTGACAAATCAACGTTAAAAATCTTAGGAGTCCAATATGATCCTGTGAGTGACAGCTTTAATTACTCACAGTCCCCAATCGAGGACACACAATGTACTAAGCGTTCCATCTTATCTAGCATCGCACGTATTTTCGATCCTCTTGGGTGGCTCACACCTTTTATCTTAAAAGCCAAATTGCTCCTTCAAGACTTGTGGCGTCTTAATCTTTCATGGGACGAACCTGTGCCCAGAGACATAGCTATAGAATGGCAAAGCTTTATAGCGGATCTTCATAACTTAAAACTAATAGAAATCCCACGTAGGATTATACCTTCTCAGTCTAAGGAATTTCAACTCATCGGATTTTGTGATGGATCCACTAAAGCATATGGATGTTGTGTATATCTTCGTGTCGTTACCTCTCACGACGTACAAGTTTATCTTTTGATTGCTAAGTCCAAAGTAGCACCTCTAAAAGTGTTGACTGTCAACCGCTTAGAGCTTTGCAGTGCTGTATTACTGTCCAAAGTAATAAATCGCATTCATTCTTTGCTTAGTTCAAAAATCATCTTAAATAAATCTATCTTGTTCACAGACAGCTCGACTGTGTTTTCGTGGTTGAACACTGAGCCACACAAGCTTAAAACTTTCGTTGCCCACAGAGTAGTCCTAATTAATGACAGTCCTGTGTCAGCTGAGTGGCGACATGTGTCCACCCATGACAACCCAGCCGACATCTGTAGTCGTGGATTATCATGCCTATCTTTATCTTCATCTCAATTCTGGTGGTCTGGTCCTCAGTGGCTGTCCAACGAACTCTGCAACTGGCCTGTTTCAGCAGTTGCAATGTCCGATAGCTTACCAGAACTTAAGCCCCCATCACGCGCGTGTCATACTGGTGTGACACGTGAAGCTGAATTGCTTACTTCCATCATGGAACGCCACTCCTCTCTTTCTCAAGTGGAAAGAGTGGTTGCATGGTTTCATCAACAACGCAAAAGCTAAACGTTCTGAGCGTAACTTATTACCTTATCTGACAGCCACTGAATTAAACCAATCTTTAGATCATTTAACAAAATATGTTCAACATCAAAGTTTTAATGATGTCATATCTTTACTATCATCCAATAAACCTTTACCCAAACACTTATCTAAACTCTCTCCTTTTCTTGACACTCGCGGAATCTTGCGAGTGGGGGGACGCCTTAAACACGCGTCCTTACCAAGTCAAGTCAAACATCCATACCTCTTACCTAAGATTTCACGATTGAGTACTCTTCTTATTGACCGCTATCATAAAACTTATCTTCACTGTGGGCCTCGCCTACTCCAATCTTTAATTATGCGTCGATTTTGGATACTCGGCGTTAGAAATCTTATCAGATCACGGTTATCTAAATGCGTGACCTGTTTTAAAGTCAAACCTATTCCACTTCAACCTTTACAAGGTGATCTTCCACCTTCTCGACTACACCCGGGTCATTGTTTTCAAACAATAGGCATCGACTTCGGAGGTCCTTTTATGATAAAAGAAAGTAGACGTCGTAGCGCTAAAACTTACAAAGCTTATCTTTGCCTTATAGTCTGCCACGCGACAAAGGCCGTTCATCTCGAGCTGGTTACTGAGCTCACATCTGAAGCATTCATAGCGGCCTTAGATCGTTTTGTATCGAGGAGAGGACTTTGTCACTCCATAGTCACAGATGGTGGCACTAACTTCGTAGGTGCCAGGCGTTACTTGTCGGAAGTTAGGGAAATGCTCAACCGCGAAAGCGATAGTATTAACAGTCACCTCGCTTCTCGAGGAATCACTTGGAAACTCAATCCTCCTTCCGGTCCTCACTTCGGAGGCATTTTCGAGAGCGGTATAAAATCAACAAAATACCATCTCAAACGTATCATAGGATCCCAGATTCTTACCTTTGAAGAATATTACACTATCTTAACGAAGGTGGAAGCCATGTTAAACTCAAGACCCTTAGTGGAACTATCTTCCGATCCCGGCGAGGTTGACGCTCTTACAGCTGGTCACTTCCTCATCGGTCGACCTTTAGTATCTCTCCCTGAACCAAGGTACGCGGAAAACGAGACCTTACGTACTCGTTGGCAGCTATTACAGCGCCTCTCACAAAGCTTTTGGCGCACTTGGCAAAGGGATTATTTGCATACCTTACAACAGCGAATGAAATGGTTCAAACAATTTGTCCTCTTCCAATTGAGCAAAATAATTAACTTATCTGCATATATTTTCATACTTATAATTTTATTTAACGCACATAAAACACTTAACCATTTTTCAAGTATCTAGTATATGTATATCAAACTTATTACATTTAAACTTATTTTGTTCTTATCAGCTTAGCTTTAATCTTAGAATCTTATCAGCATGATGACAAATGAATCTGCATAGGCCGTAAGTCTCGAACTTCATCTATCTTATCTTATGAAATCACCGGTTGATTTCAAATGGGGGGATATGAACAGGCTTTGGGATGCTTTCCCAGTTAATCCTCATTCCTTCCTTGTATTCCTAATTTAAATCTGCCGCCACACGCGACATTCAAACGTGGCGTATCCAAACATCATAATCATCGTCGGATCGCTCGCGCCCTCTGACGGAAGAAAACAAAAACGTGAGTTCGAACTCAATAAACGAGCGGCCGGGCAGCCCATCTTCCCCGTGAAGACTATAACTCAAAAATACCGTGAAAATACGACTGATCGTGAACAGTGTGGTGATCTCCTGGCTCCCAGTATCCCGTGAGTACATTAATCTTCCTTTTTTGTGTCTCTTAGCCTGGTTCCGAATAGGAGCCTTCAAAACCGCGTGAGTGGCTGTACGTGAAACTCAAATCACATTCATTCATTAAGGCCCACGTGATCAATAAACCTGGAACAGACTGCGTAGGTAGATACTCACGTAGGTACAAGATACAAACATCAAAACGTATTTATTTTCTTCGTGGCCACCACAGGCGTCTCAATGAGATTGGACTGTTATTTTTAGAACCTATCAATACGCATTTAGATTGAAATGGAATTTTTCTAAGTGTAATGAAATAGAATTTATTCAAAAAACAACATAAAAAATAACATTATTTCAAGGAATATTATAGATTGGGATCCTGTTAATAGTTTATCTTTCTCAGTAAATTATATGTTCAAACAGCCATCTGCATGCATAGAGGCTTATCAAAGCAGTAATACATTAATATGGGCTTTCTGAGAAATCGTTATTAAGATATATCAAAGGTAAATAGATACTACCTACACATAATTCTGAGAACCACTTATATCTAAGTAGACATGTATTGAAGTTATCAATATTAGTATGTGTAATGCTGCTGGAGAGTTTGTTCCGCCACTTCTTCTTCCCAGCTTAGTTCAAAAAGACGTTCGAAAAGTGCTGATTATCAGCCTAATTTGAATAAATGACTTTCGATTTTGATTTTCAATAAAACGTCCGCGACGTTTTTACAAAACAACTGCCGTTACATCGCATGACATCACAACGCACCAACGGAACCCGGTCGAGTTAATCACACCATCTCCACACAACAGACAGATAATAAAGAAAACCACTTCATATTGTAAAGATTGAGAGTTAAAGTAATTAGATTTAGAGTGTTAGATTTACACTGAGATAATTTTATTTATCGAAAACCTTACACATAACCCTCCTTATTTCACTTTTAAATACTATTTGTTTTTATATAACTAAAGCAGATATAGTACACTGGGTACAGTATTTTTTTTTGTAAACGTAAAAAAAACGCCCTGTTCTTTTCAAATGTCTTGTTATTATGAGTTAGATTCTGGTTACATTTCTATGTAATCTTTCGTTTATTTACTGTAGTAAATTGGTTACGTTTTTTGGTGTAATATGAATATTCCGTAACATATAAATAAGCGAAAAAAAAATTCTTTTGTGGAAATAATAATCATGACAAAGAAATAACGTTAGAAATATGAATTTCATTTATTGGAACCAAACAGCTTTTATAAGAAAAACATGAAATTAACAACAACACAGTAAAGAGAACAACTCATTACTTTTTGTTTAATGGTAAACACCTAATAGGTTGTACTCTAAGTAAGATTGAACTGCTGCGCTGCGTGTCGGGGGTTATATAAATATTTGAATGACCTACAGATAGTTGTTTCGGGTCTGGGTATTTGTGTATGTGAGTTTAAATATTTGTGAACGCAACCACTGTATAGGAGAAATTCCTAGTGTGGGACAAAGTTTTTTAAAAAAATATATATATCACGCTGTTTCAGAAAGTTCTTTTTATAATTTTTGCGTCAGTAGTTTCGGAGATAAGGGGGGGGGGGATGGTTGGACAGACACACAAGTGATCCTATTAGGATTCTGTTTTTTCCTTTAGAGGTACGGAACCCTAAAAAGTGTACTAAAGCACTCAAACGTGTTTGTGTATATGAGTGTTTGCACTCATTGCATGGAGTTTACTTTCTATACCAATATAATTATGTCTGCTATGACTATGACGATGAGCAGCGACTCGTGACGTCACAACGTGGCTGGTTCCGTGCGATTATCGCGAACGACGATGATTACATTACCGCGCGTGAGTACGCGGATCTGACGTCAGTTGCCTTTGTAATTGAGCTTGTCTTTAGAAGATAGATTCATGATAGTCTTGTAATAATTATATTATAATTTAGAAGATATCACCGAGTAATCTGGGCATAAGACACCCACGCTTGTGCCATAATATTTTGGGTACAGACGTACTACAAGACTTTCGTAGACAATTACAAATAACGTAACTTACTTTGTTGCGGTTCATTAATAACCAATAGTGTTGCCCAGTCTGGGTCTTGGTCTTGCAGTCTTGGTCTTGTTCTTGCATTTTCGCAAGACCAAGACCAAGACCAAGACCGACTTATTGTAGCAAGATCAAGACCAAGACTGACCCCTGCAAGATTTGAGCAAGAACAAGACTTAGCCTGCAAGACTCTTGCGTCTCGCAGTTTAGTCAAACTGAGATTTGGGCGTTATTTTCTTTTATGTTTTGGCGAATTTGTGTACAACTGTATGGATATTTGTATGTATGAATAAATTAATTAATTGAATTGAATTAAGTAGGTATTTGGTTTCAATCCCGTTTTCTATAGACGTTCCCCAGTGTCAAAACCGTATCGTCATAAGTCTAGGTACTTACTCTTCCCAGTAACGGAGTAATTGTTCGAAGTGTAAGCCACTGCGTTGTAAACACAATCGAGCACGTTTTAATGGATTGTCTTTTAATTTTAATATGGTGTCTCTGTCACTCACTACGTACGATATTGAAAGCGTCCACTATCGCAGTTATTAAACGCGTCGCGACTTTTGTGTTCCTCTCGATACACCAGGAGCTTGAGCTCGACCACCACAAGTAAAAGTCTAACGGAGTTACGTCCGGGCTTCTTTGTGGCCCTGACCAAGGCACTGGCCCGGGATAATCAGCCCTAGCATAAAACTGCACCATAGCGACGTAGGTAATCCAAATTGCAGTAACTGTAATGTCAATCCATCAGTGATGACGCACGCGTGCTGCGCGTACGACATTCGCTCGATTTTTATTGATTAATTGAATTAATTTGGTGGTTTACTATGCCTATATCAATTTAAACTATCAATGTAAACATGTACCTACTCTGTTACGTTGTTCTAAGATCTAAACTAAACGTGTATATAGTAAATAGCAATAGGCTAATAGGTATTTGCAAGACTTGCGAGACTCTTGCTGCAAGACCAAGACCAAGACTGAGAGCGCAATACCAAGACCAAGTCCAAGACCAGGTGTATTGACGCAAGACCAAGACCAAGACTCGCTAAGTCTCGTCTTGGTCTTGCATTTGGGCAACACAAATAACCAAGAACACAATATAATTCACAACACAGATACGTCGACAATAAGTTAATTACATGTGTATCTGCTCTCATTTGATGTGTGATCACACGCGTCGTTGTTCGGTAATGGCGGCTTCGTGTGTGGTTGTGCATCTATTGTTATAATATCACGTGGTTGATCCACACGCCGCGGTAGATGGATCACCTTGACTCTTTGAGGTACCGGTCCCACTGCTGGTGACTAGTGAGAAGCGGGTATAGCTAGCAACAAGAAATACAGCTGATAGGCATTTTTAAATCTTTGACAGTCGTCACAGCTAGTCACTGGCCGCAATATCTCAGAAACAGCCCTTTCTTTCCAAGGACTAGCATTACTTATAAAGCTCATGAAACTGATCTGTGAAGGTAGGCAGTCGCTCAATGTAAAATACAGCGTCACCCGGTATGTCTTGAAACAAGGATGGATGATAACAAAGATGTTATTCACTAAAATATGAACTTCAATTGTAAAACTAACATAATATTTGTACACCAGATTATATGGTAGAATGTAAGAAACCTTATAACGAACCTAACACCATACAATGTACAACTGCATTCTGACAAATAAATAAATTCTAATTCTAATTCTAATTCTAATGGTAAAAGGCTGGTTCATTCCCACTAGTTCTGCTGAATAGTTCTACGGTAGAACTAGCCAGGTGATGAACTTTGACAGAGTCGGCGCGACGGGGTAACTAAGCAACAATCGACCTATAAATTATTTTGTATTTCTTTCACTGACATGGCACACGATATTTCGCTCCTTACTGGAGTGTCAATAGCTTCTCGCGGATGGTGGGACCTTTGCCTAACTGTTGATCAGTACAACATTGTTGTATGATCGATCACATTAGCAGGGATTGGTTCTCGTTCGGGAAGTGTCGACGTTAATGCGGAGCAGACAGTTTCTTGGTTTAGTGGGAGACGTTCCATTCACGCAGTAGCTTAGTGATTGGGTTGAGCGGGATTCTTTGGGATTTTAATTCCTGTTAGGGATAAATTCTTTTGCTGATGGTTAAGATATTATCGTGTGCATGAGATTCATTATCATCATAATGTCGTTCGTTTTCCGTTAATTCCTGCCTACAATTCAAAAATCTAGTGTTTATTTAATCTAGTAATGAAAATCTTGTTTCTTGAATCAATTTTTTAATCTGAAATTATTTTATTCATATATGGAATCGGCACTTTACTGTATTTCTCTGTAGGAGACTAGGAGTAGCTTTAACATCGATTTATGCACACGATGAATAAAACATAACAAATAAAAAATGTAAAAAACGACGCTGAAAAAGTATGAAACAAGATTTTCAGGATAGAACAAAAAGAAAAGCCGTAGTCACACGGTATTCAAGTGTTTAGGTTAGTCTATAACGTTCACACGTTATAGGTACCAACCTAAACACTTTTTCAGCGCCGTTTTTTTTTGTCGTAGTCGGGTTTTAGTTTTTAACATTTTGGTGTTGAATTTTTTTTTTACTTTTTGTCCGCTAGAGGGCGTGATTTTAAATTTGAGCATTATATTTTGGAAATGTACAAGTGAGGCCCTTTAAAATTATACCAAACACGGCGTATTTATCTCCATTTTTATTTTTAAGCCTTACTTTTTGTCCGCTAGAGGGCGCCAAATCGCTTTTTGTGACAAGTCACGTAGACTTTGTTCAGCGGAAAATTAAGACGGTTCTAACGATACCTCATATGTCGAGTTCCGATAAGAAGATTAGAAGCTATGAGGGAACAGCTGAAGATACTCACATACATACATACATAGCCAGTCAAAATCATAACCCTCCTTTGATTTTGCCGTAGTCGGGTACAAACAGTATTTATTAATTAAACATTATATCCATATTGTCCGTCCACAGCAACCGGTTGCATTTCTTCGCCACGGTACAACACTGGTGTATTTCTTTTGCTGCAATCAATGCAACAAGCAACACAATCAGTCGCTATTAATATTAATAAGTATAACATTGTTACGCTCAGGGTTGTCGTGCCCCCGGTATAGCTTTGTAGTTATTTAAAGAATTTACTAGAACTTCTCTCAAGTTAAAACTGTAATTGCCTCTTACGGCTTAAAAAAATTGCGTAGTCTCTTTATAATCTTGTGTATCTAACACGCGTAGATGATCATAAGATTTATTTTCTATAGATTTTATAAGCGTTTGTAAAGGCACACGTGAATTCTCTAGGAAACAACTTATTCAATTTATTTATCAAGACGCACCGTAAACAGTGTATTCATTGAGATGGTCTCATCAGACAGACAGACAGCCAGTGTTATGTTTTGATAATAGGTACTATCTGACTGATGGGATATTTGAAGGGAGATTCCTTCGATTATTCACCAATCAGATAGCAGCAGCCCTGCTCCTGCAACAGCTATTTTATAGTACAGTGTGTGAAGCACAATGCGAGATAATGACAGTGCGACACTCGACAACACAAATATTTGTCCAATGATCATCCAATACCAGTGCTATTGGATATCCAGCTGACATATTATTATACTGTGGTGTGCAACGCGATGTCCAGTGCCGATTGCGTTACAATGAGTGGGATTAATAATGAGTTTGCTGGAACAGAACAAATTACGATGTTTGTATGCATTATATTACAGGCTCTCAGCTCTCGCGGGTTGTTTGTGCGAGAATTATAATGATAAAGTCTAGTTGAGTTTATTTGAAGTCAATAATGTATGGTATTTCTCATTGTACAAACATATCCTACTTCCTACTAATCCTACTTCCTACTAATATTATAAATGCGAATGTTTGTGAGGATGGATGTATGGATGTTTGTTACTCTTTCACGCCAGAACGGCTGATGGGATCTGAATGAAATTTGGCACAGAAGTAGATTATAGTCTGGAATAACACATGGGCTATATATTATCCCCATAATAACTTAAGGGGGTGAGCAGTATTGCATTATCCATAATCCTCAACTGTTTTACAGCTTGATACTGGAAATACGAAATAACGCAAGGGACATCGAGCGTGCTGTGCAATTTTTCACTTTAGGAGCCTGGTGCGAGCGTTGAAAATCCAAGAGAAAGCTGAAGTCCCTTACAACATTTCAAATTTCGGGTATCGCACCACAATCGAACTGTCAACTGTCATACTATATTAAAATAGAAGATCTATTTCAACCTATTAATCACTGGTGTACGTAGTCTAACGGTACGGAGGCTTACCTGTAAACAAAGGTACGCAAGTTCAAACCACAGTCAGTATCCACTTTTTGTGATTTTTTATAATGTTGAAGGATTTCCAAAAATGTTAAACAATGTTCGCGAGTTCGATCCCCAGTCGGTTTTCACTTTTTGTAAGTTCCAGGTATTTTTTTTTATTTTGATGCTGTATGGTTTTCAAATTAATTCAGAGTAGATTAATATACTATAATTTTAAATAATATAATATTATAAATCTGTAGACTTAGAGTTTCTGTATATTGAACATAATTATTATTTAGAAAAAATAATATTTTCTTTCATTGTGTTACAATCATTTTTAGAATTTTTGTATGTAGTCTGTGTGTCTTGGATGTATTAATATAGTATTATTGTGTACATTTGAAAACTAATATGATTAGGGTTTTAGTTTTTGTTTCATTGTAATCGGTGCTCTCTTTCAAAAGATATACGAATTTAAAGTGTTTAAGAAGAACTTATCATCGTTAAGAAACATACATGCAACGACATCTATTGCACCAAAACGGTACTAATTAATAAATGTGTTCACAAGATAACTTTTAAATCGTCTTTTTCAAACAGTTACGATACCAAAAATAACTCTTGATTAGTTTAAATGACGCTGCTTTGTAAATCTACTTAGGGTTTTGTTTTGGAGGGTGGGAAATCATCAAATTACTCCTCCCGCTCTGGGCAGAGCGGTAGGGAATATCAGACTTCTACTGACTAAAACCACCCATGTTCCTTCTTTGCCCTTTGTGCTGGGGCCGCAATATCTCTTTCGAACAGCCCGCAGCCCCGGCCCTTGCGGGCCCCTTCCATGATGCTGACATCTCTTTGAGGCGCGCGTGGAACACGAACGCGCCGTTGACACGGCCTGTCATCGTCATAAGACGGACGGACGGCGAGCTAGCCCATTACTCACCGTCCACAGGCCCGCGTCTACGGTGGCCGGAAGCCATTACGTGGCCCCCGACACCCGGAGCGCCTCCCGCGGCAGCTGGGACGAGAGGTTCTCTCCCTCTCACGTTCCACCACCTCCTTCGCTAGCATCACTGCTTCGCAGAAGGAGGCGACGGCGTCCCATTCCCTCTCGCCCCGCACCATGGCTTGAACCAGGGCCGGACGCGAGAGGTCGCCGCCGCCGATCGCCGCTAAGAGAACACGACGGGGCTCAACCTAAGCGGGGCTCCGCCCAAGCGGGGCAAGCCTCCGCGGTGTGCTCCACCGTGTCCTCCGGCTGATCCTTGCAATGGTAGCATCCGGGCGTTTCCTTCCGCCTGATTCGGTGCAGGTACCTCCCGAAACAACCGGTGTCCGGTGAGGACCTGCGCCAGATGGGAGGGGAGGGCGCCGTGGCACCTCTCAAGCCAGTCCTCAAAGAGGGGACTTACCACTACTGTGCCTTGCACGGGGTTGCGACAGTCACTCTCTCCATGTCGCCATGAAATCACACCGGGCCGGTCTATCCGCCAAGCGGCAATATGCCGCGGCAGTGGAATTACCCCCCAGTGTAGTGACTCCGCGCGCCATTCATGCAGGAAACTACATAGCCTAAGCCCTGTAGTGTGTGTTTGCTTACCATGCATGAAATTTTGGCAGTTTAACTTCGTCTTCGACAGATGGCAGTGTTCATTTGACACCATTTTCTGAATTGCGGTGTTAATATTTGTCGTGACCAGTCAAAAAAGAAAAAACAGCTGTAAAAACTTTAAAATAAAAACCTAATTAAAGTTATATATGACCCACGACGTAAATCTATTTGTTCAGTGCGGGAATCGATTAAAGGGCATGCAGCGCCACAGTCAAACGCCGAGGCACTACGCCAACCGTGCCGTCTGATAGCTGTGGCTTCCTCGGGCAATGCTGCAACTTTGCTTAACAAACGGCCAGATTGCACTTTCCGTTTACAAATTGCCGCTGAATCTTACCCCAACTTGCAACATCACCAAAAATCTGCGAATGGCCATGGAACAGATGTCTTCGCAAATAAGCTGCTTTAAACAGAAGACAGTCGCCTGGAATTAGATGTAGATGCGAAAATTCCACTTTCCGATGAGTTTTCCCATCCAGTGCCAACAGAAGATGAACTTACCATGCACGGTTTCATGCAAATTTCCACGTGAACGAAGTCGCGGGCATCAGCTAGTATATAATATTATAAATGCGAAAGTTTGTGAGGATGGATGGATGTTTGTTACTCTTTCACGCCAGAACGGCTGAACGGATCTGAATGAAATTTAGCACAGAGATAGATTATAATCTGGAATAACACATGGGCTATATATTAGCGCTATAATAACTTAGGGGGGTGAGCAATATTGCATTATGAGCATATTTGTCAACTGTTTGACAGCTAACTTCTGTCATACTATGAATTAAAAGGGAACGGCTATTTCAAACCTTTTGACACAGATGAAAGTAGCCTAACGGTTCGGTGACCTACCTGTAGACAAAGGAATGCAAGTTCAAATCTCAGTTAGTGCTTTCTTTTTGTGTTTTTTTTATAATGCTGTAAGATTTCCGAAACTGTTTTAAACATGTTTGTAAGTTCGATCCCCAATCGGTTTACACTTTTTGTAATTTTTTGGTATTTGTTTTTATTTTGATGCTTTATGATTTTAAATAATTACAAAAACAACAAAAAGTGATAATAAATCTAAATACATAACAATAAATGTGTAGGCGTGGAGTTTCTGTGCATTGAACATTTATTATTTAGAAAAAATAATGTTTTCTATTGGCGTGTTCATTCGTTTTATACATTTTTGTCTGTAGTCTGTCGGGAGGCCTTCCAACGCAACGCCATCCGGTTCGCGGTCGCCACTTCACAACTTTTTGGCCTATCGGCCATCCGTTCTGCGTGCAATGTGACCATTGCCACTTAAGTCTGGCGATTCTTCGGGCTAAGTCGGTAACCTTGGTTCTCATGCGGATGTCTTCATTTCTGATTCGATCTGCACGCAAGGAAACTTCGAGCATAGGCCTCTCCATTGCCCTTTGGGTGACTTTGAGATTTCTGATGAGGCCCATTGTGAGTGACCACTTTTCGGTCCCGTATCTAATCACTGGCAACACACACTGGTCATAGACTTTCGTCTTGAGACACTGTGGTAAGTTAGACGAGAAGATACCACGCAACTTCCCGAACTCTACCCAGCCGAGTAGGATTCGTCGATTGACCTCTTTCTCGAAGATAGACCTTCCCAACTGGACCGTTTGTCCCAGGTAGACATAACCGTCCACAACATCGAGTGTATAGAGTCTCCGATCTTGATAGGAGTGGGTGATACATGGAAGTTCAACGTAACCTTGGTTTTGTCCATGTTCATTTTAAGACCCACTATTTCGGGAGCTCCACTAAGGGCATCGAGCATTGTACTGAGTTCCTCCATGGTCCCAGTCATAACCACTATGACGTCGGCGAACCGAAGGTAAGTGATGCACTCGCCATTGAAATTGATTTCAAGTCCTCTCCAATCCAGATATTCTCCAGTGCAGTTTTGGAGATATGACGTCTCCCTGTCCCCATTTGTTATAGTATCAGGTGTAAATTATAAAGCAAATTTAATAAGGGTTTTAGTTTTCATTGTAATCGGTGCTCTCTATCAAAAGATATGAATTAAAAAAGAAGAACTTATCGTCATAACGAAAGATACATACATGCAACGACATCTATTACACCAAATTAGTACTAATTAATAAATGTGTTCACAAGGTGACCTTTAAATCGATTTTTTCAAAAAGTTATTATAGCTAAGGTACTCTTAAATAGTCTAAATGAAGCTGCTTTGAGAATCTATAATACATAGCCTATAATATAAACCTTATGGTGTGTTCGCTTTCTATGCATTAAATTTTGACTTCGTCTTCGATAGATGGCGTTGTACATACATATTTTGACGAATCAAATTTTGGATTTTCTGAATCAAAAATAACGAATACGCACAGTACGAAAATAAAAACGAAAATAAAATAAGACAAACAGCGCCACAATCAATCGCCTAGCCATGCCACTTCGCCAACCGTGTCGTCATATATATAGCTGTGGCTGTGGGTTGCTCGGGCATTGCTGCAACTTTGCTTTACAATATAGCCAGACTACACAATAATTGCACATGTCGATAACAAATTGCCGCTGAATCTTGCCCCAAATTGCAACATCATCAAAAACTGCGCCTTTGCAATTAAACTGAGAAAACAGGAGAGAGTCGTCTGGAATCGGACGCAGATGGGCCAATTTTATTTTCCGAATAATTTTCCCTCCAGTGCCAACAGTAATAATATGGGACGAGTGCACAATATTGCAATAGCATGCATTAGATGCGTTGAACCGCAGCTTGCAGGACACACGCGGCAACCATGCGCTGATGGTCAGCGTTATTGTGTTGTTCACAGGCGACTGTAGGCAGACCCTGCCAGTCATTGCGGGGGGCACACCGGTGGATGAAATAAACACATGTCTCAAGGCGTCGTCGCTGTGGTCCAGGATTAAAATCTGCGACTTTAATGTAAACTGTACTACGACCACGAAGCAGGCGTCTTTGCAAATAAACTGATTCAAATAGGAGAGAATCGTCTGGAAACGGGACAGATCGGGAATATTCTATTTTTTGAAGAGTTTTTTCATCCAGTGCCAACAGAGGATGAACTTATTATGCACGTTTTACCTATTTTTGAGGTTAATATAGGTAAATAAAATAAGAATAGTGATTTTTAGTGAGGGCAGGTGCTGTCACAAAGGAACGTGCGGATGATCACAATAAAACAACTTAGGCAAGATTTGGCAGTTCAAAAGTATGCACATCCATAGACATGGCCATGCCTGTAATTCCGAAAAGGTTAGGTAGTGGTGTACCTAATCGTACCCCGTTATTTCGCAGTGATCTTGAAGCGCCATGTAAACGGGGAAGCTTGACGTATATACATTGATGTAATATGGGCTATTGCCATCAACCGGGCACATAACGAGACTCCGTGGCCTCTACTGAGAAAACCCTTTCCTTCTATCGGGAATCAAATCCCGGACTTCATGCTCAGTAGTCGCGCAAGGCCACTCGATCAACGAGACAGACACACATTTTTCCACGTGAACGAAGTCGCGGGCATCAGCTAGTGTATGTATATGAAATAGAGAATTCAAACAACAGCCAATTTTACCTTATCTTAAAACTGTGCGCTGTTTATTTTCTAGATTCGACTTCTCCGAGACACAATCCGATGTATCCCAGGGGCGTCATTCGCTACACTTTGGTTCTAACAATTTGTCTATCTATTACGTTTTGTGCAGTTTAAAATACCGTGCTATAAAGACACGGTTGTTTCGTAAGCACTACTCATGAAAGATGTGGGCAAATTGAGAAGGAAACCCGAATATTCTATTAATTCATTATGACCGATTTCAACAACGACTATCCCAAAGACCAAACTAGTTTGTGAACCACTATGAACAACCACCATCAACTGGATTGTCTTAAAGATAACTTTATCCAAAGCTTTGATAGTTATAAAACTCTTTTGATGTCGAAAACTTGTTCTGAAATGAAGCTCGTAACTTCACAAGCGCTTGAACTCCACAACTTTACGAGTTTAATTGAAGCTTTATTTAAAGTCGAACATAAAGCTCACGAATCATAAATTTCACAATATTTTATGTGCATATTATCGGCTGCAATAAACGTATACAGCGGCTTCGAATAAAAATGTGCTTCACGAAATGATGGCGACCATTTAAATCGGCCTCGGCATCACACAGTAAATTGGTTGGCATTACATCTGACATATCGTAAAACGCACGCGTTCATGCGACACACGACTGACATCAGACAGACGCGACACTATTGCACTCAAAGAACAAATATATGTCGTACATCTAGCAATGTCAAATGTCAAAAACCCCGTAATTATAATACGTGAAGCACACGACCAAAATAGGTTAGATAGGTACTTACCGGTGTTACTCTGCTTTATTAGTGAATAGATAAGATTACGTAAAATTGTAAATACCGTAGCCAGTATATACCTTCTGCTAAGTCAACTGACATGATAATCTAGTAAAAACCCTACCCACCACTGTCTGAAGACTAAAGCCATGACACCAACAACGTGTTCCTCACGATATTCGGTCCGTTCAGCAGCTCACGGCCTTAAATCCGGTTAATGTATGCCAACGATCGCGAATGTATCGCAGATATGAAGCCATAAAATTGAAAGCGTCCCTTGTTTGTTGAGTGTGTAGCCCGAGTGCTAGGACAAACAGAAGGATCACTTTATAACACAACATCAAGGCTCCAATCCCCTAATGGGGTTAGGCAGGGGTGTACCTAATAGTATATCCATATTTTGTTTGAGTCCCATGTAATAGGGGCGAACCTATTGCCATCACCCGACACAACTCCAGGCTCCGTTGGAAAAACTCAATAACAACTTGCCGAGCAAAGAATCGAACCTTGCTCAGCAGTCGCGATCACTTTATGTGTGTGACATTATTAGTGCAGGTGAATAAACCAGAACTTATCTGAAAGGTGGGCATTATAGTCTTTAGACCTCCTCCTGCAACTTCGTTCGCGTTGTCAAGAAACACAGGCTGTGACATTTGGCAATTTGAATAGATATATTTATGTAGATACTAAAAGATTTTTTGTGTGTAGTTTTGGAGATTATCTCCTACATCCAAATACGAAAACTTTACTTGTGCACATTGAAATTATATTAACGTTGTAACTACATTACTTTACAATTGGAGAGATTAGTTGACTCACTGAGTGCACCTTCTGACGTTATTGTCTTGTGTTGTAGGGACACATAATTGTAGCCATTATTGTTGATATTTGTTATTATTTTTTCTGAAAGTGGCCGCGTGTTGTATGTCGGTGTTGTGGCTTGTTGCGTGGGTGCCGATTTTATAATAGGCACTAAAGTTGTTATTTTTTGGTTGTGGATAACACATTAACACCGGTATTTTAGGCCTTCTCGTCGTTTTTCTGTATGGTTTGCTTGGAAGTGTCAATAAACTGAAGTAATTTTTGCTCGTAATTGCCGTTGTTCCGTGATTTATAATAAAAAAGGAGAAAGGAGTAAATGCCACCGTTACGTTTATTAGGAAAGAATGGAAGAAAAAAACGTGTTGCGTCGACCTCAAATGGAATGGGATAAGGGCAGGAAAATGATGTTGAATTAACGTTGTTTCGTGATGTTCTGAACATTTCCATACACAGAATTTACATCACGAAATATGTTAGTGGTAAAATTTTAAATCACTTATTACCTCCCTTTTTACTCTAAGCTCGGAATAATAATAATGCGTGTATATTAATATATACTTATCTAAGACAGCACAATTGTTTAAATGCAAGCTCTCGGAGAAACTGTATAGAAAGCTGTGAACGTTATCAGCGCGGGCGCCGGTTGGGGGGGGTGGGGGGGGGGGTCAGATAGGTCCGCGGCGATCATTGCTGTACAGTCGCGCAGTGTCTGGTAAATGCTCCAATATGCAATGAGCTGTACAGAAGAACATTTATGGTGTTGTCATAAATGCATTATGGTCACAGATTGCTCGTGGTCCATGACTGCTTTCATAGTTTATTATATTAAGAAAAAGATTTAAATCCTTTCCCTATAATTAGTTTACGAAATCTGAATCAAATAGATAAGTCATTTTTTTATAATAATTTCGCCCGGAGACATTTCACAATTTGTTAAATAATATCCTGTCGAATCCGAATGGGTCATAATATAGCAATGTCATAAAGAATCCACTGACTGTCCCGTCGTTCTAGTGGTCGCAAGCTCGACTGCTGAGCATGAGGGATCATGAGCATTGATTCCCGGGTCGGGCACAATGATTTTGGGTTTTCTATCAGGAATTTCTCAGAGCTCAGTGACCGGTTGATGGCAAAAGGCTCGCCCCCTATTACATGGGACTTAAACAAAACTGGCAATATATATATGAGTGTACTATTAGGTACAACTCTACCTAACCTTACCAGTATTACGTATACGTGTATGATATGTAAAGATAATATTATTTTTTGTAATTATGTTATGTGGGTACCTACTTATTTAACATTATCAAACAAGTAGGGTGAACTTAGTTTTAAGCAAACGACTGCTGCGACAGTCCAATATATGAGCTTGTACGTATCGGTTGACTTATTTAAAATCCTCACCCACCTTCGTTTATAACAAATTACAACACGTGAACGCGATCAAGTATATAAACACACAACAGCACAACGTACAAGTACCGTCAGCAGTAACGTGGCTATTATCTGCCATTTGTGGCGCCGCGTCACTTGTCGCCTCTTACGTCACCGGCGCGCTGTCGCCTCGTCGCCTCGTCGCGGCCGCAACAGTTGAGCGCGAGTGCATAACTTTAAATATTCATGCTATCACTTAGCGACAGATTATGCGCGATGAATATGCGAGCGCGCGCGTGTCGCGGCGACTTGTCGCGCGTCGCACGTCGCACGTCGTCCAACGCCGTAAATACCGCATTATTATTTATAAGCGACTAAATTTAGTGACTCTTATTTTTCAAGTGGACAAAAGACGGTTCTTGTGTGTTCAGCCCTTAGTAACTACATGCTATGCGAAGCGCTGAGTGGATTCAAATGTAATGCAACTAACAAACTTTTGATACAGCGAGTATGTGAACATTAAGTTTTCTACTTTCACCATTAACTTAATTACGAAGAGAGTATTCAGAATAAGAAAACTAATAATCTGAAACGTCTTTTCACATTTTCTCCTCACGATAGCACCTTATCTACACATTATCCAGAGAAGAGCCATATTCCTCGGTGCTTACGAGTTCATAGCAAAGTTCATACTTTTCTTGTACAAAGTACTTGTGCTAGAGGATAGGATCGGTGCTTTACTAACAAAATCTTGCTCAAACTTGAGCGGGTTAAGACTACGAAATGTTTACATTAAATCTGTAGCGAGTACCTATTTCTGTGCAGTGCGAACACAAGTGACAAGACTCCGCGTAGCACTGGCTACGACGTAGCAGTATACGGCGTAGCAGACTACGGCGTAGCTACGACTGCGTAGTTCTATTAGAATGGCACAAAGAATCGATGTGTCAGTGAATATTTCATGTAAATGTTTCCTGTCCGCGCACCTTGCTGGCTGGCGGCGTTATCCCCTGACTGATGATGCTCATCCGTCGCCTGCCATTCATCCCCCCCCCCCGGCCCCCTCGTCCCTCTCGGCAGTACCTTAGCGGCGATAGTAGGCATCAGTGAGGCACCGCGCGATCCACTGCCACTTAGTGCGGATGTATTAATTACTGGCTCGTTAGCGACGCGACTGAATAGCCTTGTAGTTTGAAGTGGGACGAACGACATTAACGCGGTAATGAGGAGAGCGCTGGAACGAGATCTAGTTATAATTGCGTCGTATTCACAACGCGCTTCAATACCAATTAATTATTTAGCCAAGCAAGTAACAAGTATCGGAGATAATGAGCACTAAGTACATGTGAAACCTACTCGTAGTTCCAGTAGGTGTGATGTCTGAATAATTCAGGAGATCGCTTCCGCTCGTCTCCTGGGAAGAGATTTCAGGATTTTCGGCTTAGGCACCGTGAAAATTATTAGCAAAGCATGAATAAAACGATTTTGTTTATTTTCCTCTGAGGAGCGCAGCCTGTTCATATTTGATGCTCCTTCATTTTTTACTAGCTGTACTAAACTCTCCCCGTCTAATATTTATATTTTACGATCGCTTTATTTTGACATTCAACAATAACTTTTATAAAGCTGTTTTACTTACATACAGACATACATAAACTCACGCCCTTTTCCTATGGGGTTACCCCCATAGGAAAAGGGCGTGAGTTTATAGTAAGTTTTTAGTAAGTTTCTGATTACTCAGAAACTACAGAATGCCACTCGCTATGATCCTTACATACTCTTTTTGCCTCGTCCACATTCATACATCTGTTTTACTTATTTGTAGAAATATGTCATAACAGCAACCCTGACTAACCAATTAAAGTTAATACGATCACCGTAAGTAATTACAGTATCAAGTGCAGGAGTTTCGAATTGTGCACGAAGTGGTCCACAGTCACTGTCGTCCTTCGTCCTCGGCTGCACTTTTTGCTCGTCCGCAGGTCCTTTGTCCGGCCTCCACCTCGGCGCCGGCCTTTGACGGCAGCTTGTGTACCGGACGAGCTCGGGGCAGATTATCTTTTATCTGATGTTAAACTAGTTGTAAGAATTAGCCGCAATCTTCTAGAAAGCAGTGAAGTAAAGCGCTGCTTAGCGCTTGCTACTTTAATTTCACATTTTTTTAATGTAATATTTTGTAGGTAATATTTTATGTTAAGATATCCGAAACTTAGTGAGATTTACATTGAATTAAGTGCTCATAAAGATATTTAAATACGTACAGCGGTATAATAAAAAACTTCCCTAATAGGCAAGTAGCCGCCGGCGTCGCGTCACGTCAACTTTTATGACGTCATTAATCTGAGTCCGGGGGTCGAACCAAATCTTATAATGCCTTGATCAGCTTACAGCTCGAAAGAAAATTCATAAATTTTCTTTTGTTTTATTTTTATTAAAACATTAAACACGAGCCCTTTAATTACTGATAAGTTTTTAAAAAAAACCTTATTTCCTCTGTGTAATTATTACCAACAATCTACCATCATGACAGTTATTTGTAAAGTGTTAGGTAGAGGTATACCCCAGTAAAGAGCTACATACACATTTTGCCAGTTACATATAACTCGTATACGATAGGAACCTATTCTTCATAACACGGCAAACATCTAAACTCCGTGCTGTTACGGAGACGTTCTAGATAGAAAAACAAAAACCAAACAACAAAATGTTACATTTTAATAGTAATTCCTAATAAAAAGCAGGCTTAGATAGTTGATTATCAAAGTAAGCCAGTAGTTGGCAACACTGAACACTGCTGGAACGCGAGGTGTGTCTAACGGCAGACTAATAGGAGGGCGAGTGATCAAAGTCGAGTCAACTCGTGCTCACAGCTTGTATCGAACACAAGCTAAACACGAGTGTACTGGCTGATCTTTAATGCAACATACTAAACTATTTGTTTTAAAAGTAGTAATAGTCGTGCTTCAGTGAACAATCTCCGGAGAACACTTTTGAGTAAAGTCTGTTTTCGACATAGTACTATAAAGATTGCCTAAAATAATTATGTTCACTAGTCCAAAAACACCGACTTCTCCTAATAGTATCAAACTGATGTCAGTTCTAAAACAGATTATTCACCTATGCTTTAAAAAAATTGAGCGTTTTGGTAAAATAATAAAGTTACGTTAAGTTGTTTAGTTTATTCATAGACAACAGCGATAGTTATGTCAGTTTGTTTAATATTTAATGTACCTACCTATCTACGTAAATTACAAAAATGCGGGTACATTACGTCACAGAACAAAAATATACTACACAGTTGTACAAAGTAGTAGATAGTGTTTCTAGTTCACAATACAATTTAAGTGCAATAACATGCCATCGGCTGATACACGGCGCGCAACTTCTGGCAATTTACCGCAGTTGCGCACTCCGCGAACTACGAGCTATCGGAACTACTTGATAAATAGCTGCGAATAGCCACACCACACCACGCCACACCACCACCTAGCTCATCATAATACAGTGAAGTCGAAACTCTTCGCCAACGAGTGAGGGGTGTCGGATAATAAAACTTCTCTACACTTTAAAATGGTGGATCATTTTGTTAAGGACAGCTTCGAAAGTTTCCAGAATTTATTTCTCTTGTAGGTATTATGCGATCCCAGAAGCTCGGGGACTAATCTGCTTTCAAATAATCTTAACTATGATAATGTTTATGAATGAGAAAGTTGGTGAGTTCGTATTTTCGTACTGACGGAAAGGTAGTGTAGGCAGTTACGTATACTGTTAGCAACATCTGCATTTTGATAAAGTTATAGTTACTCACTATGCCGAGTTTGTATAATAATAATAATAATAATAATATTCCACAACTATCACACAACGCCATCTAGTCCCAAGCTAAGCAGAGCTTGTGTTATGGGTACTAGACAACTGATAAACATACTTATATATTTCTAAATACATACATATTATAGATAAATTACACCCAGACACAGAACAAATGATCGTGCTTATCACACAAACATTTGTCCTGGGTGGGAATCGAACCCACGACCTCCGGCATAGCAGTTAGGGTCACTAACCACTAGACCAACAGGCCAGTCTACTAACTTACTTACTTACTTACTTACTTTACTTTAAAACTTATTCAAACATAGTTGAAGTGACTTTTCTTTACACTTTTTGGTAGACAACTTTCTAAACCTTAAATTTTGATTAATATAAAGTTCATCACCACTGTTAATCATCAAAACGGTGAAGGTAAACATCGTCAAGAAACCGGCAAGTCTTAAACCCAAAAATGAGGACTAAAATAGATTGATTATAACCCACTCCCTCTCACAGACCTGTCCCTCAGCTGTGGGATCATTACAGATTGATTATGATATTGCATGTTATGGTACATTTAAACTGAATTCAAAGCACTTTGATAAGTGGCAATTATTGTCAGTGTTTTGTATTTTTACAACGACGTAATTGGCGTTATATTTCGAGATCCCATGTCGACTTTTCCATTCTCGATATTACTGATAGACTGTTATTTTGTTGAGCCCTTAGAAAACACATAACAACACACAATATATCCATTATTTACATATATAAGAGGATAATTAGTAGAATGTGATTAACACGAATCTCGCGGAGTGAAGCCGATTACGTGTAATTTGTAATTGAAATTAATAACACGGCGAGGGTGACGCGCGGGATCATAACGAGATGTATCAGTACAGTGTGTGTGTGTGTGTGTGAGGGAAATATCTGATTCGATACGATAATTCAATATTGAAAGTCGATAATTAACATACTTCCGCCATAAAAAGTACCTGTATGCCAAATTTCATACAGATCATCTTATGTGTTAAACATATTAGTTAGAATTAAATAATGAATGAATTTCGTTTATTGTTGAATCTATGCTAGCGATGGTACGCTATTCGTGAATTGCTTTTTCATAAAAAACGCTTCTAGGCATTGTTCCAATTTCTGGTTGTAAAACGTTATTTTTACTGAAATCTCAATTGCAGTGGGTACATTAAAGCTGGCGATTGATCTCGAAGCCGATGGACTCGCAGTTGTTTTCAGGGTTCTGTAACAAGTTATAAACCTCACTGCTTCGTTCGTTTAAATCGTTCAGTTCAAACACCTCCTTTTTATTACCCGGGAGTACTTTTGCCTCCTTTGTAGGCGAATAAGGATTACTTCAGAATTTTTACAGCTCACAGCTCTCTCAATGACATTATATTAAACTCTAGGTTTAAAGTGTACCTATTTGTTAGTAAAGAGTGTACATAGATAGTTTTAACTCCGCCATTGGTGACAGGTAACCGTCCGCGTCGCCTCATAGAATAGAGTTCGCACAGAGCACGTTATCACGTTAAGCAAGCAAGTCACGGAGCGGCGCGTCCCGGTGTGAGCAGTTGAGCACAGTGGCGCCATCTCGCGGTTAACACTGTTTAGACCACTTTGATGGACTTCTGGGTCTATGTATTGTGCCAATAAGGAATATTGGTGCCGTTAGTTTCAGAATGTAATAACTTTAATAGATTCTTTATAGAATTATAAAGACCGTAGTATACTTCTCAACAGTAACGTTAAGACCAGAAGTTCTAGCTAAAGTTCCTGCGACACAAGATATAATGTTAAACAAAGAGTGAACTGATTGACTGTCGCAATTAATGGTAACACGCGTAAGATGCGTTGGTAGAAGTAGCGTTCTATTAGATTTTTGGTCAAAAATCTATTTAGAATACATGTTTGTTCTGCCGATATATTTGCTTGTTAGGAGCTTCGCCCAGTAACTCAGTGAGTCTCAGTAAGGGCTAGTGATTAATGTCGGCGTAGATTAGTACCGACAAATTAGAGTTATTAAGCAGCGAGCTGAGCCAGCCTCCGCCATCCGCTGAGATGTTTTGTATCATAATCTCTTGTTCTTTATCTTATGGACCATATTTTGTTTTGTATATTTTTTCAGATGTCCGTGATATTATTATTTTGAGAAACTTATGATCTGTGTTAAACTTGATATCACCAGGTCCATTGTGTAGTATAAAATTACCAAAAAATTAACAAGGTTTTATTTTAGAAAAAAAAACTGTAAATAATATTCTTTGTGATTTGAAACTGTTGATGCCGCTGCGTTATTCACAGTGACACTTCGACCTGTCTAACACCATCCATGCACAAGGCGCCAGGGAGGTGAGGCGATGCACTGCCCCGGAGGAGGTAGGGGGGAGGGGTGGACAGGGAGAGGACAACAATTAGGCGACATTCCGGCGCCTGCAATCTAAGTGGAATGCCTTTAGGTGAGCGAACGATTTATCGGCCGCAAGCGCAAATTTGTAGGCGAACCGCGCGAGTCCGGCTCTAAGGTGCAGCTCCACAACGTTACACTGTTACGTTACACGCGTGAGTCGTGTGAGACCGATCGAAATTCTCAAAGGAATAGGAAACGTGGTGTTTGCTACAAAACGCAGTGTGTCACCGTGTTGGCAGAATGCAACTTAAGACCTTTGCGGGCTACTGTGAATATCTTCTGCATGGGGCAGAGAAAAATTAAGTCGAGAGTAGGTGGATCGTCCACAGACACGAGTAGACTTGCCAACTTGGCATACTTCTACGAATTCTGCTTATCAGTGGACAGTCGACTTTACATGTGTATGTAAAGTCGACTGTCCACTGATAAGCAGTCGTGTGGGGTCAGCGTTACTGAGACTTCTTGCTGTACTTTTTGCCGGAAGCTCGAAGTGAAGTCCTGCAGTAGGTAGTGACACTCGGCTGTAGCTGTAGACCTGTAGTGCTCCGGTACTTTATGAGCTCTTTCTAATTAGCTGCGCTTTAATATAATATAATACTAGCTGATGCCCGCGGCTTCACCCGCGTGGATGTCGTTCAAATTATATACTAAAACCTTCCTCTTGAATCACTCTATTTATTAAAATAAAACCGCATCAAAATCCGTTGCGTAGTTTTAAAGATTTAAGCATACAAACAGACAAAAAAGCGACTTTGTTTTATACTACGTAAGGATAATATAATTATTTTTTTTTTCAGACCAAGTTTGTATATAATTGTTAGTAACAAATTTCTTAAAACTACGTTAGTATAATTATTAAATATAAATCAAAATTCAATAATAATTCAATATCTGGGGCAACAACAAAATACATATTATTATGTCATGTTAGAAAAAAAGGTCTTAAAACTATGTTAGTATTATCATTCACTAAAATTCAAATAATCAGAAATACAATAATTACAACAAAATACACACACGCTTTGGCGACGCCTAATTAGAAATAGTGATTTATTAAGCTATTGGTTAAATAATACCTTGCATTTTTAAATAAAGTACCTGAACTGACGAGTTCATACAAAGATCATTGGTTTTTCCAATATAAAATAACACCACGCGATTGTTTTAATTCATATTTTTTTCTTCCAACTATGCTTTAATTTCGTCACAATCACACTAAAAACGCAGTACAAAGCGAGTCTTTAATGCTCTAGCTAGAGCAATAAAAATGTATGAAAGGAGATGGCTAAATTCAAGTAGGACGACTTAAGCAAGCATCTATAAACATGACACCTAGCAAAATGCAACGCTGAATAGCTGAATATTAGTATTTCATATAAAAAACACTTTCGGAAGTTGATCATATGTTGAAAATAGTGAAAATAAAATCGTTTAGCTCCTACGTCAATACGTATAAAACTGCAAACAAATGTCATTGCTATGAACTTTTACTTAGGCATTTGGATGTATCTGCATTGAAATTGATATAATTGTATTATAGACTAAACGAGCCACCCCGATTTCGCATCGTGGTACTTTAATAAATATACACAAAGGGGTAATTGCACCTAAAAATGTAATACAACGGCCTTTCTGCAATCCGCGCAAAAATTACTCCCACCCGCGTGTTTACTCTTGTAAAACCTAACGGCTCATCCAAATGAGTAAAATAAACAGGTTTTCACAGACAATGTTCATAGGTGGTGTTCTGTCTGTGTCGAGTAGCGAGAGGTCCGTAAGTAGGCGAGCGAGGGTCATTGAAAATCCAAAATAAAAAATCCAAACGAACATGCAAACGGCAAAGCGTTCAAACGACATCTGACATTATGACGTTTGACGTTTGATTTTTATAGAGATGGGATTGAAATTCAAGTGTAACAGAATCGATACAATAATAATCTAAAGTTTTTAACATAAAAAATATTGAAAATAAAACAGCAAAAATGTGAATGACTTTATTCTTTTCTGTTATTCTTACCTAAAAATGAAGCCGGAGCGGATAGCGTGTTCTGGTCTCTCGCCCATCCCAGATACCAGATCACTGTCATTACATGACAGCAACAGCCCAGAGTTCTGTTCCCCACATTACAGCTGCAGTAATATGACAGTATGTCATCCAGAGGATTATTTGTAGTTTCTTCTGCGAAGCAGTTATGCTAGCAAAGGAGGTGGCGGAACGTGAGAGGGAGAGAACCTCTCGTCCCAGCCGCCGCGGGAGAAGCTCCGGGTGTCGTTGGCCACGTGATGGCTTCCGGCCACCGTAGACGCGGGCCTGTGGACGGTGAGTAATCGGCTAGCTCGCCGTCCGGCCGTCTTATGACGGCAATAGACCGTGTCGACGGCGCGTTCGTGTTCCACGCGCGCCTCAAAGAGAGGTCAGCAAGGAGGGGCCCGCAAGGGCCGACGCCCGTCGGGGCTGCGGATTATCGAAAGAGATAACGCGGCCTCGGCACAAGGGCGAAGAAGGAACATGGGTGGTTTTTAGTCAGTAGAAGTCTGACACTCGCTTCCGCTCTGCCCAAGAGCGGGAGGAGTTATTTGATGATTTCCCAGACGCAAAAAAAAAAGGTGAGTCATCTACAGTTAGGATAGTAAGTAGAGCAGCAGGCAACGAAGTGATGATTATGCCGCCGCAGTCTTTGCGTGGTTATACCTACCGCAGTACATGTGTAGCATGATGAATGTACTGCAAGTCAAGTCCGCGTTGAGAAGCAAAAGGGTCAAAGCGAGGGTGGAAATTCAAAATATAAAAGCACAACGAACAAATAAACGGCAAAGCGTTAAAACGACGTCTGACTTAGGACGTGTGCTTTTTTTATAGATGAAATAAAATAATCGAAACGATTATAAGAAAAAAATAGAACAACTTTTTAATAATCATCAGTTCATATTTTTCGCAAAATATGTATCACGATTAAATGAATAACCATAATTCGAAGCTATCCCTTGATTTATTTGATTAGGATTTAATTAAGTTGAATTGGGTAGAATCGACAGTCACTTTCAAACAACCCCATTTTTAAAACACAAGGAACTAAACAAGACACTGAATTGCACGGCATAGATTACCACCAAAAACTCTGATTACCACTTCTTAGTTTCAAGTAAATAAATCGTTTTGATAACTGATAACAAGAATCGATATAATAAAAACGACATGGACCATCCTTAGCTTGCAGTTGCTATAGCAACTAGCAGCTGTATTACGAGTATTTCACCATTTTATGTCAATGAAAAGAGAGATTTAATTTTTGCTTTTTCTTTAGTTCATGCAACTTCTAGGAAATTATTAAACACTAAATAATTAATGTTTGATTGTTTAAATACTACGAGTCAGTGTGGGAATCCTATACTTGCTGGAGGCAGTCATTTAGCCATCTCCTTTCATTATTGCACAGTTTATTTTTTTTAATCGCACTGGTGCCAATCTCAATGGATTAGCTCTATTCAGCCAGCCGATATCAATACTTTTTTTTTACGTACGTATTATTCGTTTCTATCCTACTTGTTCCAAATTTAAAAAATGATAGCTGCTAACTACTAAAAAATGAAAGAAATTTTTAAAAGTGATTTGGCGGGAACTTTGTTAATTTTGCTTGACAAAATTTTTGGAAACGATAAAGTGTGATACTATCTGATTTTGAGTGCTTCGGCTTCGAATTAAAATGGAATCATTTAGCGACACACTAACTCCGGAAAACATTCTAAATGAAGCCGACAGTGTTATAGAAAATCTTTTAACTGTTTGATATGAGTTTCTTTTATCTACTATTACTTTATGTAATAGTTGAAAGAAAAGCAGATTATGCACCTCGCCTTAAGTACCTAATTTATATTGCCCTCGTGCCTGTTAGATTAGAGCCCTCGCTAACGCTCAGGCTCTAAATCAGGTACTCGGTGCAATAATTAATTACATTGTGCTCGATGCAATAATCTACTATTATTTAGTTTTTTGGTCTTTTAAAATGCCCTTAAGACCTCGTTTTTCACGGATGAGAGGTCAAAGATTTCATTGCTTTACAAAACCCTCTCCTAATATTCAACTTGTGGTCAAAACTTAACCGGGTCACACACGGAGCAAACTCAAAAACAACATTTGTACAACAGGTACCCGGGTACTGGTGGGGCCAACAATTATCTCCAAAAGTTTGCTTTTGCAAAACTAAGCGGCCATGCAGCGGTTTGCTACGGCGTAGCTGGTGATATCGCTACGCTTGCTACGCCGTAGCAGAGCCGCTACGCAGTTGTTCTATGCTATTCTAACGTATCTGTTTTTATCTGTGTGACATTTATAATGATTGGGTTTGAAACGAATGTAAACACACCCTACTCTCAACAACGACACACATTACACAGCTACTAACCGTCACGTTAGTTTATTTAAACACCGGACACACCACGCCCCGAACTATGAAAATAAAATATTCCTAAAATATCTATTATGGGAACATGTTTTCATTAGAGCAAGGGCGAAGGGTCACATTTGTTAAATATTCATGCGGCCAAGTCCTAAGCCGCTTTATATTAAAACTAGCGCTGGCTCTGCCTACCCTCACTTGGATTTAAATTATTTCCTTTATTATAATCTGTTTCGTTCAACGGATCGTTGGTGACATGATTAGGGTGACGTCACAGTGATGACGTCATGTGTTTGTGTTGTTTCTCGCCTATGAGAGTAAACGTAGCGTAACGACGTAGCGTACTTGCTAGAGGAATATTTATTTCGGAGATATTATAATATTATTTGTTCGGTACTATTTACAAACTATACATCTATATAAATTGATAACACACTATCAGTAAACCTATACAACGCAGGTTAAAACCTCTATTGGGACTAGTCTCTAATAACATTAAAAAGGTCAACTCTTATCGCATTAAACTAGTACGGTATTTATTAACCTAACCATAAATCAAATGAGATAAAATGCAAATCTACTCTCTAGCGCTTGTGTAGCGCTCACAACGGATGCGCTTATTCTGAAAAATATTTACTTTTTACCCAACTGCTTCACAAACTAAAATGAGAAAAACAGGATTTAGTTTCCTCTGAACTGAGATAGTGTTACTACATTTGTATGGTCTTTGTATGGTTTTACCTTAACATAATCCAAATACATACCAAAAGAAACAGTCTCAGTGAGGGAAACATGTTTGAATATTTTATTTAACTACTTAAACAGAACGTAGTTCCGGCAGTAGCTCACAAACGCAGGCACCGCCGCGGGTATGAACTAGTGCGAGTATAACTAGTTAAAGAGCTGGCGGTAATCTGTGAATAATTGACGGCGCACGCTCGTGGCTCCTGGCTCCTGGCGCCTGCAGCATCGCTTCAGAACATTCGCATGTACTTTATAACTACATCAGTGAATCTGTGGGTTTACAGTGACCCGTAAACTTTACTAACAAACCGGTGGGAACAAATAACAGCAAGGTTACGATACCTCAGTACAGTATCTATTAATAGGGTCTGGTATCCGTAGCTGAAGCCACCTGTGACTAATTTAAAAAAAAAACTGGCCAAGTGCAAGTCGGACTTGCACATGAAGGGTTCCGTACCATGACTTCTTAGGTTTCCCTGTTGTAATCTATACGTGTTGAACTAGTTTCTGTATTTTTTTGTCAGAATTTTAGGTTTAGTAGTTTACTAATTTCGGAGATAAGGGGGGGGGGGGGTGGTCAGACAGAAAGACACACGAGTGATCCTATAAGGGTTCCGTTCCGGTCTATCTTATAATATACCCACATGTCACCAGTTGTTTAAGTCCCATTGAGCCTATTGTCATCAACAGGCACAAATCTAGACTCTGCTGGCTCGGCTGCTACTCAGAAGTTCCTTATAGGAAAACTCAATAGCCTGCTCGACCCGGGATGCATTAATAATAATGACAGTAAGTTGTTTTATTAGCAGACTATAAAAGCTCTTCATTCTCTTCACTAAATAAACTATTGTTTGCACGTGTTGTACCTGTGAACACAACACACAACAGTGCGTGCCTCCCTCCTGTAAGACATTGTAATAGATTACGTTTCATAAAAGGTTTCCATCAGATTTATCGCAAACCCTCGCGTGTTCACGCTCGCTGTGCTAGCGGGGTGGGCAGGGAATGGCAGCGAAGTAATTGAGCGATAACTCAGCGCCGCGAGGGTTGGCAGCGCCATCTAGCGGTCGCCTGCACACGCGCAGTGTTATTGCGTCTGATAACTAACTGCGTGTGAAGGTGCAAGATTAAGGTAGATTAGCTAACTTTAAAACAAATAGTTTTTTTCAAATCGGTTTATTTGTTTACCGGACCGCCTCTCGGTGGGGAGGTGTGGGCGAGGATCATTAGTGCGTTCAGTGCGAGTTGGTAACCGACTACACCTCTAGCGTTATTGTTACAACTTAGCCTCTGTTGCCATCATCCCAGGAGGATGATCCTCATCTTAATTCGAATATATATTTTCAGTGTTATGGTTAGATACTGTGTTTAATGTTTGTTATCGAGAACGCAGTATTTCTATAATGAGATGTATATATTAGTTCCACGAACAAACCGGCCAATATCATCGTATTCGTTTAAATATATCATTCTGGCCTTTTTCTCTGTTTGTAACACAATGGAACGTATCAATGTGTTGTGTGATTCTCACAATAAGTGATATACTCGCGTTCACACCGTGTGTTTGTTTATCCGAACGAAACGAACGAAATAAATAAATAAACTCTAACAAATACTCGTGTATTTTCATAATTGTATTCCCAATAGAAGTGTGAACCAAATATTACTGAAAATAATGACGGTTTCTACGTACCGTGGAAAGATTTGTTATTAACTTACAATATAAAGGTAAATCCCAATGCATCACTATTATATTCTAATATTCAATTAATACAATTGCTAAGATACACCATTGAATATGAAATGCTTTATGTATGACAGACAAGACTGTAAACCAGTCTCTCTCTCTCTCTACACATCCATTAGAGTAATTGGAGTAGTTACATAATATGCTAATTATTTACGTACACACGTTGTTATAACAATCAGATCATCAAACCTGTACCCGCTGTACCTACATCACTTCGACACCGACGACGTACTCGCACGACCGTACTCAGATACTCCGTAGTGAGATATGGCTCTCTTCTGATCTCCCAATTAGGCGCGGACCGAGCCGGGAGCTATCACTAGCTAACAATCAAACCATCATACATCGGCACAAAGCCAACGGATTACTAAAACTATGATTTGTGTAAATTACTAACAAAGGGGCTTGTTTTATGTCACTAATTATTACTCGAATTTCACAGCAGAACACAATGAAATGTTATAATTTATACATTACAGCGATAGCCACAAGACTCTATACATTTCCCTTGTCAAGTTCAAGACTACGCCGACACCTCGGGGGCATACTTAGTGTAATTATTGTGAGCACCGTCGAGATAAGCAGACAAGTGTCTCAACGGAATCCTGAGTAATGCTTTTTTAGGAACCCATTCCAATTTCTCATATTATTTTATGAATACGAAATCAAAAGTCAATGATACCTAAACAAATAGTACATATTTTAAGCCTTATTAAAACGTAAAGGGAGGCACTCAACCCGGGCAGATGATTGTAGCAGGCAGTTGATTTTATACAAGAGATATTTATTTTAATTTTATGGGTAGAGCCGACCGGCCGACCTCTTTTGTCGAAAAAATAATGAGACGTCATATAACTCGGCTCATATTATATGCGGCTGAGCGTACCTGTCGAGCCAGCGACCGGCTCCATGTATCAAGGGTATTGATACGGAGGACCAATATACCTGATATGGACATTTTACGACGGTATTAAGCTTTTTATGTATGAAGTATTGGCAGGGAGGGACCACCTCGCATATATTACGCAAGTAAATCACTACTCAATGTTAAGTATGGAATGCATGAGATTTACCAACACAAAGATACGGTAATACGGTTATTTCGTGATGCTACGTGACAGTGGATTCGAGATATATGTATTTTACATTTTTATTTAACACTGGGTCGTTGCGTGAATAAAGCTGTGAAAATTCTTATTCAGCAAAAATATTAATGTCATAAAACGTTTCATTGAAGGAACTTAGTGAAAAGTTAAATATAACGGTGAGTTGTTTATTTTTAGAACATAATCACGTGTTTCCTTATTGTTGAGCACGGGTGGTTCAATCGCGCTAACTTGTCTCGCGGCAGTTTGTGTAAAAGTGCGCGAACGTCGTCGTCGACATTAGAGCATAACAAGATGAAACGCTCGGAGCGAACAACTTGTAACTTGTTTGCTTCTCAATTTAACTGTTAAAATAGCCGCTATTTTGTTGTTTAGCAACTCGTCCGCCGCGCGCTTACTTGTTACGATGCGCGCTCTTCTCCGCGCTATCTACAAACAAACAAATATTAGTTGTATCAGTTTATGTTTAGATCCGTCCACTTACTCGAATACATAAATCTATATAGATACCCTATACTTTTTATCATGTTATCAAAAGCGACACTTTATGTGTGTCTGGGGAGATGATGAACCTCTCCGATTGGTCTGTCTGGCTGCTGCAAAACTCTTGAAATAGTTCTAATTTAAATCGAGACTGAGAATGTAAGTAAAGTGATTATTTCTTTTACCTGCTTTTAGCACCTAGTACCTGACAACTACACGTAAAGTACATACTAACACTACATCATCCCATACATTTTATTTCTAAGAAAATAAATAATGTCTGGCGGCTCTGGGATCTTGCTCTAAAAATGTGACTCAAGAGTTAATTCTTCACTCTTATATAATAAACGGAAGATCGCATTGTGTAGTGTATCGTTTAACATGCAATTCAAGTATTTAGAGCATTATTATCAGCGAAGATAGTTCAGTGGTTAGCTCGCTCCCGCGGGCCCGGCTGCCGGCCGGGTGTAGCTCAAACTCTCAAATATCAACAGTTTTCAGCTTTAACACGAATTAACCCATTCATTAGAAACAATGATATAATCGATTAACTTCAAAGCTTATTGTACTAGAATGATAATTTAATTATCGTAATCGCAAAGTTATTTACTAACTTTGGTTCTATTTTAAATCAAATACTTTGTATAGAATTGTAACGTAACTGAAAGTTGGTCAGATAATTAGAAAATTCCATCGCAATAAATTATTACTAGCACATAATTACTTTTAGGGGCTTTCATTATCTAGTTTTGGATTAATTCATTATTCTGGGAACATTGCTGGATGCCTTGAATAACTTTGTGATCGGTTTTTAAATATTAAATCAACTTTAATAATATTTAAGCACATTGTTTGATGGCTAAAAGTAATGCTATTGGAACAGATGAGTTGTTTTAATTTTGCAATGTTCTTCTAAATTTCTTTTAGTTTTAGTTTACTTTGTGATTATATTTCACACGTTTGACGTCACAAACGGTTGTCACCACACACCTGCAGTGCTCCCACAAAGGCTTGCTCCGCTCGACACCTGCCACGGGTGCCACACTGCCACCCCACAGCTGCAGGTACCTTCACCTGCTTCATCGACTATCCTTTATATCCCCCAAATTATTTCCCTCTTGGTAAATTTAATCAAAGTGCCTGCGCTGAAATATTAAAGGTAAAATTGGTGCGCGGCCATCACGACCAGTACTTAAATTATATTATATTCGTAATTTATTGGTTTTTACTAAAGTTAATAATGATATCACGTTGGCCAGTTACCTGCTTCTATTATCCACATTAAATTAATTGATCATGGTGATGATGCAATAATAATTTAAATCACACAATATTAAATAGTTCATGTTTGTGAAACTTCTGTGTTTCACACTGAATTAAAACTTGTATTAAGGAAATGCAATTTTTGTGTGACAAAGTTGCTAACGCAAAATGTCAATAATCTAATACTTCCTTAAACTAATTAGATTAATTAACTTTACACTAATATTCTGAAAATTTTATCTTGAATACGATGCTTGTAGGATTCAGAACGCCTCAGCTCTAAGACTATGCTGCGTATATTAAAAGGTGTCGCACTCAACATCAATCGATGCCGTCGTTACCGGCTTACATAACAAAGAGATTGTAAGCCAAGCCACCGAGAGGCGCGTGCTGCCGCCATCGCCACTAGCGTCACGTGGCTCATTCTAATTGATTTCTATATTTGTTTATAGCTCCACATTTCCACATTTCCACCATAACTCGTGTAGAAACCCGTGCGAAGTACGGACGATGCGTGTTGTACCGACCATACCGTCGTAAAACGGTTTATGGCGAATTTTTGCGTATTTTGTAAGGATTGCGGAACTCGCATCCTCTCGTACGGGGCGAGTTTGTGACATACTTGTGTAACGCTATACAATACAATATAATATACGATCGTGTTCAAAGAAGCGTAGGGATACATAGGTTTAACATTTTCGTAACAGATACGTAATACATCGTATAAATTTGATAGAGTCAAAAATGTAAGGACACTGCATTTGTTTATTTATGTTCTAAGAAAGCCATGATTAACAATTTCCGAAACGTGAAAAGCGCTAGGTTATTTAAGTATTTTAACAGTGACTACAAAATTAAATACATAATCATGTCATTTCAATATCAAGTGGTAAGTTACGTTTCCGTGTTGGTAGCGCAGCAGCCTTACACAAAACAAATTCAATATTTTTCTCCCGGCTTCTATTTGCACGAATGTTTCCGAAACAGTAGACACAGTACCTACGTGTTTTATACTCCAACATAGAAATAGTCAAACGGAATAGTAAAAAATATATCGCTGTACATTTGTTCGTACATACGTATATTATGTTCTAAGCTTATGAAGGTTATAAATATGGGAATCTTACCTACAGCAGCAGACTTTACGAGTTCACTTCGGGAAGGGTAGGATGAAGGGTAGGACGGGGTAGGACGGGGTAGGAAAGGGTTCCATGCTGGGTAGTTGTCGGATAGCGAGGACGTCGGCGGCCGGTTTACGAGCGCCAAATAAAACTGAATCATAACACAACAGCTGAACACAAACACTGGGTAATGACATTACCACACAATGTTCAGAACTGGCTTTTGATTTCAAGTAGTTCTGTTTATTTGTTTGCTTACATTTATCTAACGCTGTCGTTAGCACCTTGCGAGACACTCTAATAAAGGGACAGTATGATCGCTGAAATCATTCTTTGCTATATATGTCTTCTTAGTCAATCGTTGTGTAGGTCGTGTTTATGTGCAGCTATATGCTATTAAGATTGTAGCAGTCTTGTGTCCACAGAAAGCACTCTACGTGAAATGTTTTTCATATTTCCATGTGAAATACACATAGCTATTAGCTAGTCTTATTCATACTCCTCGAGCACATAATTCCGTGCTTACGTAGCTAGTATCATTCATATACTGTTTGTACGCATTACTCAGCGCATAGTTGGTGTTATGAGTACTATGTGTGCACTAGTCACGTGCCGCGGTGATGCCCGGGACAATGACCTTCACTTGCAAGTGATGTGCAGTACTTTCATGGGGTAGGAACTGTGGGCTGCTTTCTTACTTCTTGCATGGTTTGATGTGTATGTTAAAATATCTAATCGTTAAACAAGAACAACTGTTGCAGTGAAATTCTACTTATAGTTTTATATAAAGCTTTTCATTGTAGCTTGGTCAGTTAGGTTGTATTTTTAAGACATTTTCCAAAATAACACCTCACTTAAAAATTTTCTCCAAGGTTACTCTTGTCCGGACTTTCACATGACTTTTATCCCGAAAACATGTAGTGAGTTCGCCCGCAGACAGTGAGTAATAGAGAATTATCGTCATCTCGCCCATCAATGGAACAAAAGACTCCGTCATGTTGCCGGAGTCACCGTCCTCACGATACATTACCAGCACTAAAGGAATAAGTGAAGGGTCCTACTTCACCTTTTTGTTAGATAACTAAATAACGCGCGTCCTCGCCGGGGTTCTGTCTTTACGTCGCCAATTAGTCAGAGAACATGATTGCAATCAAGCGGTCACGGCTTGTAGACGAGGGACTACAAGAAAGTCATTACCCCCCCCCCCCCCCCCTCCCGCGTCCTTTCTCATCGTCCCAAGTAACAGATAGTAGCACAAACCCGTGCGCACCCCGATAGAGATCGTAACCAGGTAACTATCGGTTACGGCGAGCGCCAGTTTTTGTTGAGATACCATCCTACCTACCATTCGTTTTAATGGGCCGATTAAAATGTTCATTGTGATGTAAAGCAGGAGATCTGCGGGGCTGAGGCGACTGTGCGGGGAGGGAGGACGAAAGATTGGAAAAACGCGGGTAATCAAAGAATTAATTGATTCGCGGCCGGCGGCGGCCGCTACCTCCGTACCTTTGTTCTTCGTTGTGGAATGCTCTTAAAAAAGGGGATTACGTTTGTTCCTAAGGGACTATTAAGAAATTAATTGTTTTATAATTGTTGTGGAGGAGAGAACCTGCGATTGATTGGGATTCAGATGGAGATATCGGAAGCAGGGCATGGGGGGGGGAGAGGTCTTTGCATGTCGATATCAAGTAATTGATTCGTATTGTGGAGCTTTTCACTTTAGACTTTTTGTGGGTGGTTGGGATTTTATGTTTCAATGTGGTTTTTAAAACTTTGCGGGACGCACTGCATTAGCAGTAGATTTTTCAATATTGTAAATTGACAGTACGGGCACTACCGTGAAAGTTTCCACCTTTTAAACTGAGGTACGGTCAGTACAGTGAAATTTCGTATTATTACGCTAGTATTATATTCTGTGGTATAATGGAATAAGGAAAACCGTTTATACTGTCGTATTTCATAATCTGTTTCTCATATTTATAAAAGCACTAGCTGTCCCGCGCAACTTCGTCTGCGTCACATAAATATAGCTATAACGTTTCTCGATATATCCGACATAAATTATGCTAAATCGTAACAAACCAAAAAATCTTATCTTTCCTCTTTATTAAAATAGTTTAGATGGTTTAGATTAGCTTAGATTATATTAAAGTGTGAATTACTATAGGTATCTCTTACTGTTAAAAATATACTATACCACTCTGTACTTGTAAACATAATGATGCAGTAAATATTTTGAATTTGAATCCCCCGTACCTACATTGCGATTGCGACGCGCGAATTATTTTGCCGCGCGGATATTTTTACATTGCGATATCTTCTAAGATATTTGTTCAAACTATATAGAGTAAAGGGCACAAATATTCTATGTTAAATTTCCGTTCTAACAAACACATTTATTTAGAGATTAATACCATATGGGTTTATTAAGTTTCGCAAAAAATAATTCTTTTTAACCTAACAGTAAAAAAGGTTACAGTAAGTCAATCTTAAAAGATAGATATAAATGCTGTCGCGGACTTTTTTTTAGAACTTTTAAAGATTAACAATTCCTTCATACATGATATTTGCGTAACTTAAACCGTTTTCGCAGCGCACGCAGCGTAAGCTCTCAAAAAGGGTTTTTGTAACATTTTTCAATTATGCTCCGCTCCTATTAGCCGTAGCGTGATGTTATATAGCCTAAAGCCTTCCTCGATAAATGGACTATCTAACACAAAAAGAATTTTTCAATTCCAACCAGCAGTACCTAGTGGATAACCCTTTTACATTTTTATGATTTGTATAACTTTCCTATAAATTTTATTTTTTTTGTTTATCTAACTGCCTAACATCGTAAAAGCTGATAAGAGCCCAAGAAGGAACCACTGGCTCTGAAGATACAGGCTTTGCCTAGTTTCGGAGTCAGGGATACTTATACATATTTGTTAAATTTAAGCCCTAGCTACAGTACTTATTTAAACCAGAAATTGTTGATCCGATGTTCAATCTTCCTGTTATGTCACTATATGTACACCTTAGAATAAGATCAAAATTGTAAAAAGGGTTGTGAATAAAACTTTTATTTATTTATATTTTATTTATTATTAGTTCCGGAGTTTACCGCGTTCAAACAAACAAACAAACTCTTCAGCTTTATAATATTAGTATAGATTTATACACAAAATGATACACAAAATCACTTATTGAAAATATGGATGTGGGGTCCATTGCAATTTTACTGTCAAGCACTGCATCATTTGAAAAAGTCAGTACCGTCCCGCAATGTTTTAATTAATTGAGCTTTTATTGATTTAGTACACAGACCTCTGATTTTTCACGGAACACATCGTGTCAATCACGTTTTGAAGGAACACTTTGCAAGGTGTACAATACAAAATTCATGTTTCACGCTGGTATTGAATACCGAACTGTCATGAACTATATTAATTTTGTTTGGCGTCTTATGAAATTAAAAATTTCAGAGTTGTGAAAGCGTTCAAATATTGCATTAATTAATTAATGATGCATGCAAAATATTCTACTTTGTGAGTACTAGCCCGTTTTATCCTAGTATCACCTTTCTCTATCCAAACTTACCAGAGATATTTTAGATAAGAAATGGATTGTTGTACTTATAACCCGGTAGTATAAGTTTGTCTGCATGGGCAATATGCAAACCCCTAACTTGAACATTTCATGATTTATCAAAGATCGTGTTTGACCCATAACTGATTCATGGAAACAATTCTAATAATTAGCTATTTAAGATTTAAAAAAGTTTCTATCGGCGTCAGCCTGTAAGCATGATTGTACGCATTATTTATTGTTTATAATCCGTAGTCTCGCACCTGTAACATCATCGCATCGTCTTGTCTCCGATTTATCAGTGAACAGCAGTGCGCGGCTGCAGCGTGTATTATTGAGTGCAGGAGGAAGGAGGCGCAAGCAGTGAGCATTAAGCGAACAAAGCATTTGCCATCGCGAATAATTCACTCGCCGAACTAGCAGCGTTTAAGTGCCCTCGAGCCCGATCTAAGCTTCTTTTTCGCACTTTCCTGCATTCCAATTTTGAAACTTATGTTTATCAACGTAGAGTCTCAATTTGATTTTTTGTATCGCTGTGTTAGTTCGTTTGAAAATTCTTTTCGAATGTCTTCTATATATCTCGGCGGGAATAATCCGCTGTATTCGCGGGAAAAATCTGTATTGCACCGCGTACAGATGCATTTCCAGTGATTTTCCACTTTCATCCCCCCTCCCTCGCATCGTGGACTCCCCGCGTACTGTACAAGGTTGCTTCATTGGGGCTGTGTTTTAGTTTAATAGGTGAATTCTTAACTCTCATTTTGTTTAACAGCTAAGTGTGTCGCTGATCACAACAGGGGGAGGTGCCGACTGGTGGTCACGAATGACGAATCTAATCTAACTCTATAACATGTTACTGTATGTTTAATAAAGATATCTGTAAAATATTATCACTGTATTGAAATAAAGAAATTAATAATTAAAAAAAAAAAAAAAAAAAATTTCTTCGATACCTATCCACTGCCTTTCGTTCAGTTTTCAGTAGAAACGTGGCATCTCATGTATTATATTATTAATTCACCAATTTCATATTGTAACAGTAGTAGACTATTCAACTATTGTTATAAATATTTAATATGAAATCTGATCAAGCACAGTGTCTTGAGCTAAGAGGATTGTGGTATTATTTTGTTAAAAAATATTGTGTAAGATTTTAACATAAAGCAGTTGTTAAACGATAATAACTAGCTAAACTCTCACTGATTCTACAATACTGTCGATATGCGCTACAAGGATCCATAAATAACGCGCTCCCGCGGTAATCCCGCGCCCCGGGATCGTCCCGGCATCCCCCCGGGATTGCGGCCGCGGCCTTCCTTTCTCCCATCTGTTTTGAATTAAACCCTTGCAGTTTAGGGCTGAGATGAGTTTTTTATTGCTTTAATGGCGAATGATTAATTACTGCATGGGTCGCGGGGTCGCCTGGCAGGTCGTTGTCGCCCCATTAAGGGGTTTAAAGTCGTCTGATTAGAAAATAAACGTGACCTTTCGTCTGAAGGTTTTCACTGTAATTTATAAGGTATTGCCTCCATTTATAACAGATATTCAATTATTGGTTCAATTTGAAAGTAAATAGGATTGTTGCCTCGCGTGTGCCGCGCAGGGGATGGCACTGATGTCGATGTGTCGGTCAGATCGGTCGAGTGGCGGACACCGGGTGAACACTAATAATTATGTATTTATTAAACGATTACTTCGTTGCAACAAAGGATACAAGAACTCATAATTACTATTTGCATTATTTCAAGTAAAGCACTGCTTTCCTTGTTGTACTTTTATTGAAATTATGTTTTATCTTTGAATAAAACAGATAAAACTTTGGACCACTTGAGCTAGAGTAGTACACTCAGGAAGATTAAATAACGTGAAATCTTGGCATTCACCGTGCGTTCCCCAGGGCCGCGTACTTGTTCAGACGCTGCGTTTATGGCGCGCTTTACGATCACTACGGGCGCGAGCTGCGGACAACGTGCACGCATAGTACGCGCTGTACACAGGTTTAACATTGTTTGCTTTATTCTTAAAGGTCAGATAAATACGTTAAGGTCATAACTAGAATGAAATTGAATTGCTTGACAAATCTCCATATTGCATATCGTAACCGCAATGTAGAAGGTATTACTTTGTTTGAACTAGCTTTGTCGTGGTTTCCGAACTTATGTGTCCTTTCTGTAAAGAGTGCAAAAATCTTAGCAGTGCTTCTAATGTATACAAATGGTCCCACGTGGCACATCTAGTACAATTCATCGCGTTGCTGCCTCCCGGCGGTACTTAGCGCTGAGACGTTGTCGCCAGCTCGATGCTCTCTCGCAGAACTATCGCGCCGCACATTACTCTTCGTCAGGGGTAAGCTGCAGAGCTGCTGAGGCGCTGCGACGGGGAAACCTGCGGGGCGCTGCAGTCGCATCTATCTTGTGAGTTGATCTGTTGAGGTAAAACAAAGATTTACAATAAATGGGTGTTTCACGGCTACAGGTAGTAAGAACATAAGATAATTATTTTTTATTACCTTAAAATTTTCGTTCTTCATTTAGCTGTTTGTACATTTGAAAGAGTATACATACGTTATTGCACACAATACATGACATCCCTACGAAGTTTTTGGCTATAGTAATATGGTGTAAATGAATACAAGGAATTTTATCAAGTCAAATAACAAAATACTTTCCGTAATGTTATCCGTACGTTTTGTCTGAAATACATGTGATGTTGAGTGCGCTCATTGTTCGCTTTATCGCCGCTGTGCTTTTAAACCTGCTCAAATATGAGCATTACACACAATGACTGAAACCGAACACGCATTTGTTCAGCGTTCGCTATGTCTGCTATAAATACGGCGAGATCTTGCGCCAATAGCTACCTTCGTGCAGACAGAGTCGTGGGGATAATACTGCCTGTAGGTTCCTACCTTAAACTCAGACTATCTTGGATAAATTATAAAATAAAATCACATTTGCTTCGCTTGGATTTTTTTGGCCACACAATAGATTTTCAATTGGTTCACCAGCAGCTTTTAATGAGCAAGATTTTTATAGAAACCTTAATATTGATGAAACTCAATCATCAATAATGTAAGGTAATGAAGTAACATTGCGTGTGTTTGTGTGTCACACAACGAGTCGTTATCCTTATCAATCATTCGCGGCTGATTGATAAGGATGCCGGGTACTGCCGGGCAGCCACTGATTGAAAGCTTTACAAGCTGTTTGTTATTAACACACAATTTAGTTATTTTCAATTATTAATGAGGATGTATTGTTTTAGCGCTAAAATAAATTTTATCAATTAACGTCTGTATAATATAAATACAGACGTTTTTTGTGGACGATCGTTTTAATGATATTGTGTGTTTTTTTGAACTTCCGAACGGCTACACGGTGATAAAACAAACGGTGCGGTGGTATAATATGTAAAATCAATGTGGCAAATAGGAAAATAGAAAGTGTTTCAAATGACTATAAATTATCCTGTCGATCCGACATGTTAAAAACTGACAAAGCTTATTTCTATCTCATTACAGTTTGCGTGACAATGACGCAACACGTGTGTCCTTTGAAACGCGATAACATTGATACACAACACGCATTCTGTGTGTGTGTGTATCTGTGAGAGTGACGTGTGTGTGTGTGTGTGCATTGAGATGCGACAGCCCTGCGGTGCGTAAACCTGATTGGCGATATTCGTCACTGTGCCTTTCAAACTGAACTGTATACATCCCATTATGACCTGAGGAATAGCGTGCAACGATTAAGAGGTGCTACACTTACATATATAGCCTAGTTGCAATAATTCAACCTGCACTACAAAATACAGTCCAGCACTCTTTCGTTATTTTTCGTCCAAATAAATTCCAAGTAATTATAGTAACTGCGGTCGTATATTTTAGAGTATTTTATACGTCATGCGCCGACCGTTGTTATTACTATTTATGACTTGGACTTGTTCCAATTGTACTGTTTTTATGTTCTGTGCTTAGTTCCCGTGTGCCTGCAACTATGTGAGCGCTATAGCACGGTGCACAGAGGTGAAGGAACTTTGTGATGATCTACGGGCTACGGCGTAGCAAAGTGCTACGAGCTACGAGCGCTACGATATGTCGAGCTAAGTTGTGTATAATAGATAACGGGCTTCGGAAACGATCGCTGGAGCAATTTGTTGTGTCTGTAGCGGAACTACATGATGTATGATATGGACCAGCCGAGTATAATCTGTGGCGTCTACTGACGTCACATGATACAACTAGCTCTGCTTGTACCGTGCACCGTTTACGTAATCTCTGATGAAAGTTAAGACACTTAAAACGACGAAAAATGTTCATTAAAAGGGATATTATTCATTACCTACTATAACTTAAGTATCGACAAATTTTTGAAGTAGTTTGTAGCTATCGTTTGTTAACACCACCTATGTGCCCCCATACCCAGAAGTCGATGTCGAGTGAAATAATCAATGTCACAAACACCTACTAGATCAGGTTTAATAAACTAAGAAATATTTGCAAATGCCAGTACCAGTGGATGTAATCAAAAACATATTTTTTTGTAAAAGAAATGTAAACACAAATACAGATATTATAAGTCTCACGAATCATTTCTCGGAAATTCGATAACTTAGTGTATTCACTCGGAAAGTACTCGTGTTGTTCAGTTCAAGCGTTTACCTACACTTACTGTGTAATATGTATCTACACTATCTACGCACTTACTCGAGTTCTTTTATACAGATCAATTATTTTGTAAGGAATTGTGTCAGAAAATGAAAAGTAAAATCATGAATTACTTAAATAACGTATCGCTAAGAGCAAATATTACCAATGGGAGCCCACAAGCGTCATGATTGTCAAGAATAATGCCACTGACAGCTTTAGAACCTAGTTTCATTGGTGAAATTCACCCTAAGAGATAATTAAAACTATGGTCTTGTCCCGTGGATTTGTCAAAATAACGTCGCGACTCAAAGCAAGCAGTATCGCAAATAACAATAATCAGAGCGTCAATGTTTAACAATTAATCACAAATCCGAGCAGATAGTCAAACACCCCCCTCTCCCTCCCCACCGCGCGGTGTCGTCGCGAACGATAAGAAAAACTCATCTGTATCCTGTCTGTCTGTTTGTTCGCTTGTTTGTGTGGCGCGGGAGTAATTCCTCTATTTGCTTAGGACGACGCCGAGACGCCGAAAGAGGGGGGAGGCTGCAGAGAGACGAACGGGGGGTGGTAATGAACCTTTTTGCTGCAAACAAATATTGAATAACGTTAATTAGCAGAGCTAATCGCAGTCCCGCACGCGCCCCCCGCACCCCCCCCCCCCCCCACCCCACCAGGCAGTGTTTATTTAGTTGACAATAATTATGAGTGTACTTCATCGCGCGGTGTTTGGTTGAAGTGTGGGATGTCGCGAATTAAGTAAAAAGGCGAGTTTTAATGAGCGTTTCTTATGCCAGTCCACGGAGACACGGGAGATAAGTTTTTATTTTGTGTAAGTTATGTAACTGTTAACTTTGTTCAATATTTTGTTGGTTATTAAATACGTGAATGAACCCTTTTTAGTAATTAATACCCAAAAACCATTAAAATGGTGTTTTCATAATTTTATCGGGCTTTAAACAAACTTTGAAATAACTCATATTAACAAGTTGGTTTTTTTTTTTTAATATAACCGAGTGTAGCTGTTTGTTGATCCCCTTTCATAAAATAAATCGATGTTTAGTTATCGATGATGAACACGCCAAGATGTGTCACCTTACTTGTTAGCTGTCCCATTACAAACCAATTAAAACAAATTGTAAAGCCGTTTTACAGGTTCTCAAAATATCTATTTGCTTTCATTCGTCACTGAAGGTCGTCGCGACCGCGAACTCAAGTCTTTCAGAGAACACGTTCAATCGTTCATTCACTACTCTTAACATCGTTAGACGCCCAAAGAACGAATTTATATGTTTAGAAAAAAATCTAATAAAAACCACTTTTAAGAACATCAAAGTAATGTTGTTTTCTGTTTGTATAATATTCTAAGTATCGTCTCAATCATCACTCAGTCGATAAGCTCTATAAATACGATTCAAATAAAACATACACGAAAATATCGATATTTTGTATAATGAGTTACATAGATTGAAGTCGCTCGTCATGTTTGTTTTGATCTTAGCATTATTAAGGAAAAACCACTGACATATATTATATCAGAATCACTCTTATCGACAAACCATAAACCCGTTCGCCACGCGACATGCGACACGTGACTCGCGACAGCACTCACGTACGCATACAATCGCGCAATACACACGATTAGCCGAGATCGTTAGCTAATCAGTCGCGGATACTTTTCTCCTCCAAGACGTTGCAAGCCTGTTATCGCAGGCAATGAGCCACAAAGCCAACATAACGCTGAACAAACACTCCTCCAGTGAACGCAGACATTGCGCTAATATTGAACACACTCCGACGAACTGAATCACACCCACGTATTTATTGGTTCTGACTGACGTTTATACAAATATTGGGATTGGTGATAGTACATTATTTATGAAATCAACGGAATGACATACAGGGTTTATTATAAGAAAATACGACAATACATGACTGTGGACTTTTTAACCCACATGCAACTTAGTATTTTCTACAAGGTGAAGTGTTGGTTATCACTAGTGATATACGTTGTACCACTGCAGGGCAAGGATAATTATCATTCTTCCTTTGGTTCAATCCGACTCAGCTGAGAAGCGTTTGGGAAGCTGAGAAGTATCTTCTCGTCCAACTTACCGCAGTGTCTCAAGACGAAAGTCTATGACCAGTGTGTGTGTGTGATTACATACGGGACCGAAACGTGGTCGCTCACAATGGGCCTCATCAGAAGGCTTAAAGTCATCCAAAGGGCAATGGAGAGTTCTATGCTGTTTTTCCGAGTTCATATAACCCTAATCTGTTTAAGTTGCGAGTAAACAGGCTTCTACTGGGTAAGCTCGTTCCATCGTCGACATCATCTCTGCCCTTAAGGCAAGATTGAAGACAAGAGCAGGCCCTGTAGGATTGGGCTGAGGGTTAGGCCAGTTAGGCGGAGCTTATAAGGAAACGTCCGTATGTCGTGGGATCCATTTATTGACTGCTTACACATAATACTTACTTGCTATTCTACGTAAACTACTTGCAAGCTATTACTGCAAGCTTGCACATCATATTACATACCACATCATAGGGGTTGTTACAAAAAAAAATAACATGTTTAATGTTTTTTTTTTTTTTTCTTATTTTATTTGCCTTGAGCAAATTGTTATGATCCTTATATAATGCAAAACAAACATTAGCTTTTTCTTTATTAGTAGGTAGTAATTATAGTCTTATTCTAAACACATTAACATAAACAATCCAATCTTATTCTATACACGTTAACCAAAAAAATAACATAAACAATCGCGATTATTTAAGAAAGATTAATTTATATCTAAACAATGTAAATTATCATTAAGTTTAGTGTGTCACTGTTATAACATCGATAATAATAGTAAGAATAAATCCCAACAAAAACATTCTGTAAAAAAACTAGCCAAGTCTCGATGGAGCTGCTTGTTTATCTCTATAAAGTAATGAAATCTAGACAAAGTCGTGCCAAGTCTAAGGTTCCTTATTGCGATTTCTTTATTATTATAGTTATTGTTGTGTGTCTTGGCCGTTGACAATTCTTTATACGTTAGTGGGTACAAGTCAATTTAGTTTATACGTAATGTTATATCTGTTGTAACTACCCATGATTGTTAAGCGAGATAATAACCCATACTGGTATTGGTAATTGGACGCCAAGAAGAAAAATGACCGAACTAAACGAAACGAACAACGGCCAAGTCACACAACATTAATTATAATAATAAAGAAATCGCAATAAGGAACCTTAGACTGGGCACGACTTTGTCTAGATTTCATTACTTTATAGAGATAAACAAGCAGCTCCATCGAGACTTGGCTAGTTTTTTTACAGAATGTTTTTGTTGGGATTTCACTTCTTTTTGTAGAAACGTATACGTACGTATATTGATTTATTTTATTATAGATTTTCTTTTTTAAAACAATTTTTTTTGTAGTTTTATTTTTTATTTTTTCGATTTTCCTACTTTTTATAGTTTTCCCTTTATGTGGCCATTTAACCCTAACTCTGAACCAAATTTCAGCTCTCTGAGTTTATGGGAAGTACTAGTTCTATTTTGATGATCATGAGTGAGTGAGTGAGTGAGTTTCATAAATGCGAAACTTTGCTTTCGCTTAACTTCGGAACTAAATGACCTACAGACTTGAAACTTTTTATTTTAAGTGTGATAGTATAGCTTACTGGATGACGAAAATTTCAGCGTTCTGGTCTTATCCAGAGGTTCTCAAATAGGGGCCTGAAAATGCGGCGAAATGGTTCCAGTAAAGGATGGTACGGCAGTGTTTGCTTCGCGCTCGACTCGGCGGGGGCACTGCCGTGCCCCCAGATTTTATTTACTCAAACAGACAGATTGTAGTAGGTATACATGGTTATAGTTATGATATCACTTAAATGTAAACAAACTGATTAAATATAGGTAGTTAAGTTACATATCTCTTTGTTCTATTTTTATGAACTGTCTCTAATTTATCGCCTTTATTTATAATGACATTAGGGTCGTTATCGCTTAACACAGTATAAGGTCCTTTATATAGCTTGTCTAATTTTTTACCTGTTTCATTTTTTATAAGTATCAAATCACCTGGTTTATACGAAATAGGTGTATTACGTAAATACGAAATAAAATAAATACATTTTCTGTCATATACTAATTTCCTTTGAGTTTTTCTTAAAATTAAATTATTCCTAACTTCCTTATGAGCTAACTGTAACCTATATTTAAGTTCTAATACATAGTTATCTGGGTTGTAAAGCGGTTCTACTACGTCATTGGTAAGATTACTAGGTAAGTTGCATGTTTTACCGAATACTAACTCATACGGTGTGTATTTTGTTTCCGTGTGGACGGTAGTGTTGTATGAAAAACACCAAAAATTCAACCATTGACTCCATGTTTCTGGATGTCCGTCACACTGAGTACGTAAAAATGCTGCAAGATGCTTATGGGTATTTTCTAAAGCACCTATCGACTGATGATGATATGCTGTCGAATTTATTTTATTAATTTTCAGCAATTTGCAAACCTCTGACATTGTTTCCGACATAAATTCCGTACCTCGATCGGTAGCGATGGTTGTAGGTAAACCATACCTAAGTATAAAGTTGTTTACGAATGATCTAGCTACACTTACCGTATCTTTTCTCTGTAATGGATACGCTTCGATATACTTACTGAGGTCACATTGTAAACTTAATATATAACCGTTACCTTCTAAATCCTTATCTAATGGGCCAACTAAATCTAAAAATACCTTTTGGAAGGCACTTGTTGCCGTTGTAGTTACGACCATGGGTTCTACTATATTTCTAGAATACTTACTAGTTTGGCATTTTTTACACTTAGAAACGTAGCGTCGTACGTCGTTCTCCATGCCTGGCCAAAAGTACTTACCTTTTATATTGTTTATCATACGTCGTACGCCTGCATGCCCACTTGTTGGCAGCAAATGATAGTCATGTAGTATGTATGTCTTTTCGTCATTTTCTAGGACTCTTTTTATTCCTCTTTGAATATTTATTTGTGGTCCGGACCACTGTGTTCTACTTTTTATTTCATTGATCAATTCTTTAATAAATTCAACATTATTTTTATCTTTTACTATGCATAGTTCTTTAATATTTATTTTTCTACAATTTTCACTCAATAAATCCGCAAATTCGACTCGCGAGAAATGCGACATATAATCGAGATTGATAAATAGAGTAGATTCATTCTTAACATAAACAAAACATTCGTTTTCGTAATCTATATTTTTCTTGTTTAGATCTTTTCGTTTTATAAACTTTAATTCTACTGCTTCATTAGGTTTTCTTAATATCTCTGCTATCCTTGGTTTCCGTCTGCTTGCGCTATGGTAAGGGAGGTAAACAAATCTCCTAGTTTCTCTCCGTATTTGCCTATAGTCAAGTTGTTTTGACTTATATTATTAATCTGTGTCATTATTGAGTTGGGGCATTTTTTTGTCAGAAGATAAGTTTGAATATCTTTTACTAAATCAGAAACAGTTTCGTAACTTTCTTTCAGTTTTAATCTCGCTATTTTTGACAGACGAGTTTTTAACACAAATGAAACTAGCAATTTCTTACAACCTTCTTCTTTCAAGCAACTTTCATACATTTCTATACCTTCGATTATTCTCTCTACTATTTCTTCCTTTCCGTCCATAACTGGAATCAAATTAATAGCCGTTTTTAAACTAAAACTCTCCATTTTGTATGCTGTCTTACTTTCCTCGAAATCTAAAAATTCATCGGACGAACTTTCTGAAATATCTGTTACCTCTTTATAACCCAAGATTTTTGTATAAATTTTCTCAATTTCGTTAGATATCGACGGATCTAAATTTAATTCCTTTTTACGTATACGTCCGTATTCAATTAATAATGTAAACTCATTATACAAATTATCAGCCTCCTGAAACTTTCGCTGTCCTACTTTTTCGGCTCGCCGTTTAGGTCCTAATTTTCTAATACTAACACATAAATCTAATAAACTTTCATATATTTCACTAAGTCTTTCCATGAATAATTATAAAGTCTATTTTTACACTTCATGAGTACTACACTCATACCTTTCATCGAGTTGGTCCGTCTCGATGGGCTGCTAGGCTTTTCCTCTGGAAGGGCTGCTTGGCTTGTCCTCTGAAGTGACTGCTTGGCTCATCCTCTGGAATGGCAGCTTGGGCCGGGCTATACCCTGGACACCACTGGTAACTGAGCCGGGAATACCCTGGACTCCTCCAACAAAATAAATTTTATTTCTTCAATCTTCTCTTCTTTTTTTTTCTATAATTTTTCTTCTCTCTTCTGTAATTTTTATTTTCTTTCTTCAATAACTGTTCTTCGTTCTTCTTTTATTTTATCTTCTTTCTTCTATAATTTTATCTTCTTTCTTCTATAATTTTATCTTCATTCTTCTATAATTTTATCTTCTTTCTTCACTTCTTAATTTTTTTTTTTTATTTTTTTCGTTTGCGACACATTTTGATGTAGGTACGTTAATTGTCCATGTAGATATTTAGATAACGCCGAAACGTGGTTGAAATCCTGGCATCTTCTGTTGCCAAGAATCCTGGCAAGGTCGCCATGTAGGATTGGGCTGAGGGTTAGGCCAGTTAGGCGGAGCTTATAAGGAAACGTCCGTATGTCGTGGGATCCATTTATTGACTGCTTACACATAATACTTACTTGCTATTCTACGTAAACTACTTGCAAGCTATTACTGCAAGCTTGCACATCATATTACATACCACACCCATTTATAATTTAAAAAAAAATGCTTGGAGTTTCCTTGCGTGATCGAATTAGAAATGAGGACATCCGCATGAGATTCAAGGTTGCCGACATAGCCCGAAGAATTGCCAAACTTAAGTGGCAGTGGGCAGGGCACATTGCTCGCAGAACGGATGGCCGATGGGGCCGGAAAGTTCTGGAGTGGTGACCGCGAACCGATGACCTGGTGAAGGTTGCGGGGATCCGCTGGATACGAGACGCACGGGACCGGTCAATGTGGCGACACTTAGGGGATCCCAGTGTCCAGCAGTGGACGTCTTTCGGCTGAAATGATGACTTTGGTTCAGTACAGTTAGTTCAATATAGTTGGAACACAATATACAGGAGTTTAAAACTTAATTTAAAATGAATTAAAACTAACCATCAATATTCAAAGTATAAAAGTGATATTATAAAAGCTAGGCAGCTGGGAGCGCCGGGAGCTGAGCAGGAACAGATTAAACCCGCCATGGCCGCGCTCGTGGACAAGCGGCGGATATTACTAAATTATCTTCGCGCCAACTACTAGATAAATACGAACAGCAGCGCAGCATGACACGAGATAGATGACACGACTCACTGTTGTTCCGAGTATCCATGTATTCTGAATGCAAGTATAGTACGAACGTATTTATGATTGCCATTACTCAAATATATTGTGTAAATTGTAAATTGCCGTATGCAAGTACATTGTAAAGGTTGGGTATAGAGGAGAAGTAAACGCTCTGACTGCTGGTTGACAACTGCCTCGTTTATTAGTAATTATTGATATTTAAGTACACGTGTAACATACATAGGTATAGGTAAACATTAGAATACAGCTTATACACTACAACATGTAAACTCTATTTTAGCTTGATAGTGTGTTGTTATCTTGAGTTGCTTTAATCTTGTGTAAGATAAATTGTTAAACAATAACGAGAAATGGGGCAACTTATTAGGATTAAGTCCGTTTGTCCAAAACTGCGTCGTAAGCGCGCGCTACTTGTCCGTCACATAGTCGCAGTAAATTGTCGTCGCAAAAGCAACTAGTACCCAAAACGGGGTGAATAGGAACGCAGGGGTGAATCGAAACAACAATTTGAGAGGGATTTTAGCGTTAAAACCCTGATTAGATGACCGTAACCTCTAGCGCGTGTCGTGTCGGACTCGCAATAAACCTGGCGCGCAACTAGTTCGTCAGTTACTTGTACTTGTAATGCGTCGCACAAACAACCGGCTTTTGTCTCGCTCGCACACCTGCCGTATTGTTATTTGTTCTGTCTCAAACTGCTCGGTACAGTTTACTTCGCAACTGCTACTACCATTTAATTGTGTTACAGTTCTGTTGTGATAGTGTTTCTGCGACGCTTTGAATATTTTATTAATATTTTGCATAACCAGTGAATAAAAACTCGAGGAAACCGTCATGTCCCAGAACTGATAATCCTAAGACATGAGACGTCTTTCAACACGCACTGGGTTCGAGTAGTAGATTACGGTGACGGCCCACTCCCTCTCTTAGAATGGAGGCTTTTGTCCTAGCCGTGGGAACACTACAGGGTGGTCAAGCTGTATGCACAGGTGTAGGAGTAGCTTAGTATTCATTGCAGAAGTGGGAGCTTAATGTATAAAGTCAATAAAGTGAGATTATAAGCACTAATGAGACTTTAATGACACTTTTATATTGAAAGCTGTCTGTTTGTTGCGGTATTTATGTCGCGATGAAATGGTACTTCTCTTGATATTCTTTGAGGAGAAAAAGAAAACCGAGGTTAATTTTCACTTACGAGCTAACACTGTTTTATTATATTTTTTATTAGTTTATCTACTTGCTAATGGGTTTTAAAAGTTCCTCAACAAACTTCAATATGGAAGTCCAATCATAAACACAATATTAACTCGAAACCTCACAATTTGATTTAACAATGTATATTGACTGGCCTGTTGGTCTAGTGGTTAGTGACCCTAACTGCTATGCCGGAGGTCGTGGGTTCGATTCCCACCCAGGACAAATGTTTGTGTGATGAGCACGATCATTTGTTCTGTGTCTGGGTGTAATTTATCTATAATATGTATGTATTTAGAAATATATAAGTATGTTTATCAGTTGTCTAGTACCCATAACACAAGCTCTGCTTAGCTTGGGACTAGATGGCGTTGTGTGATAGTTGTGGAATATTATTATTATTATTATTATATTCATTCAGACATAGGTGCCTGTGTTTGTGTGTGTTGTGTGTGTGTGACGGCAAACTTGTAATAGTACCACGAGTTGGTAGTTAGTGTAAGTTCACAGACGCAGTATGATTAATTTGTTTGTAATTGTTGCGTCGAGCGAACGAAATGTTCAAACTAATAAACTTTCTGAGTTTAAAATAGATTTCATAGTAGTTATATTGAATTGATGTAGATGAAGTTTCGTTTAATTTCCAAAAGAAAAAAATCAATAACACTAACATTATGTGTTGTTCACATACAAAACATGCAGCGCATGCATGTGACTTAAAAGGACACTTAGAAGGCCCGAATTACTTGATAGTAACGTCGAAACGAAAGAAGATTAAGACACACATTATGAAAGTAGAAAGACAGAACGTTCCATATCGTTCATACATTTATTGTAATGTTTGCAATATCTGGACCACAACACCAATATTCGTAAAGTGTTTTTAAAATAAACCAGTCCCTGTTCTCTCGTCCTCGTCGATGACGTCCGACAAGGCGGTCATAAGTCGACGGTAATGACACGCAAAGCCGCCGCAACTCGTTACCTCGCTCTCTCGCAAGCTGTCCGTCTGTCAGCCCCACTGTAGCCCCACTGTTGATCGTCATGCACCACACGTACTCGCTTCGCACTGTTTAGACACTTCTTCTTATAATTTATTCGGCGACTTCCTCCTTTGAAGTCAACTCCGCGGTTCTGCGATGAATAGATAACTTCTTGCCGGTGAGGCTCGTGAAACTTGGCTGGTTTGGCTTAGATATTATTTGTTGAGATGTGGGACGGCGTTGTAGGTACTGAGATTTACTTATTATTTTCAACACAGTCTGGTAGTGAGACTAAGAGGTGGTAAAACATTCTGTTATTGTTTTGTAAAGATAGCTGTTAAAAGTACAGTGGATACTTTCGTGATTTCGTGCATGGCCTAAATCAGAGCAAGAGACTTAGAGGGCTTTTTCAATACAATATCTCACATAAGACATACAGTTACTTATTGACATACAACATCCCTTTGACAAAGCTAGTTGATCACTGTATAAATTCTTCTAGCTAAAACTATGTATTTTCTTCTGTTGACAACAAAGATCGTGTTAGAATTTAATATTTGTTCCATTTAATTTAGTTTTTCTGCATGATGTGCTACTTAAAAAAAAACCCAAGGTGCCTAGTAAATCTAAAACTGTTCATTTGTTTCTAAAACAATGAATTGCTTAAAGATGGGCAACATTACACGTTGGTACTCACGCGAAGGGTCCAAGCGACACAGCTACGTGTCGTCTGACCCGAGTCGCATGCGATACGACTCGCGTCCCCGGCCAAGGTTGCAACGCCCAAGACCGTGAACAGGGCCTAAAGCTGTAGACACACGGGTGCGGTGCGGCGCGGTTGTTAGGCGGTGGGCACACGGCCGGGTGCTGTCCGGAATATTAACGCACCGCTTTTCAACGCACCGCCAGTAATTCGATGATAAAATAAATGCCAGGAAAACTCCACGCAACTTGTTTTCTTGTTCAACTTCTTTGAAATTAAAGGAAATTTTACCTTTCAAAGTATTCCGTATTCGGTTTCCTGTCTTTGAATGACAAATGAAAGGCAGGTTCGTGCCTTCCTTAGAATAAACAGATTGGAGAATTAGCTACAGATGGTTTCTTCATAACAAGGAAAGCAATTCAGTTAATGAAAGCGCTTAATTTGCTTAACAATAATGATAGTATTGCCAATTAATTATAAACCAATTAAGTGACTTCCAACAGCTTTTTTGTTCTGATATCCTTTTTGAGAAATTCTTCTTTCAGAATCGATGACTCAGATTTTGACCGAACTGTAGCAACCTGGACAGCTAAAATCACTAAACATATTTACGAAAATTCTGTTATGATCACTTCTCTTAATGAAGCAACGGGCCCTGCGGTACAAAGAGCACTTCATTTATTTATTTCATTTTATTTATTTATTCATCAAACAATTTTCATTGTGTTAGAATTTTACAAAACAATCACACATCAAGCAGTAGAAATAAAATCAAATATATAGCAAACAAAAATTATTCTAAAAAATATTACTATGTCATCAACTCAAAACCAGTTACATGTCAAATAATAAAGCACAAAAACAAAACAACCATAATTATCTTTTCCATTTCACGTAAGTAGGTACATAAATCAACTGAGAATTAAATGTCAATTATATTACTGTTTATATGTCCAACCATAAAAAGCTCAAACACAACCATGCAGTCCATCTCATGTAAGGTAAACTTAATTTTTTTAATAAGAAGGCTTTTAGTTTTGCTTTAAATAAGTTAGTGTTGTAAACCAAAGTTTTTAAGTCAGTAGGTAGCTTATTAAATATCTCCACTGCCTGGTAACGTGAACAATGCTTTGCTATGGTAAATTTAGGCACCATTAGATTTTTAATCACTTTCCTTCGTGTGTTTTCTCTCATTTCCCTATCTTTTTGCGATTCATATTGTTGTATATATTTTGCGAACTGCGGCTGCAGAAAACCTCAAGCGGCGTAAATATAGTAACCTTTGCGGAAACTATATTTTCGAGCCGTTTGGGGTTGAAACTCTGGGGCCGTGGGGTCCGAGTGCTCATAGCCTGTTTAAGGAAATCTCGAAACGCTTAGTTGACGCTTCTCGTGACCCAAGGGCTGGCTTTTATCTTGGCCAGAGGCTAAGTGTTACCATACAACGAGGCAATGCCGCCAGTCTTTTGGGCACATTACCGGCTGACAGCGTTGAGGAGCAGTATTTCGATGCCTTTTTATAGTTAATTCTTAGTTTAGCTTATTTTATAGTTTTTAATTAAGTTGAATTATCTAAATAAAGTTTTTTGCGAACTTGCTTAATAAAACTAGTATATACAAGCTAGGAACTGTTAGAATGCCTAAGTTCTTAAAGTGTTCTTTGCATGAATCACGCTGTGGAATTTTTACAATGGTTCTAATGGCACGCTTCTGAAGAATGAATGCTTTTTGCCAATTATAGTTATAGCTATTACCCCAAAACATGATGCTATACCTTAACCTAGATTCAACCAAAGCATGATAACATGCTTTGAGTTGCTTCAAATCTATTTCATCTCTGAGACTCCTAAGTGCATAACATGCAGAGGATATAGAGGCATCAATACCAGCAAGCTCCTGTTTCCAGTTTAGATTTGAGTCAATGTTTATACCTAAGAATTTAACCTCATTTACCAATCTTATCTGGTCTCCTTTCAAGTTCACATCTATAGTGTCGGTGTTACGAGATGTAGTCTTAAATAACATTACGTTTGTTTTATTTGTATTAATTAGTAAATTATTAGCTGTGAACCATTTCGAAAGATTATCTATGATTTTATTTACTTTTGTGGTCAATTCTTTTAAATCATGGGCTCCCATTATTACGTTTGTGTCATCAGCAAAAACAACACACGAAGCGTCAGGCTGCACTGTGTTTATGAAATTTAATAAATCGTTTGTGAAGAGAAGATACAATATTGGACCTAAAATTGAACCTTGGGGTACCCCGCGTCTTATGTATGTCATCTTTGATTTATAGGCTATTTCATGATTGTTGCCATCAATGTTTTTTATTTCGACATACATTCGTCTGTTTTGTAAATAAGATGTCATAAGTTTTAAAGCATCACCTCTTATACCATAATGTTCCAGTTTCGCAAGCAGTAATTGATGATCTATCGTGTCATATGCAGAACTCAGGTCAATAAATAGTCCAGCCACTTTCATTTTGTCATTTAATTTACCTACTACGTCATCAATGAGAGTGTCTATGGCATCTGAAGTGCCAATGCCCTTTTGATAACCAAATTGTCTTAAATGGATTATTTTATTTAGGTTCAAATGTACCATAAGTCTAAATTTAATTAATTTTTCAAATAGTTTCGACAAAGTTGGTAGCAACGATATTGGTCGGTAATTTTTTGGGTCAGTCTTTGTGCCTTTTTTATATATCGGAATGACCTTAGCCATTTTGAGTTGATCGGGAAAAATCGACTCTTCAAAACATTTATTAAAGAAATCAGAGAGAGGATGTGCTAAAAATTCAATGTTCTCCTTTATAAGGGTGGTTTCACCGACAGCGTTTTTAGAGGTTCTTCGCGTGAAATCACTATGTAACATGTTTATCTATGACCATTCTATATTTTTTCGTGTAACAAGATAACTAGCTCATATGAAAGCACTAGGATAAATATATTTCTCTTAAATATAAAAAAAAGAAAAAAGAAGTAGGTCTGTTTCTCAATAACGGTGGTATGTCCGTGATTAACTTTTAAGCGCATTTACCTCTTTAAATACGTCGCGATGGCAAATTTAGTACTTAAATTAAACATTATTATGTTGGTCAATACATAAAGCAACCATATTTAATACTTCCGTTACTTCTGTAATCATGCAGACATCAGGACCATTGTGATAAGGAACGTCCGCGCCAAAAGTGCAATATCGGTGCGTTTTATTAAAATCGATCTATAACGTAAACAAGTCTATTTTAACGAACTACCTCCTTACGCACACGGAGGCTCAGTAGTGTTCTTGCGTTCTCGCAGTAGTGACGTGTCCGATCCTGCTGAGTTTTCGCGCCAATACGTAAGTACTTTTTGAATTTAAGAGGGAATACGAAATTATGCAATCTCGGTGGGTTACTGTACGAATGAATGTAGTTTTTTTAAGTTACGTTTGGCGAGTATGTTATATGTTATTAGGTACCCTTAGCAATCGTAAATTTTAAGTGTCGAAAGTATAAATAGTTTTGTTTATATTAAATTTTTTGTTCATGTTTCTAATTTCGGTGGTGCAATATCGGTGGTTTCGGTGGTAAGTTTATTACCACCGATATTGCATTAATACTAAAGTGGCTGTGGGTTCATGTGACTTTGGTAAGATATTTATTCTGAGGGTTAACAAAATGAATCTCACAAACTTTGGAGGGTAGTATTATAAGTAGGTACCTAGTACATATTTTACAAAAACGTTTTTAACCGGCTTCAAAAAAAGGAAGTAATTAATTCGTCCCTATGAATGTAATATTGTTGATAAATTAATATTCTTGTATATTGTAGGTCAATGTAGGCTTCCTAACGAATGTGCCAAACATAAGTGTATTCGTTTTTTCTCGAGTCATAATCCAATCTTCACTTCACTCCACTCTGTCGGTAAAGTTATCCGTGTCAAGGGTCATGTAAAATATTTTTTTTTGTTAACCGGGCCTGCATTAGAGCTGTGCAATAAAGTATAAATTCTTTATACTATACCTGCTCAATTTTGTCTAATTTTAGGATGGGAAGGCGAAAGGAAAAACAATCAAGAGAAGAGACTTTAGAAAAAAAAAAACAGGCTGAAAGAGTAAGAAAGAAAAGAATAAAAGATGATCCAGTACTAGGTGAAGAACTAAGAAGAAAAGATAGAGAACGATATAAAAAGAAAAAAGCGGAAGGAAAAATTTTATCGATCGCTGAAATGACTCCACGTGCCCGAAGATTGAAGCAAAAAATAAACAGAGCTAACTTTAAAGCATTTTATGAAAGACGAAAAAGAATCACAAAATTATCACGTGATGAAAATTTACCATCCAAAAATGTTCCTGCACCTAAAAGAACCAATGATCCTTCTGAAACACAGGGTGACGATATGACAGGTGCGTCATCTCCCACAAGTCCTTCCATTCTAAATCGTTCTCGCTCGCTTAGTCCACAACCAGGACCTTCTCATGATGGAAACTTCAATGCCAACTTTCAACGTTCTCGCAGCATTAGTCCTCATTCAAGCATTTCTCGTTGTCTACGTTCTAAAAACAAAATATTCACTAGTAGTCCCGTTCATTCTTATTTGCCTTCTGGACGAATAACCGCAGCTGTCAGCAGAATTCAAACCCCTGAATCTACTTTTTGTCCAAGTAGCCCTGTATCTACTTTGCGTCCAAGTAGCCCTGTATCTACCTTATGTCCAAGCAGCCCTGTATCTACCTTATGTCCAAGTAGCCCTGTACCTTCTTTATCTGATGTGTCTTCCTCTTTAAAGGATTTGGATACCAGATTCAGAAAATACCAAAGGATAAAAGCAAAAGAGATAATGTCACTTAGAAAAAAAGTAATACAACTAAAGAGAGAAAAAGACTTATATAGAAAAAGAGTGGAAAGACTGAATAAGATTCTCATAAGTCCACGTTTAGAAAACAAGATAGTTAAAAAGAAACACACACTATTAACATACTATTTACTAATCTATTTGTCTTAGCTGTAAGTCTTCCATAGTAAATAAATAAATAAATAAATAAATAAATAAAAGAAAGTCAGATGAACCAAAGAATAAAGATAAAATAAATGCCCAATTACGAAACACTGTACAAAAGTTTTATCAAGAAGATGAGAATTCACGTATGTGCCCCGGAAAAAAAGATTGCATAACTAAAAATCAAGTAAAAAAGCAAAAGAGATATTTAACAGACTCGATAAAAAATTTACATCAAAAATATTTAAAATTAGGCCATCCACCAATAGGCTATACAACATTTTCCAAATTGAGACCATTCTGGATTTTGAAGCCAAACATAAATAGCCGCAATACATGTCTTTGTCAAAAACACGCCAACATGGAACTATTAATTACATCCCTTAAAAGAAATAAAATAATAAAAGAGACTACTACCACCGATCTTCTGAAAAATATGTGTTGTGATAAGGACAATGTAAAGTGCCTCGAAAGAAAATGTGTATCATGCAGAGACAAAGTTGTAAACTACCAGGAATTTAGTAATCAGACTAATATAACTTACTGGGCATGGCAACAACAAGCTAGTGTGTATACTAAAAATAATGTGGAAAAAACTACTAAAACCGTTACAAAGATTAGTCATTCAGATAAGCCACTGGCAGTGATAAAAATATTTGAAAATACCCTAAAGTCGTTTCTGAAACACTGTGCTAACGTAAAAAATCAATATCAGGCTGTCAAAGAAATTAAGGACAATATGACTGAAAGTCAGTGTTTAATACATATAGATTTCAGCGAAAATTATGGGACGAAATATAATGAAGAGGTACAGTCTGCACATTGGAGTAAGAACCAGATCACACTACATACTGTCGTGATTTATTATCATGGCAGTCAAACTTATAAAACACAAGCTTTTTGCACAATCAGCGCTTCTTTACGCCACGACGCTGCTGCAGTATGGGCTCATTTAGTCCCAATATTAAGAGAAATAGAAACAAAAGCTCCTATGGTACGCACACTTCACATAGTGTCAGACTCACCTTCCGCACAATATCGGAACAAGAAAATATTGTACATTATTTCTCAGTTGAGTTCATACTGTCCGCAATTAAACGAAATTATATGGCATTACACTGAATGCGGACATGGTAAAGGAGCTCCGGACGGTGTCGGTGGAGTGTTAAAAACATGGAACTATTAATTACATCCCTTAAAAGAAATAAAATAATAAAAGAGACTACTACCACCGATCTTCTGAAAAATATGTGTTGTGATAAGGACAATGTAAAGTGCCTCGAAAGAAAATGTGTATCATGCAGAGACAAAGTTGTAAACTACCAGGAATTTAGTAATCAGACTAATATAACTTACTGGGCATGGCAACAACAAGCTAGTGTGTATACTAAAAATAATGTGGAAAAAACTACTAAAACCGTTACAAAGATTAGTCATTCAGATAAGCCACTGGCAGTGATAAAAATATTTGAAAATACCCTAAAGTCGTTTCTGAAACACTGTGCTAACGTAAAAAATCAATATCAGGCTGTCAAAGAAATTAAGGACAATATGACTGAAAGTCAGTGTTTAATACATATAGATTTCAGCGAAAATTATGGGACGAAATATAATGAAGAGGTACAGTCTGCACATTGGAGTAAGAACCAGATCACACTACATACTGTCGTGATTTATTATCATGGCAGTCAAACTTATAAAACACAAGCTTTTTGCACAATCAGCGCTTCTTTACGCCACGACGCTGCTGCAGTATGGGCTCATTTAGTCCCAATATTAAGAGAAATAGAAACAAAAGCTCCTATGGTACGCACACTTCACATAGTGTCAGACTCACCTTCCGCACAATATCGGAACAAGAAAATATTGTACATTATTTCTCAGTTGAGTTCATACTGTCCGCAATTAAACGAAATTATATGGCATTACACTGAATGCGGACATGGTAAAGGAGCTCCGGACGGTGTCGGTGGAGTGTTAAAAAGAACTGCTGACCAGCTGGTTGCGTATGGAAGAGACATCGCCGATCTCGACACTTTAGTTCAGAACCTCAAAACTTCAGTTAAAGGTGTGAAAATAGAAGTAGTAGAAGATTACAAAATAACCGAAAAAGACTGGCTTCTTCCTGACCAATTAAAAACGTTTCCAGGTACTTTGAAGGTTCACCAGATAGTTTGGATGAAAGAAGAGCCACGACGATTAACTTTGCGATCATTGTCATCCCAACTAACATTAGGCGCTAATATAAGAGATAGAATAGATATATAAAAGAGCTAAACAGATCCTAAGGTCATCAATAAGTGCTATCACATGGGAGTTATAGCGAGCTATAACTTTACTATACCCCTGGAATGGGCACAAATTCTTATAGTCTTAGGTTCCGCTATGGCGATGTAGTGGAGTTACAGAATGACATTAAGAGATATAATAGAGCAATTGTGGAGGGACAGTAGAGCTAACTGAGACATAAAACGCTGTAAGAGTGGTATGTTAGTGACTAGTGACTCATCAAACGGTATGGTAGATCTACATGCTACTTACTGATACTTTGAGCGCTATATAGGGAGCAAATGTATGAATATAAACTCCGTAAGGGGTATACTAGATCTATGATGTATCTTACTTACTATTTGAGCGGTTAGAGGGTGGCAATAAGGTAAATTGTAACACCTTGAGCTGCAGTATAGATCTACAATAGGAAATTTTAACGTCTAAGGATATAAATTTTTACTTTTTTTCATAGCCGGCTATTATATGCGGTATGATGTTTCTATAATGTTGATCCCTTAACAAAAAACCAAACATTGTGCGTTTACAAAAATAAATGGCGGAGTTGAGTGCTAAAATTTTAACTCATTGTTAGTGCAAACTGAAGGGGAATTTTCATTGCGAAGGTAAGTAAACTGTGAATATGTGTATATATTATTGGCAAATAATTGATGGGCCCACTCTTTGTTGTGTATTTAACAAAAAAACATTTTTTTGCTTCACATCGAGCAAAACATTTTTGTACTAAATATGTAACAAAACTTTGCCTGTTGACTTAAAAGTGTCATAACCCTGGTATTAGGACCCTAGAAAAATAAATACCTTCATTGTGCTACGTATTCGTTTCGTACGTTTACCTGTTTTTAATTCTTAAAATGGTGGGCGCATGAATTTGGGGATCCGTAGTCATTTCCCAAAACCAGTACCCAGCCTACCCACAAGTCGACTAGTACACGTCATGACACTTTTAAGTCAATAGGCAAAGTTTTGTTTCACATTTAGTACAAAAATGTTTTGCTCCATGTGAAGCAAACAATCAATTATTTGCCAATAATATATACACATATTCACAGTTTACTTACCTTCGCAAAGAAAATTCCGCTTTAGTTTCCACTAGCAATGAGTTAAAATTTTAGCACTCAACTCCGCCATTTATTTTTATTACTCAATGAGTAATAATAAATAACAGCGGTCCTCTTCGGAAATATCAAAACTTGCAGTTGCGATATCACTTCCATTACATACGGAACCCTCATCTTCAAACAAGACTATGTTGCGACGCCATTTTATGCTTACCAATTAGGGGGAGGTACTAAAGTGGTAACAAACCCAATAATTCAACCTTAAATAATATGGAGGCCATACTTGACACTATAAGTTCTATGAATAGGGTGAAATATCTCTACTATTCAGCCCTAAACTATACAAGGGAGTTTTGTACCCCTTTAGGGGTTTGATGTTGTAAAAGATTTAATGAACACCATTCTAGAGCTAGTAGCGTTAATTGCTCTTTTTGTGCAACTCTCAGCGCTCCGAAAGAGTTTGTGGTAGCTTACTTAGAACTTTAGAAGTTAATAGTGAATGTTAATTTCTTATATGGATCTGATAGTTGTAAGATTCGCTCAAAGCCATAACTCAGCAGCTTTGGTATGTATTGTAGAGATAATAATCGCTGCTCTACTCGTTTAACCTCCATACATTGCTCTTATAAACTTGCTTTGTCACTATATGCGTTATTTTTTATTACTAACACTCTTTTGTCGTCACAAACTATAATTGCAGCTACAACACTACCTTCATAACACTTTAGGTTCTAAAGTAAGCTCTATTTGCAGCCATAATGTTTGTTGGGATGTACACATCCTGACTGTTTGATTAAAGCAACTATTTGTCCTCATGGAAAACATTTAGGCTTCTATAATCTTGCCGGCAATGATAACTCGCAATCACGAGACCAAAAAGATCGTTTTATGACACATCTTGACCTTCAACGATATTCCACAAGAAGCACTGAGTTTAAAGTTCAGATTTTAAGCGTGCAACGATTTAAAGCTTCTGAGAGATTTGACTTAGTCAAGCCATCAATCAAAACCCAACACTCCAGAAATTCATTCGACAAGAAACTTTCTAGAGCAACCATTCCATCAAAATCATTGGCGATATTAGATGACTCACTGAGTATTGAAAATGTTGATTTGGATATCATCCCCTCCACGCGTTTTTTGAAAACGTTGACAGCGCAATGTGTTTGGAATTTGAAAATTCAATACCTGAAACTAATTGGAAGAAAGATGACAAAACTGAAAAGAAAACCGATACAAGATTAGCTGAATCTTCTACAGCACAAATTAAAACCATTATTGAAAATGACTCTGACAGTGATTTGAATATTTTTTGATTTTTGTTTTTTGATTTTAATTATTTAAAAGATTACTATTTTATGTTTGTTTACGAGTTGAAGATTTTTTATAAAAAACCCTAATTAGTTGCTGAAGTGTTAATTAAACGAAGATCTCATTATAACTTCATTTTATTTAGTATTACCCTCAGCATGGATCACATTTAGCAGAACTAACGTTAATTTAGTTAATCTGCTAAATGTGGTCATGATCCATTTCAAAAGACAGTATCGATTAAAGACAAATAAACGTATTTTACACCAAATCAACACCCTTTGTTTAATAACTGTCATGGTGCAATAAAAAACATCTATTTTGATATGATGTTGCAATTTCGGTGTAAGATTTGCAATTTCGGTGTAAGATTTGCAATTTCGGTGTAAAATTTTCAATTTCGGTGGGTTGGTAATTTCGGTGGCCGTCATATTTTCAAAACAACTACGGTTATTTATTTCCTACAAAAATAACTAGAATACTAATGTGTTCTAGAATAAAACAAGTTAATTTTTTTATCCGAAAACCTACAAATAAAAAATACCACCGAAATTAGCAAAAAATTGTGCCTGCGTGAAATGACCCATAATAGTTATTGGTAACTCGTCATATCCGCAAGATTTTTTGTTAGCCATGTGACACACAATCTTTTTTATCTCATTTGGTGTAGTCGGCTTAAATGACAAGGTACTCTCAACTCTTGCAGTTGTTTCTTTCAGAAAGGACATTGCTTTATCTTTGTTAAGTGTCCGTGATGGTTTATAGACAAAGCTCTCCACGAATTTATTAGCAATATCCTGGGAATCATCAACAACTTTGTTGTCTATATTTAGGACAAGCTTTTTTCTAATCTTGTTTTTTGTTTTCTTTGTATGTTCATTGACTAGTTTCCATGTCTCTTTCGATATATTTTTAGCTTTGCTAAGATGAGCTGATATGGCTAGCTTTTTCGCTTGCTTTATAACCCTTCTGTAAATTTGAATATACTTTATTTTGTAATTCAAGATACTAACATTATTTTGGGTGGCACAACATAAAACTCTTTTCATTTTACTTGATACTTTGACTCCCTTGGTTATCCACTTTATTTTATTTTTCGTAGGTTTTATTTTAAAAGTCTTCTTTGGGTAACAAGTACGAAAAATTTTGCCAAACTTGTCTAAAAAATTATTTATTCCCATATTATAATTAATATTAATACTATTTTTAAAAGTAGCATTATTTTTCACTCCTCATTGATATGACTATTAATGAATAGATCCACTGTTGCCGAAGGGATGGACTATACAAACATGGCTCATCAGGGGGCTAGAGTTCCTAGCGTCGTGCGCGACGAGCACAGTCCTTCCCCATCCAGAATGTCGGCAAATCCAGATGTCCTCTCAACTAAAATAGGTCTAAATGATAGATATTTTTTGAGATAATGATTTTTTCGTAAAACTGACTAAAGCAGGAATAACAAATTAATGTAGCTTTGATGTTGAGTGCAAATTGACTTAAAAAGAAAAATATTTTACGGTATTATTTATATTGTTTGGTGCTACGAACGTATTTCCTATATGTTTAAAAATGGAATTCATAAGTAACAAAAAATAAATAAACGAATACACGTTGCGTTATAGCTGTCTCACACGCGGAGACACAACACTACTGAATGTTATATTCTGTGAGCGCACGGGCTCATAGATTTTTGACACTCAAACACGTTTTATTATTTGTTTATCTTGTCAATGTTAAGTAACAAACAATGTTAGTATTTACATTAAAATTAAAATATAATGAATAGATCATTGTTGCGAATAGTTGCAGTGATCACTGTTTGTGAGGTTTGTGTTCGAAGCAGCATCAAGTATATCCAGCGGGTGAATAACTTCAAGTTTACATCTTCTACAACACAACCAAGTAACAACAAATGAATTTCATAGGGATAAAGGCTGCTTACATAAAATTTGTTGTAAAACGTCGTAGATTAGTTAGTTAGCCAATTTTTCATGTGAATGTGAGTTTTTTTTAATATTTTAACATAACCAAATAAATATACATTTAATGTCCGAAAGTTATATTTGACATACGGAAGAACTACTTGTTGTTTATTCAATTAAATATCCATCCTAACGCTACATACTGTGTTATGTATTAAAACCGACATCATTGGCGTGGAAAAAAACTATCCTAGAACAAAGTAGCGAATTCCCATGACGAGAGCGTCCCGTAGCCTCGGCGTAGCACAATACCATGATAAAACTCGAAGCTACGGCGTAGCTCACGTAGCAGGCGGCTACGGCGTAGCACACGGCCACACGTAGCGGGGGCTACGGCGTAGCACACGTAGCGGGGGGCTACGGCGTAGCACATGTAGCGGGCGACTACGGCGTAGTAACCTGTTAAACTAATAACTGTGTTCGGGGGTAGTTAGGAACACGAATTAGCTTTAATAACGGCGTTACATGTGTACCGCTGGGCCTGGGCGGCGCTCGGTGCAGTTTTAATGAAAACATGACACTCGCCTAATAATATACAAGTATCATTAGAGTAGCTTTTACTTGGCGGCTTGACTTTAACTAGTTTTCTGTTTAAGGATTTAAATTGATTGTTGCTGATGAAAAGTTTTCGTTAGAAATCCCTAGCTACTGCTAGATTGTGTATTGATGCATTATATGCGTGTGCAACTATACACCTCAACACTTAGTAGTGAGGGTTACAGTTGCTTCTCAAAGCACAACAACCCTTTGCGTCACAACACACAAAGGGGTACAATGATTGCCCGCTGGGTACGATACATATTGGGAAAGGTTTTGGTAACTGTTCTCTGCTTCACTCACTCGCTGAAAACAACATGGTTCAAATGACACTTTGACGTTGTACGTAGTTGCTCGAGTTCGAACCGTCACACGTTCTGACAGTAGTACCGGTACATACAGACATACAGGTAGTTCCCCGCGCAACTGAGCACTAGAACACTGTGTTGTGATAACACAATATTTACATCTGGTTTAGAATATCGTCGATCGTCATTCAACCACATCGATTTTAACAGTAAAATGAGCTTTAGGTTGAGGTCACGTGCGAACTTTGCAAAATATTTTGACAAAATATAATATCATTTGCTTCCGAAAATGAATTGCGATGTTGGCAAAACATTGATTTTAGTTGCTAGAATTCAATATTATTATCAGAAAGCGAATAAACGTTCAATATTTCCTTTGTGCTGTGATTGCAAGAAACAACGCAGTCGCAACGATAGTTTAACTCAAATAAAACAAATATATGTCGGAAGGTAATATAAAGTAATTCGTTTCCGGCGCCGCGTCCGTGTCGTACGGAGCAGTTTATTTCATTATTTTATTCGCACAGAACAGTACTAACGGAGTCAATTAAAAGTTTCCACGTGCAGTCCGCACACAGGTGAACTCTAATAGAAAATAATTTAGAACAGTTCATACTAATACTAGTTCATGTAGATTTAGTTTTAATTCTACCAACATAAACTGGTAATAGACATCGCAGTGAGCGGAGTTGCTTTCTTCTATTTCTACGATATCCCCACATAACGCGAACATTTTAGTACTTAGTTGATCATGGAATATTGTTGCAGAGATAAAAAAAATAATCAAAGAGATACCAAATGCGTGCGTTAGATACCAAATGTGTGCCCTATATATATATATATATATATATATTTACCCACAATAAACATAAACATACGAAATTGAAATGAAACTTCCAATCTGTTCGCAAACAGATTCTTTGCGAACGTAATGAATGCGTTGTAACGTGAACATAGCCGCAGTACGTTCATAGTCGCGAGTGAACCAACCGCGAGAACTTCACTCCGTTTGATAAAGCTGATATCAGACACACACATTACTTTTTACTATTGATCGGATTTCTACACTCGAATGGAGTCGTCTGAGCTCACAGTTCCATCAAAGTAACGAATTATGTTCTCTGAACCGATCTAATGAATTTATATTTAGACAAGTCATGAAGTCTGCCTCTAGAATCAAACTACAATGTTCCCACAGCTGGGACACAGACTTCCGCTCTGCGAAAGAGAGGTTCCCACTGCTGGGATACAGACTTCCGCTCTGCGAAAGAGAGTGGAAGCTGTCACAATAAAACCGAATCAGTTTGTCACAATTCATCATCACGCCAAAAAAGTGTACTTAAATAATTAAATATAACATACCTTTTTTTTAACTCGCTTATCTTCGAAAAGTTAAATAAAAGGAGCAACTGAACTTTCGATTCGATGTAAAATTACCAGGTTCACTTGAATGAATCGTCTTATATCGGCTTTAGCAGTGCAACACAATCTTGGAGTATTTCAGCGCGTAATCGAGTATTCTTTCGAGTTGCGAACAAAACTCGTTACGAGTTGCGAAGTGTTGCACAAACGTGCTGATTTGCTATATGATAATTATTGTTGCAGAACTCAAATGTTTGTTCGCTATGTGCTAACTTGTGTTTTAGTTTGCTTTTGAAAACGATTTTGAACGATTCAAATCCGAAAATGCTTTTCTTTTTCCTTTCATATATGTTTGTTGTTTTTGATACCAATTTAGTTTTTGAGTAATCTCTGGTTTTGTGCCCGGTTTGTGGCAATAGCCTCGTCCCTTATTACATGAGGCTTAAACATAGCTAGTGAAATGAGGATTTACTAATGGCTACATCTCTACCCAACCCTTCGGGGATTTCATTCGTGGTGTTTTGTTATGTTATCTAGAATAATCTAGATCTACAAAACCTAAACTGTGATAAGGAAACCTAATAACCTTTAAGGAAATCCTCATTTTATGTTGGACTTAACCAGATCCGGAGACATCATATTAAGAAATTCAGAAGCCAAAAAGATTATTCTTGCAAATGTAATTTATTACAAGACGCAAATTCCTTCGACTATTGAGTTGTGCGAGCGCCAACAATTGGCCATAAGTTCGGTAAGCCGGTAACCACGGAGGCGGACGAACAAACTTTCTCTCAGACAATAAATTACAGATTATAATTCCGATGGCACATGGAGCGCCGGGGGGGAGGGGGGGGGCAGCTACTCCCATTGAGGGAGGGAGGGGCAGCGAGACGCGCCGGGAATACACTCGTAGTTGAATTAATTGTAGCGATGTAGGTGAGAGGTAACTTCACTTGAGCCGTGGCCGCTGAGCAGTGGAACTGTTGAACTTTTATCACAAATAACTGAAACAACTAGAATCCGTTATACTTAATAGTTAAATGAATATTACTATAATGAATTACCTTTACTTTTTAGAGAACGTCTTTTTCTCAAATTAACTGTTTGGAAATACGTCACAACATAAACTATCCCCTTTTGACGAAAACATATGTTTCTGACCGAACGTGTGTGTGGACACACGTGGCGGCCGGTGAACGTGCGTTTTGTCACGGCTCGGTCCGTAAAGTGGTCCCACTTTACTACAAAGGCAGGTGCTATACAGAAACCCGTAGTCTGCACTACATTATCTTGTGAATGGCTTAAAGCTGTAACAGTGCGTCCGGCCCAACTGCAACACAGAGGTTTGCAGTAGATGGTGGATGCAACGCAGACACCCGGTCTGTTCCGTGACCAGGTCGCACGGGGCACGGCTTGGTGCTGTTTGTTATTCAATATTCGCTCTCACAAAATTGCTACCACTCCGCTCCCTGTGCCCCCTCTATCCACTATACACACAAGTCGTAGTGTAGCTCAGTGCAGCTCTCTATCGCAATATAAACGTGGTGACAGAGGAATGCTGCTCTCTTTGCAACACTATGCATGCTGTACCGACGCGCCACGCCGGGCGACCTCGACTATTACATACACAGGCCGATAGTTTCGGACAGCGAAAGGTGAAGTGTTTTACAAACTGAATTGGTCTGCACGTTTGTGTCGTCTAAAATGTTGAATGGCGAATATGAAACATCGAAACATTATTTTCTCTCGAATCTGTGTACTTGTTACATTTCGGTACAAAAGCTCTACAGTTTTCCATCCATCAAAATGGTTGTACATACACGCGTGTTTTGTGATAAATTAAAAAACATCCCGTACATGAAGCTGCATGATGTATTGTGTAGATACGTGGTCGTGCATCAAATGTCGAACACTCGTCAGTCGCACAGCCGTCACCGGTCTGACGTCACCGGCCTGACGTCACTGGGCTGACGTCACCGGGCTGACATCACCATTAAGAGCTAGTGCACATGATGTATAGCGACAGCGGTGTCGGTGCATTGTTGTCGCAGCGGTGTCCACCATATCAAAACCCATGGTATGTCACACATAACGCGCTCCGGCTTCTCTGAACTGTCCCAGTTACTGTCACACAGCGTACAATAAAACTGCTCATTGAAAGCCACCACTAACGTCCGCACTAATGGCGGCGCCCAAATTGTGAAACACATAATAATGAAACACACTAAAGATAACACTTCGCTCGGCGCGAGTCATCGGCCCACGTAATTATCCGGGAGGTCTCGCGGCGAACCTCTTTGTGTCCTCTTAATTGGCGCGCTTGGAGGCCCCCGGGCTGCTGGAGACCTCGCCGGGCCTCCACCTCGCCGCGCGGACACTCAGGAAGAACCTCGTTAATCCTCTCCTCGGGGCATCCCGCGCCGAATTCTCTTTAATGAACAAAATCATTAACTTCACTACGACTTGCTCTTAATAATATTATGTCATTTAGTTTCAATAATGCTTTTAAACTTAAACTCTCTCTGTTATTGTAGCGCGGACTGCGAGTGAGCTCAACGATGAGAAGTGTGGGACATTGTGAGAACTGTGTGGTTATTACAGACAGCCGCGTTCTGTCACGTGTGTCTTACTTACAGGGAAACTTTACTTCTAACCGTTGTGTGGTTTTTTCCTCTCACAAAAAAATGGAGCAATCTGGCTACGAGCTGCTACGGCGCTACAGCGCTACGGTGCTACGGTGCTACGATACTACGGACGCTCTCCAAGTGGAGAAAGTTTTCAAAGTGGTCGTGTGGTGTATGCGCGAATTGTTGGTAAGCTGGCGCGGGGGGGGGCGGGGGGGGGGTGCGCGGACAGGAGGACCACTGCCAGAAGTTGGCAACATTTACCTGCGAGCAGATTTTTCCCCGACGAAGTAGTCGGAGTATGTTGTTTGGTTTAAGACGATGTTAGTAAATAGAGTGCAGTTTGAACTCGTACGTGCCACTTACGACGATGCAGTTTATCTGCGAACAGTATTACAAACTTGGATATTATCTAGTCGGGAGCGTCTTTACGTCTCGAGCTACGGTAATGCGAAAAGTACATTTGTTTGTTGAAACTAGTTTGCACTAAGGTTTTTGCTTGGCCATTACGAAGTCTTCGCGTATAGGACATATGTTACATACCTATCTACTTTTAAAACGGGTGTTTTATATCTTAAGAAGTCACTCAAATTGAATGCGTCCCCCCCCCCCCCACAGCGTGGCGCGGCGTGGCTGCTCTCTCCAGCGACACGCGTGTTGCAGACGGCTGAGCAAGTTGCCGCAAGTGTTCGCGACGACGTGCCACGGCACAGTGCTCACGCAGAGACAACCACTGAAACACGTGCGTGTCGCTTGACGGAAGCTGAATGCCTGCACTCGTTGATATCTCGCTCACCGAATGTGTTGCACACTAATCCGAAACTTCGTCCATAATACACGACGCAAATAAGGCGTCGTGAGGCGCAGCTACCGGGTCGGCGGAGCAACTTGCATACAGCAAAGGGTATTTTGCCATAATTTTGCGGCAATATTCCAACGACGAAAGAACGTAACTTCGAACCTTTTTCTATTAGCATACTTAACGTCATACCGCATTTGAAGGGCTAAAAAATGTTGCAGACATCTATCCTCCTCGGTCTGTTTCCATAATGATACAATCACAGGATCCCCTCAGAAAGTAGAAAGATAAACATCAGTCCAAGTTACGGAACACTTCCTTATTTGCGCAGCGAAGAGAAAATATTTTCATCACAATCAATTGAGGAACGACTGTGTTTATATAACGTTTGTACCTACACAGTATTTATATCTAAGTCAAACATAGCTTGGATTCGGTCAATATGTGTGTCGAAATTAGGAAAGCGAAAACACGAGAGACAGTACTTTTGTATCTACCTACTAGTCTGCAGCAGCAGCAGCGGCGGGCAGTGCCCGTCTCATAATCAGACTATATAATGGTTCCACGGCTGGGACACAGGTCTCCTCTCTAAGTGAGGGTATGGACTGCCGGTTTTCTCATGATGTTTTCGATCACCGTTTTGAGGACAGTGGTGTTGAAATAAATTACATAAAGTAATGCGCCTGCCTGAGTTAGAACTCACAAAGTAACTTAATACTTGCAAGGTGGAGCCGACACCACTGGGCTATCGCTGTTCGTGCCCGTTGGCCGAGTCATGTTGTTGCATGTGCGCTTGATACAGTATTCGTTTAACAAAAAACCACAATGTTTTCGAAAAAACCTTGCTTAGTCGAACTTTAATCAGAGTTGCGACCGCCGCGACTAAAGTTAAAAAAATAACAAAGGAAAAGTTGTGTAACACAATCACAAACAATCGACCAGAGGTTTATCAAGTAAGTTACCTGCTTGTGTCTGACGCGAGGGTAGTCGGCAGTCAGGCAGCGGTGTTGTATCCTTGTAGCGCATCCCGACCACGGCTCAGAACGGTTCGTCCCAGTTCGCTTGTAGTCGACCTCGTCATAGCTTTATAACAAGAATAGATCAATTTGTCTATATGACATATCTGTCGTATAGACAAATTGATCTATTGATAATAAAAGCTTTAAAATACTCGACATTGTTCTTAAGAGTTGCACAGACATTACGTGGTCGCCCACATGCGTCACGTTTCCATTGCAATCCTGCCATATCCCCGCTGCGATACCGCTGCGTATACGTCTCGTATCGGTCGCGTCGCCGCTGCGATACCGCTGCTTATACGTCTCGTATCAGTCGCGTCGCCGCTACGATCCCGATGTATCTAACTACAAATAGAACACTAAACTTACTAGTCGATATATATGATATGTTTAAATCTCAAGCAATAGGACAGGAGCCGTCCACCGGACACAGATCTTTGATAATACAAACCCTAAAATACTTAGCAGACCTGGAAATCGAATCCAGGTTACGAAGATATAATTAATTATAATATAATGATGTATTTTAATAATAAACGCCTGAATCACACAATAGCTACTGCAAACAGGCGGGATCGCTCTCAGTTGACCCACAGAGGCCACTGCGTGTTTCCAGCTCGCTGGCTGTCTCACGTGGCGGCGCTTTGTTCTCGAGACGGACGTGATAGCGCCACCTTTGTCTGGAACTGTTCGACTGTCCGCCCCCCCCCCCCCCCCCTCCCCTCCACTGCCTAGATACCATACATATACATACTCACACATTTATGTATTGTTCGCAAACGTTTCACTTTAGATCAAGGACACTCGGAAGTTGTCCTGCACCTAATTATTCGCTATTTGCAATATCTGTCACGGTTCATAAGTACATTGTTTGCATTGTTGAGTACTCCTTTTTCAGTGGTTTTACTGAAATATCTGTTTAATTAAATCCAGTATCTACATTGTAATATAGTAACTTAACGTAAAGTCTTGAAAAAACTGTTTTACATAATATAGATATGCGTTTGTAATAATTACACAATAAGGAATACACTAAAATATGAAATGCTATAGTACTACATTTATAATATCCTATAGATAATAATAAGTACACATATTTCACGCAGATTGTCCATCCAAGTGACGCAGTTCATAACACGTCACGGTCACGGCACCCGCGGGATAGCGCAACGTTTGAGAGCAACACATGTGTTCGTACTCGTAGGTAGCGCCGCCATACATAATAGATATCATTGCGTCCTTTGTCTCGCACTACACATACTTGTGAAAAAGCGCCAAATAAATAATAAATAAATGAGGGCGCTCTGTCTCCGTTAATCACGGTTACTGTAACTGTTACACGCGTACCGTACCTACTCGTACCTCCTGTACAGAGAGAGGACTGAGACTGAGGGCTGAGAGAGGATAGTACTGATGGATGCTGTGTTCAGCTGGGCTTTCTTATACATAACTGGGGAACTCACCGAAGTGTACGTTTGAACTTTTTTAAATCGTAGTAAACTTTGATGAGAGTTTCGAGAGCTCTAAACGGATCAGATAGGTATCTACAATCTGATCTTAAAATATATTTATGGGACCTCCCTTATTTAATACTATTAGCTGTTGCCTTCAGCTTCGCCCGCGTGAATGTAAAAACTTAACAAATTATATACTATAACCTTCTTCAAGACCCGTTCTATCCATTGGTGAAAACAGCATGAAAATCGGTGCAGTAGTCGTTGAGTTTATCGCGAAAAGATAGACAGACAGAAGCGGCGGAGGACTTTGTTTTTACCCGACTACGGCAAAGCCAAAGGAGGGTTATGATTTTGACTGGCTATGTATGTATGTATGTATGTTTGTATGTATGTATGTGAGTATCTTCATCTGTTCCCTCATAGCTTCTTATCTATCTAACGGCACTCGACATATGAGGTATCGTTAGAACCGTCTTAATTTTCCGCTGAACATAGGCTACGTGACGTGTCACAAAAAGCGATTTGGCGCCCTCTAGCGGACAAAAAGTAAGGCTTCAAAAATAAAAATGGAGATAAACAAAAAAAAACACCAATAAAAAACTAAAACCCAACTACGACTAAAAAACGACGCTGAAAAAGTATGAAAAAAGATTTTCAGGATAGAACAAAAAGAAAAGCCGTAGTCACACGGTATTAAAGTGTTTAGGTTGGTACCTATAACGTGTGACTACGGCTTTTCTTTTTGTTCTATCCTGAAAATCTTTTTTCATACTTTTTCAGCGTCGTTTTTTTGTCGTAGTCGGGTTTTTATAATATGTTGCGATAGTGATTCATTATTGTTCGTTCAAGAAATCCTGATTGCGTACTCACTGCACAGTAACCTCGAGTACCTATTCCTCTGGTGCAACGAAAAGTAATGGAACAGTAGCTGTCAGTGTGTGCACTCTACAGTAAGCGACGAAGACATGCAACGCTCGGGAGTAAGTGTTCCTTCATGAAATCAGAACGAATCCCATTCATCAAGAAGTGTGCGCTAAGGCGTGGGGTAGGACCGGGCGCAGAGCTCAGGGTTCCGTTGCAAACAGTGCATATGTGTTGTTTAATACTAAGTCTGTAGTACCGATTATTCTAAACCTTTGTCGAAAGCATAAAACGAACTGAATGCATAAAGAGATGTCGATAAATGAGTTTAGCTTTCAGCGCTTTTTATACCGCAAAACTTTGGGAATCCTAGTAACCCCGCGCAATGTTCACTCAGCGTATGTTTAAGATCGACTACATTAAGTGAACCAATGCACAAGTTGCAAGTGATTTAGTGACCCCTCAGGTGACCGGCACCAACTGAGCACGCACATGACCGTGTGTGGAGGGGGTAGATCAAAGAACTCTTTGTGTGAGACCCCGAACGCCCCACTCCCCCGCAGAATACCGTGGCTTAACTCGTATCAACTTCAGCAAAAGTTGTTGTACCTAGGTTCGTATTCCGTCCACCTCGCGTCATCACCGTACGTCGCGAACTGCTCTGCAATATATGTGACGTGTGACTGCGGGTGAACACCGGCCTAGCTCCAATGTTTCCGTAACGAAGACTGAAGGGAATTTTAAACAGTTCAGAGTTCAGGTGGGAGATCCCTGAGTTAAAATAAAATAGCCTGGACATCATTTTTGTTGTCATAATCATCATCATCAGCCAATAATGTTCCCACTGCAGGGACTCAGACCTCCTCTCTAGGAGAGGGATGGGCTATAATCCACCACGCGGGCCCAGTGCGGATTGGCGGATGTCACATGTCTTCGAATTTTTTGGTTCTAAGACATGCCGGTTTCCTCACGATGTTTTCCTTCACTGTTTTGAGAGCAGTGGTGATGAAATAAATTACACAAAGTAATGCGCCTGCCTGGGTTCGAACCCACGACCTACTGTTCGTAAGTCGGGGCCGACACCACTGGGCCACCGCTGCTCTATTTTTGTTGTGCTTTGAAGAAAATAATGTTGTAAGGTTAGGTTTAATACTTCTTACAACAATCTTTACTCGAACAACAGACTATTGCTTATTGTATAGACGCCCTGCATTTGTCTTAAAGCGGTGAACTAAAGTGGCGCTCCAAACGACCGACCGGCGACTGTGCGACCGTGCGACCAGCCAACTCGATAACCTCGCCACGGTCAACGTATTCACTGGCTCGTCAAAGTCAATGGACGACGCGTCTACAATGTAACCACAATTTACGAGATAACGTTGTACCTACCTTCCAAGAAAATATACTCATTATGTGATACTAACGAACTGCCTTCAGGCTATTTTCCAAAGTAATAAAGCCCTTTATTTATCTAATAAGTCATGTTTAGTGCAGATAATAATATAAATAATAATAATAATAATCCTCCTGACCGTTTTTCGGCCAGGGCGGCCAATCCCAGCGGAGATTAGCCATCTGCGCGGGAGATATTATAGTGCACAAGTGTGTGCGCAGGCACAGGTGCACTCTCTGTTCCCTTTTCTCTCATAGTCCGATGGGACGGCAATCCGACACGACCGAAGAGAGATCAGGCGCAGGACCAACGGATTAATGTGCTTTCTGAGGCACGGGGGTATTATACCACCAACTTCCAAACTCCGGGCTACTACTGGGATATTTCTAATGAAAAACCCAATAGCACTTTTTGGCTGACCCGGGAATCGAACCCAGGACCTCACGCTCTGCTATCGCGCTTGCGACCACTAGACCAACGAGGCAGTTAAGATATTAATTAATACATAGTTATAAAACCACGAGGCGCGCAGTCGGCGCCATGTTGCGATCATCAGCGACTCGATGTGCGATGACTTACCGACGCGATGTGCTCCGAATATTAACGCTATCGTCATGTGGCCTGCCATCGATTTAATTAGCTTGCGTGAACTGCTACACAACTAGATCATGGAGAGAGCTCTAACGTTATCTCTGAAATGAAGAGGATCCTATTAGCTTAAATTATTGTCGGCTGCTATATGGTTTGTTAGATATAACATCGGTTGCTTTCGACAGTCATAAAAAACCTACAATAAAAAAACAGTGAGGTGTTTAAATAGATTCGTCAGTGTCATTTCTCTGGGACTTCGTGGAGCTTCATTGTCTCAGCGCTTTTCTGGTGGCCGCCACTGTTGATTCTGGCTTTTAGGAGTTGCAGTGGTTTGGGAATAGTGTGGCGGGCTTGTAGCTAAACAAAAAATCTATGCGTCGGCATACAGTACGTGGCAGGCTCCGCTCGCGTTTGTTTGCCTCACTAACTCGCTAGCTGGAACCCGCGGTCGCTCCTCGTCAAATTGACTCGCGTGCCATCAATTTACAATGGTATAGTCAAGTGGTCGTATTACGCGTGTTTGCGCATGCATGGCGGATACCTGCGGACATTGGAGCACTGAAGCGAGCGCTATTATTGCGGTCGCGTCATTACGCTTTCCACAAACCGAATAAAATTTATAATCACACCAAGTGATCAACATACACTCTTACCCATAATAATATTTATATAATAACCCATGTTTTTTTACAAAACTATGTTTCCCGGGAAAATCGATCTCGCCGGCTCAGTATCGCGCGTTGTCCCGCGAGTCGCGACCTCTTCCGTGCGACTGCGTCCCGATCGAGCGAAATCGACGCTTTTTGTTATTTCTCGCGTTCTCGGCATCGTCTCATTGTGGAATGAGCCACTCGGTGTCGTGCGAGGTCACTAGCACTACTCACGGAATAGAATACCTATACGAAATACGATCGAGAATGAGAAATGGTGAACTAAGCTAACTTATAGCAGTTGTTCCCACAGCTCGCTGTTTGCTTCGTGGTCAGAATAACACAAGATGGCAATATTTCGCGGCGTGCTTTTGCTTGTTTGCCAGTTTATCAGTCATTGCCCGTCGCTGCTTGCGACTGCACTGTTCACGATGCTATATAGGGTTAGGGTTCCGTTTCAATTTTATGTTATTGCATTATTTGTTTCTCTTTAAAGGTAAGATTCCAGTTGACCATTACTAACAAAACATCTTGAGAGTAATTACATCAATAATTGCTTTTGGGTCTTTGCTACAAACTTATGGCATTTCGTCACGGAACCCTCTTAACCAGGACAACTCACAAATAACCAGTTTCATGTCTCCGACTCTAAATTTAAATATTTTAGGATTCATTTTCTTTGATTGGAAAAGTGCGATTCCATCCAAAACTTGGATATTCAATAAACGTAATGAATGGCTCAATCCAGGTACAAAGTGGATAGATTTAGCCGAACTTTTTACAAGATTGCTCGTACATTTATAACTGAAATTGAAGGAACCCAGCTGTAGAACGTAATTACGTTTTATAAATTATTCTAGTTTCTAATCCAGACAGTCAGTAGTTGCCAGTTGTCATTGTTAACCAGCTCATGTTTGAAACAAATCGATTCGTTTGTTTTGAACATGAAAACTTTGGTTCAACTAATCAATTAGTTTGCCCAATTGGACGGAGAAAACCGCACATCAGAGGGATGAGTGGAAGGCTATGGGGGAGGCTTTTGCCCAGCAGTGGGACAATATAGGCTAAAAAAAAAACAATTAGTTTGTGAACTTGCGGCGATGTGCCCTTCTTAGGGTCAGCTAGAGAGGTTATACTCCGTTATACCGACATGTAGTAAGTTCATATGTTGCAAAGTTCCAAATAAAATGGAGCAACACTCTATAAGTACCTACTACGGATCAATTGCAGGGTATTGAAGATGGAAAAGTTAGTACTTCATTGACTGCAAATACTCGTAGTGTCATACCTGCACGACCACACCGTCTCCCTGACAACAGCACCAGCCATCAGCAGTAAGCTGGTCCGTTATCTCTGGCTAACAGCTGTGTCCGTCATCTCCCTCTCGTCATCTCTGTCAGCCTCCTGGTCCCGTCACCCACCGCCCGTCGTTTGCGATGATTAAAGGCGAACGGTAAAGTCTTCCGTAGTAATCCTTTCAGACGACACTGTTCATAAATTTCAAAGTTCCAGCAATTGATCAATCATGTCGACATCGACACGGCTAATCTGCTTTTGTACTGTTTTTACAAAAGTTTACAGAAGTATTAGTGAACAACACTGGTTCAGCAGTCAATCATTGGATGCGGGTTCAACTGATTAATTCATTTATGATTAACTAGCTGATGCCCGCGACTTCGTTCACGTTGAAAAATGTGTGTCTGTCTCGTTGATCGAGTGGCCTTGCGCGACTACTGAGCATGAAGTCCGGGATTTGATTCCCGATAGAAGGAAAGGGTTTTCTCAGTAGAGGCCACGGAGTCTCGTTATGTGCCCGGTTGATGGCAATAGCCCATATTACATCAATGTATATACGTCAAGCTTCCCCGTTTACATGGCGCTTCAAGATCACTGCGAAATAACGGGGTACGATTAGGTACACCACTACCTAACCTTTTCGGAATTACAGGCATGGCCATGTCTATGGATGTGCATACTTTTGAACTGCCAAATCTTGCCTAAGTTGTTTTATTGTGATCATCCGCACGTTCCTTTGTGACAGCACCTGCCCTCACTAAAAATCACTATTCTTATTTTATTTACCTATATTAACCTCAAAAATAGGTAAAACGTGCATAATAAGTTCATCCTCTGTTGGCACTGGATGAAAAAACTCTTCAAAAAATAGAATATTCCCGATCTGTCTCGTTTCCAGACGATTCTCTCCTATTTGAATCAGTTTATTTGCAAAGACGCCTGCTTCGTGGTCGTAGTACAGTTTACATTAAAGTCGCAGATTTTTATCCTGGACCACAGCGACGACGCCTTGAGACATGTGTTTATTTCATCCACCGGTGTGCCCCCCGCAATGACTGGCAGGGTCTGCCTACAGTCGCCTGTGAACAACACAATAACGCTGACCATCAGCGCATGGTTGCCGCGTGTGTCCTGCAAGCTGCGGTTCAACGCATCTAATGCATGCTATTGCGATATTGTGCACTCGTCCCATATTATTACTGTTGGCACTGGAGGGAAAATTATTCGGAAAATAAAATTGGCCCATCTGCGTCCGATTCCAGACGACTCTCTCCTGTTTTCTCAGTTTAATTGCAAAGGCGCAGTTTTTGATGATGTTGCAATTTGGGGCAAGATTCAGCGGCAATTTGTTATCGACATGTGCAATTATTGTGTAGTCTGGCTATATTGTAAAGCAAAGTTGCAGCAATGCCCGAGCAACCCACAGCCACAGCTATATATATGACGACACGGTTGGCGAAGTGACATGGCTAGGCGATTGATTGTGGCGCTGTTTGTCTTATTTTAATTTCGTTTTTATTTTCGTACTGTGCGTATTCGTTAAGACGATGACAAGAGCCAAATAGGCTTGTCTCGAACAACTTTTTAGCCAAATCTATACAGTTTAACACGGCGGAAAAAATATATGTTAATCTTGAACATATTTCTGAAAATTTCGTTGTTTTCAAAACATGTTTCTGAAAAGTTTTCTCGATACAAAAAAATGGTAAACATACCTCTTAAAATGATCTTCCAACAAAAATATCTGAATTAATTATCAACGTACGTTCGTAAAATTTATAACAATAACGTATCATATTTAAATACAAAATTTGGTTGTTTTTAATTTTTGATTATTTAATAAATTATTTTGATGTAATTAATTATTATATGGTTTGTAAGAAGTTCGAGCGTTGCGTCATCGCGCTCTCTTTCTTACCTAAGCAATCCGACAGTGAGCGCTTAGGCGCGGTGCTAGACGGACGTATGTCACTTTGCGCCCCACTGACAGCTATCCGTTCATCTATAAATTATTATTGACCGCGTCACAATGTTAGTCCAGGATCCACGGTACATTTTTTCACTTGATTACTATCAAGCTAATTTTCCGTGAGCAGCTGCATTTTGATAAGACGCCAACATTACCCTATACGAAAACTCTCGATTGTGGTAGGTAATAGGGGCAGCAGGGATAAAATATATATTGATTATAATTATATTATTATAATTATTTATTTGATGATTTTCAAAAATCTATTACTAACTATTTTATTTTTATCTGATGATCATTATCTAAATCCAACATGTATTGAAACGAGCTCATCAAAAATTACTACAAACCAGCTGTTTTTTTGGGGTCCGTAGCCGAATGGCAAAAAACGGAACCCTTATAGATTCGTCATATCTGTTTGTCCGTCTGTCCACCCGTATGTCACAGCCACTTCATTCGGAAACTATTGAGACTACACAGTTGAAACTCGGTAGGTAGATGTATTCTGTGAACCGCTTTACGATTTTTATACAAAAATAAAAAAAAGGATTTAGGGGGTCGCCCCATACATGGAACTGAAACTATTTTTTTTTTTTTCATTAAACCTATACCTACGTGTGGGGTGTCTATAGACATTAGACAGGTCTTTAAAAATGACATTGAGGTTCCACAAACAATTTTTTCTCAAAGCCAATCGTTTGGAAGACAGACACTTCCAAATTTGTAAAATGGCGACCGGCCTCGCGGTCGCTTGCCTTCGGTATTGCCAACAATGACCAGCTTTTCAAGGCTGCTATCTCCTCTTTGCATTATGTGGCCGAAATAAGACAAAATACGCTGTAGGCAAACTGTTGACAATCGAGTCTTGATATCGAGTTGGTAAAGGATAGACACATTTTGTGCGTTTGGCCGTCCATGGAATTCGGAGAATCCGCCTAAAACACCACATTTCGAAAGCGTCTATCCTCTGTCTTACTCTTGTTTGGATTGTCCATGTCTTAACTTGTGGGGAAAAATGCTCCTTCCGAGAAGCATGTGCCTGAAAAGGAACCGATCCAGGCTGATGATGGTTTCGTGACGGTGTTGAGGAGGAAGCGCCGTCAGCGAACCATCAAGAACCGCTGCGGCACGGCTCCATCGGAGCCCAATGTGCATATTCGTGCCGCAAAGCCGAACACTGTGTACCTCTCCCGTCTACATTACACCACTACGACGGAGGACATCGTGGAGTACGTGCGCCAGAAGATCAAGTACGTGGCGAGAGTGCAGCTGCTCGAGTCGCGCCGCAACGTCAATGTTTTTTTTTTTTTTTAAAAAGAAAAACTTTAAGGCGTTTGTGGTGCGAGTACCGACATGCTACCTGCACCTCGTCTTGGAAGAGGACTTTTGGTTTCAGGGGGTGGTGTTTCGACGCTTCCGCGGGCAAGTGCCACATGATCGCACAGTGACGTAGTGCAAGTGTAGTGATACTAATATAGTTTTAAGGTTTTGTTTACTAACACAAGCTGTCAATTATATCGTATGTATGTTAGTCTGTAAGGTATTTATCTATGGGCCAAAGTAGCTTGAAAATAAATAAATATTATTATTATTAACTCTATGGAGGAAAATCAGGAAAACTAGTGCTCTGACCAAACGGGCCTTCGTTTTAAAACTTATACCACGTTTTTCCCAGATGTTCCGGGGGCGTAATATAGCATCTTTAGCCATGGCTATCCGCCGTTTTATTTCTGTGACGCAGCTACCTTCATTACTTATATTGGAGCCCAGTTAATCGAAGCTGTCCACAGTATAGATGCCTTAGATGTTATAGGCGCCCGATAGCTTTCCCGCACGATCTAATACCATAAGCTTGGTTTTCTGCCTATTTATTGCAAACCCTACTTTGCCACTTTCCAATCTGTGCCGTATCTCTTTCATGTTGCCAAATGTTGTAGCAAGTAGAACGGTGTCATCAGTGTACCTCAGATTGGAAATCCACTTTCCACCAACAGTAAACCCCTTGTCCCAGCCCTCAAGAGTCTTGAATGATATTACTCTTCATACATATTGAAGAGCAGAGGTGAGAGGATGCATCCCTGCCTAACGCATTTGAACAGTCGGTGTCTATTTTGACGAAAGAGCGGTTGTTGATGTGTAGGTAGAGGCATCGGACTATGTCAATAAGATGTTGAGGCGTTCCCATGTCTTTAAGAACCCCCCACAGCTTGCCCCACTCCACGCAATCAAATGCTTTGGTATAATCTATGAAACATATCAATACAGGGCTGTTAAATTCCCGGCTTTTCTCTATAATTTGGCGAACGTTCAGAATTTGTTCCCGCGTGTCTTTGCCTTTAACAAAACCTGCTTGCTCTTCTGGAATTTGTGGCTCCAGAAAGTGTATTAGCCTGTTGTTTATGATGTACAGGAATATTGATGGTGCGTGGAGTAAGTGCCAAACACTTAATATAATTTTTAGAATCTTGTAGGTAACTTGAAAAGAGTGGGTTTAATAAACAAAAGTGGGTGGGTGGGTGGGCGGCAAATGCCGAGAGGAGGACCCCGAGCTTCGTATAAACGGGTCAGTAATACGAAAAGTATCTACTTTCAAATACTTGGGTCATTTTCTGTCCGACGACCTTAAAGACGATGTAGATATAGAAAGGGAGCGCAGGGCACTAGCCGTCCGGTGCAACATGTTGATCTGTAGATTTGCTCAGTGTACGGACCTAGTTAAAATAACTCTTTTCAAGGCCTACTGCCAGAGTCTGTACACGGGTAATCTATGGGTTAAATACACCAAAAGGTCGCTAGATGTCCTGCGCGTCCAATATAATAATGCCTTCAGGATGTTGCTGAGACTTCCTCGCTACTGCAGTGCGTCGGGGATGTTTGCGCAAGCTCGTACCGACGGATTTCACGCGATTATTCGTAAAAAAAGTGCCTCGCTACTCAGGAGAGTGAGAGATAGTCGCAACAGGATCCTGAGAACTGTAGCGGAGAGCTATAGCTCTCCAATCTTAATTTTTCTTGTGCAGAGGTCAATTGGTACTAACACTAGATAATAAGTTAATTAATATGTTACTAACACTCTATGGATCTTTTTGTGTCCGAAATAAAAAATAAATTATTATTATTATTATTAATAGAAAATATCCAATCCCCAAAACCCAGTTAGTAGGTAAGTAATCATTTTTAATGACTTCGTTATCGATACATATTGGAAGGAAGGAAGGGGACTCTTTGATCAAACCATACATTTTGTAGGACAAATATTTTTTCAAATAATTTAGATAATTATCATCAGATTTAACAAAAAAAACCCAGCTGATGATTCTCAAAAGTGTTTGTACTTAACACTTTTGAGAATCATCAAACCAACATATTTTATCCCTGCTACCCCTATTACTTACCACAATCGAGAATTCGAGAGTTTCGTGCAGGAAATTGTTGGGCGTCTCGCCGTCTCATCAAAATTAGCTTGATAGTAATCAAGTGCAAAAATGGACCGCGGATCCTGGACTATTTGTTTCTTACTTGGTAGTATGGCGCTAGGGTATCGGAAAAATTGTGGGCGTGTCCAAAAATACTGAAACATCAGAAGTCAATAGCTATTGTCATCGCCTTAATTTTTGATTCAGAAAATCCAAAATTTGATTCGTCAAAATATGTATGTACAACGCCATCTATCGAAGACGAAGTCAAAATTTAATGCATAGAAAGCGAACACACCATAAGGTTTATATTATAGGCTATGTATTATAGATTCTCAAAGCAGCTTCATTTAGACTATTTAAGAGTACCTTAGCTATAATAACTTTTTGAAAAAATCGATTTAAAGGTCACCTTGTGAACACATTTATTAATTAGTACTAATTTGGTGTAATAGATGTCGTTGCATGTATGTATCTTTCGTTATGACGATAAGTTCTTCCTTTTTAATTCATATCTTTTGATAGAGAGCACCGATTACAATGAAAACTAAAACCCTTATTAAATTTGCTTTATAATTTACACCTGATACTATAACAAATGGGGACAGGGAGACGTCATATCTCCAAAACTGCACTGGAGAATATCTGGATTGGAGAGGACTTGAAATCAATTTCAATGGCGAGTGCATCACTTACCTTCGGTTCGCCGACGTCATAGTGGTTATGACTGGGACCATGGAGGAACTCAGTACAATGCTCGATGCCCTTAGTGGAGCTCCCGAAATAGTGGGTCTTAAAATGAACATGGACAAAACCAAGGTTACGTTGAACTTCCATGTATCACCCACTCCTATCAAGATCGGAGACTCTACACTCGATGTTGTGGACGGTTATGTCTACCTGGGACAAACGGTCCAGTTGGGAAGGTCTATCTTCGAGAAAGAGGTCAATCGACGAATCCTACTCGGCTGGGTAGAGTTCGGGAAGTTGCGTGGTATCTTCTCGTCTAACTTACCACAGTGTCTCAAGACGAAAGTCTATGACCAGTGTGTGTTGCCAGTGATTAGATATGGGACCGAAAAGTGGTCACTCACAATGGGCCTCATCAGAAATCTCAAAGTCACCCAAAGGGCAATGGAGAGGCCTATGCTCGAAGTTTCCTTGCGTGCAGATCGAATCAGAAATGAAGACATCCGCATGAGAACCAAGGTTACCGACTTAGCCCGAAGAATCGCCAGACTTAAGTGGCAATGGTCACATTGCACGCAGAACGGATGGCCGATAGGCCAAAAAGTTGTGAAGTGGCGACCGCGAACCGGATGGCGTTGCGTTGGAAGGCCTCCCGACAGACTACAGACAAAAATGTATAAAACGAATGAACACGCCAATAGAAAACATTATTTTTTCTAAATAATAAATGTTCAATGCACAGAAACTCCACGCCTACACATTTATTATTATGTATTTAGATTTATTATCACTTTTTGTTGTTTTTGTAATTATTTAAAATCATAAAGCATCAAAATAAAAACAAATACCAAAAAATTACAAAAAGTGTAAACCGATTGGGGATCGAACTTACAAACATGTTTAAAACAGTTTCGGAAATCTTACAGCATTATAAAAAAAACACAAAAAGAAAGCACTGACTGAGATTTGAACTTGCATTCCTTTGTCTACAGGTAGGTCACCGAACCGTTAGGCTACTTTCATCTGTGTCAAAAGGTTTGAAATAGCCGTTCCCTTTTAATTCATAGTATGACAGAAGTTAGCTGTCAAACAGTTGACAAATATGCTCATAATGCAATATTGCTCACCCCCCTAAGTTATTATAGCGCTAATATATAGCCCATGTGTTATTCCAGATTATAATCTATCTCTGTGCTAAATTTCATTCAGATCCGTTCAGCCGTTCTGGCGTGAAAGAGTAACAAACATCCATCCATCCTCACAAACTTTCGCATTTATAATATTAGTAGGATTCATGTGTAGACGATACTGACGAACTGTGTGTGGACGATAGGAGGTAGGATTTTTTCTTTGCATAAAGAAACACCACGTCGGACAAAATCGGCTTAGGAAAGAGTGTGGAACCAAACAAAACATTTGCGTGTTGTTGCACTGAGAGCACGGCCTGTGCTGCACTATCCAAGCGCTATATTTATACAGAACTATCATAAACAAGCCTTGCACCCATGGAATTTTTGATTCTAAAACATTGGAAAATTCATCTACAGGAATGCACTCTATTACCTACTTACTTTCAACAGATTTCAGAACAGTTTATATTTTAACATCCACCCGCAATGACTTCAGTTTATCTGTGATCATGGTGCTTGTAACAGCGCCGAAATATCGGGAACTCGAAACAAAAATCAAACATGGTAAATATCCCGTTTATGATATTAATAGTAGTTTATATTTATCCCGAACTTTAAAAGAAATTTAAAGTGTTTCGAAGGAGCTGCCCACTCAACATTCAGCTCTCAAGATTTCATTAAAGCAATGAAATCTGAAGAGGTTTTTCTGTAGCATCTAGCATTATGTAAATAATCCCAAACAGCAGTAGAGACGCTTTATACCGGCATCGTGAGCTGACAGCGATTATAGCACAACAGTAGCAATGTGCCGCGCGGTGGGACTTTAATATAACGTGACGCTGAAGTGACGACGCCGCCGTGACGAAATTAAAATCGGACTCGTCGCACTTAAATCCGTTTAGAGCTCTTAATGCGATACAGCGGCCGCGCGTTTGTTCCGCCGCCCCCTATCCCCCCCCCCCCCCCCCCGCGTACCTCGCAGTCCCGCGTCTCGTCCACAATATCATATTTACTATTTTCATCCCTATCATAAACAAGCCTTGCATCACCCATGGAATTTTTGATTGGAAAACATTGGAAAATTCATCTACAGGAATGCACTCTATTACCTACTTACTTTCAACAGATTTCAGAACAGTTTATATTTATCCCGAACTTTAAAAGAAATTTAAAGTGTTTTGAAGGAGCTGCTCCACTCAACATTCAGCTCTCAAGATTTCATTAAAGCAATGAAATCTGAAGAGGTTTTTCTGTAGCATCTAGCATTATGTAAATAATCCCAAACAGCAGTAGAGACGCTTTATACCGGCATCGTGAGCTGACAGCGATTATAGCACAACAGTAGCAATGTGCCGCGCGGTGGGACTTTAATATAACGTGACGCTGAAGTGACGACGCCGCCGTGACGAAATTAAAATCGGACTCGTCGCACTTAAATCCGTTTAGAGCTCTTAATGCGATACAGCGGCCGCGCGTTTGTTCCGCCGCCCCCTATCCCCCCCCCCCCCCCCCCCGCGTACCTCGCCGTCCCGCGTCTCGTCCACAATATCATATTTACTATTTTCATCCCGACGCGAATTACTTTTCATTTTCCGCTGCGAGGCTCTTTCAAACGTCTTACTATCGTGAACTAGATTTATATCGTAACCCGTTTTGTAAAAATTAAATGAAATTCAAGCGATGTGCGGTAAGAAGGCGGCATGCGGGGGTAATCGAATATGTCTCGTCTGTCAGATAACTGTAGTTTGAATGTTTTATGGGGAGTTCAGACGAAGGGCGCGTGAACTTGTTCACTAACACATTGATGTTTCGAATGTCAGTGGAATTTTTACTAGACACATACGAATATCATAATAATAATGTGATCTACTATCTTGTTTTAATATAATTTTGAATAACCATGGTATTCTATATATGCTATGATATAAGAATAACAATCCCGACTGACGGTGGCTCTGATTAGGTATTAAGTAATTGCCAGCTACAAGAACGTCGTAGTGTCAAATATGCTGTGAAATTGCATGACTTGGATAAAACTCCAAGGAAAATGTCAGTTGAACTGTAATGCGTACCGTAATGTGACATACTAACGTATCTCCCGAGTGATCTCGTGTGATGAGCGCCGCTCGCGAGACAGGTGCGAGTGCTCTCCGCTCCGCTCGCTCTCGTCGCTCACTTCGCTCCAGCACCTACTGAAACACTTATTTACAATTTCCTGTTTCGAGCTAAATTGCTGTCATTCTGTGTGCAACAATAAGCTACATTCGCGGAGAATGGCGCTCTTGACAACAACTACGCAACTTATCCGTTTGTTTCTTCAATTCTTTGAACTAGCTAATAGCCAAACTGCCAAATTGCTAAGTTTGAGACAAGCTTATCTGCAATATTATATCCTAGAATTGTTTATTACACGTGCTGTTTAAGAACAGAACTGCGTGTCACGTATGGTCGCGCACCGCACGCACGCACCGCAAGGCACGCAGCGCCGCCGCACCGCGCGGTGCGAACGCTCCTAATCTCAGCAATTTATGTGAGTAATTTTATCTGTGCGTCTGTTTGTCTCGTCCGCTAATCTAGAACATGCATCACGGTGAAACGTTCATTATTTTTTGACGAGGGAAGAAATCTTTTTTTCGTCGTAATGTATGTAATGTATGTGGCGCGCGGAACATGTAAATCAATCTGCAGCAACAAGATAAATGGCCGGCGCGTATTCGCGTCGTGCCGAACTGTGCCGAACTGTACCGAACTGTACCGAACCGTGCTAGCGGGCCACGTACTCACAGTACCATGTGCCCGAATTAATTGCTGAATGTATTAAATTAGCTGGAACATTGGACACTGTTCTAAATATTTAACAATAACATAACATTTAGGTATTTATTCTCTTATCCTTTAGTCACTTGTAAATTGTCCGTTTTGGGGTACCACAAGGTAGCGTATTGGGCCCACCACTCTTTATTGTATATATT